>CM056059.1:176361316-176665579 GCA_029574335.1 Rana kukunoris | reverse complement strand
AGGGATGAGATCAGTGGTGGGGGGGGGATGGGATCAGTAGAGGCACAGGTGGTGGAGGTTGGCATCGATTGCTCAGCTCTGAAAAAATGTCACTTACTGTCAATCAAATCGAATCTCTGGGAATTCCGTTTCGTTTCAGTTATGGTCACCATCACTGTGCCTTCTAATCTCCCGCCAGGATGCCTTCTTGTCTCATAGGTAGACGGCATAGGTACTCCACGCGGAGAGGAAAGCTCCTCCCCCGCTTTCTCTCATTGGTGTCAGCCCCCAGTCTCAGCGCTGCCTCTGCCCAGGCCCAGATTTATTCCCTTTGCTGCCCCAAGGCCAGGTCCTTCAATGCCGCCACCCCCCCCCCCCCCCACACACACCATCACATAGGGGGACTCCCCAGAGAGCCCCCCTTACATCAGGGTCCCCAGAGAGCCTCCACCTCTTACATTAGTGTCCCCAGAGAGTCTCCCCTCCTACATTAGTGTCCCAGAAAGTCCCTACTTACATCAGGGTCCCCAGAGAGCCTCCCTCTTACATTAGTGTCCCCAGAGAGCCTCCTTACATTAGTGTCCCCAGAGAGCCTGCCCCTCACAGTAGTGTCCCCAGAGAGTCTTCCCATACATTAGGGCTCCCAGAGAGTCTCCCCATACATTAGGGCCCCCAGAGAGTCTCCCCCTACACCAGGGTCCCCAGAGAGTCTCCCCCTACACCAGGGTCCCCAGAGAGTCTCCCCCTACACCAGGGTCCCCAGAGAGTCTCCCCCTACACCAGGGTCCCCAGAGAGTCTCCCCTACACCAGGGTCCCAGAGAGTCTCCCCCTACATCAGGGTCCCCAGAGAGTCTCCCCCTACATCAGGGTCCCCAGAGAGTTCTTCCCTACATCAGGATTCCCATAGAGCACCCCTAACACCAGGGTCCCCAGAGAGTCTCCCCCTACATCAGGGTCCCAGAGAGTCTCCCCTCTTACATTAGTGTCCCAGAGAACCCCACCTTACAACAGGGTCCCCAGAGAGTCTCCCCTACATCAGGGTCCCCAGAGAGTCTCCCCCTACATCAGGGTCCCCAGAGAGTCTCCCCCTACATCAGGGTCCCCAGAGAGTCTCTCCCTACATCAGGGTCCCCAGAGAGTCTCCCCCTACATCAGGGTCCCCAGAGAGTCTCCCCCTACATCAGGGTCCCAGAGAGTCTCCCCCTACATCAGGGTCCCAAGAGAGTCTCCCCCTACATCAGGGTCCCCAGAGAGTCCTCCCCTTACATCAGGGTCCCCAGAGAATCTCCCCCTACATCAGGGTCCCCAGAGAGTCTCCCCTTACACCAGGGTCCCCAGAGAGTCTCCCCCTACATCAGGGTCCCCAGAGAGTCTCCCCCTACATCAGGGTCCCCAGAGAGTCTCCCCCTACATCAGGGTCCCAAGAGAGTCTCCCCCTACATCAGGATTCCCAGAGAGCCCCCCTTACACCAGGGTCCCCAGAGAGCCTCCCCTCTTACATTAGTGTCCCCAGAGAGTCTCCCTCTTTCTTTAGTGTCCCCAGAGAACCCCACCTTACAACAGGGTCCCAGAGAGTCTCCCCTTACATAAGGGTCACCAGAGAGCCCCCCTTACACCAGGGTCCCCAGAGAGTCTCCCCCTACACCAGGGTCCCCAGAGAGTCTCCCCTTACACCAGGGTCCCAGACAGTCTCCCCCTACACCAGGGTCCCCAGACAGTCTCCCCCTACATCAGGTTCCCCAGACAGTCTCCCCCTACATCAGGGTCCTAGAGAGTCTTCCCCTACATCAGGGTCCCCAGAGAGTCTTCCCCTACATCAGGGTCCCCAGAGAGTCTCCCCCTACATCAGGGTCCCAGAGAGTCTCCCCCCTACATCAGGGTCCCCAGAGAGTCTCCCCTTACATCAGGGTCCCCAGAGAATCTCCCCCTACATCAGGACCCCCAGAGAGTTTCCCCCTACATCAGGACCCTCAGAGAGCCCCCCTCTTACATTAGTGTCCCCAGAGCCCCTTCCTTACATTAGTGTCCCCAGAAGCCCCCCCCTCTTACATTAGTGTCCCCAGAAGCCCCCCCTTACATTAGTGTGCCCAGAAGCCCCCCTTTCAATTAGTGTCCCCAGAAGCCCCCCCTCTTACATTAGTGTCCCCAGAAGCCCCCCCTCTCTTACATTAGTGTCCCCAGAAGCACCCCCCCTTACATTAGTGTGCCCAGAAGCCCCCTTTCAATTAGTGTCCCCAGAAGCCCCCCTTTCAATTAGTGTCCCCAGAGAAGCCCCCCCTCTCTTACATTCGTGTCCCCAGAGGCCCCCTTCCTTACATTAGTGTCCCCAGAAGCCCCCCTCTCTTACATTAGTGTCCCCAGAGGCCCCCTTCCTTACATTAGTGTCCCCAGAGGCCCCCCCTCTTACATCAGGGTCCCCAAACAGCTGACTCCCCCTTGCAAAAGTTCCCCTGTACCTGGCTGGTGGAGGTGGCGATCTGCAGCTCTTTGGTGTCCACAGGCAGGGGGATCTCACTGGGGCTTGTAGTTCTCCGATTCATGTATACAGCAGAGGGGGAGGGGTCTCTGACCCGGGCATCAACAACAGTGTGCAATAGGGTTGCCACCTGTCCAGGATTCACCCGGACAGTTCGGGTTTGGACTCATGTGTCTGGGTTTCAGAAAGCCTGAAACCCGGACACATTATTTAGCCTGCACTATGGCTTGCCAGCAGGGTTTATAGCTGCAGTTGTCTCTTTCACACTGCCTGAGAGAGGGATCGATCTAGACCCAGTCCTGCCCCCCCCCCCACCCCGTCCCCTCTGTGTCTGCCCACACTCAAATCCTTAGTGCGGTGCCACATAAAGAGAAAGTTGGGGTTGGAAATTTGAAGTCCAGCAGCCTTAGATACATCTGGATGAGGTGCTGACTGCCATGGGGTGAGTGAGCTCACCATCCATCCCTGTCTGTAAATGTCTCTCACCCCTCCCTTTTCTCTCCTGCCTCTGATTGAGTACACAAAGGTGAATCAGGGTTCTCAGAGCACCCCTTACATCGGAGTTCCCCTTTACACCAGAGGCCACAATGTTCCCCCTTACATCAGAGTCCTCCTGTATATCAGAGTTCCCAGTGTTTCCCCCTTAGATCATGGTTTCCAGAGCATCCCCTTATGTTTAGAGTCCCAGAGTTCCCCCTTACATCGGTGTCTGCAGAGTCCCCCCTTACAGTGAAGTGAACTCTGCGAGTTCAGATGTAAAAGGGGAACTCTGTGGATTCAGATTTTTTTTTTTTAACAGGGAAAATGGATTCAGATTTAAAAAGGGGAATTCTGAGGACTCTGATGTAAAGGGGAACACTTGGAATTAACTTCATATGATCAGAAATGGTGTTTAATAGCAAAATATATGCATAGGTTATACTATAAAAAAAATTGCTGTGGGTCGCTAAAGTGTTCGGGTTTGACTTGAAGAAAAGGGTGGGACTCTTGTAAAAGGGTGTGCAAGCAGAGAGAAAGTGAAACTGATACCTGCCGGGTTCAGAGGCCCCTCCCCTCTCTGTATACACTGACACTCGAGACTCGAGAACTACAAGCCCCAGGGAGACCTGCCCACACAGGCACCATAGAGCTGCCGCCTGCCGATCTTCCATCTCCTACCACATCTCCCCACTGCACTCTAAACGGCCAGCCAGAGGTGCAGGGGGGAGATGCCAGGTCTTAGGGGGGTTGCTGCGATGCCGTCCCTGCATCCACTGCCAGTGCCTTGTCGGCACCCGATCCAGCGGCAGAACGGCAGAAGGCTCCTCACCTCTGGCTCCTCTCCTCAAACTGACAGGCGGCCGGGCCCCCCCGACTTGGCTAAACCACAGGGCCCAGTCGCAAATGCGACTGCGGCACCTATGAAAATTCCGCCACTGGACGGAAGGCCTGGTCAGAGCAGCAGGAGTGGGGCATGCTTTTAGCCGCATCGGTTATTATGACTGGATAGCCAATCGCCCGCTCTAAACAACGGTACCGGGATGATACCTGCAGCTGCGGGCATCATTCCTGGCATACCTCCTAACTTTTTAAAATTCCTGCAGGACATTTTTGTTGAGGGGGGGGGGGGGGGGGGGGTGCCCATCGGATCGAAGTTGTTGAGCGGGGGGGGGGGGGTTTCGCAGTTGTTGAGCGGAGGGGGTGTTCGCGCGTCGGAGTTGTTGAGCGGGGGGGAATGGTTACGCGGGTCTGAATTGTTGAGCGGGGGGGGGTCTGTGGATCAGAGTTGTTGAGCGGGGGTGATCGCAGGACTCCAGCACCGATCACGGGACCACAGGATTTACAGCAAATCTCTGTAATCGCGCGGGGGGGGGGGTTCGCGGAAGCATGTCCTAACCATGTATATATCTATTTACTGACAACAACGCTGTATCCTGGTCTAAGCCAACAAGGCCGAGGGCAGCACTTTGCAGGGGGGCAGCACGGAAAGAGTCCCCGCTGGCTTGTACTACACTGTCAGTGTAGCGCCAGTCTTATGGGGCGGACTGGGCTGAGAGGAAAATTAGTCTAACGCCCCCATAAAGCAGCCGTACTGCTTCCGGTATGCAGGCTGCCGACATTCCGCAACTGTTGGTAGGGAAGGCGCTGCTTCTAATTTTGACTGTCCTATCGTCCTGGACCACAAACCTTCCTCACTGTGCTATGGTTATATCCTCTTAGTCCTCTCCATAAAATTATCAGAAATTTGTGCTTAAAATAGAACTATAGGCAACACTTTTATTTTTTTTTCATTCTGGATAAAGTAAGGGAGGGTTATAGCCCCTGTCGGTTTATTTTTTTTACCATCCCTGTCCCATTGCAGAGATTTCCCTTCACTTCCTGCCCCATAGCCAAACAAGAAGTGAGAGGAAATCTTTGCAAATTAAGGGAATCCATTGCTCTCCCCCCCCCCCCTTCCAGGCACTCGAAAATTTCAAAGGCGGGTCTTAATCAGAAAGGGGTGTGGCCTTGACCAGAAGGGGTGGGTCATACTTTAATTAGAGGGTGCACAAGTTTATTCAGGCCTACGGCAGCACAAAACCTAAATACACTACTGGCCTGTGTATATAACACATGGATAAAAAACCCTGCCCACAAGATGGTCGTTGTGATGTCATGTGACGTAAATGGGCATGTTTTTCTTCTTCAAACAGCAGTTTGGTCATAGTAAGGCCATACTGATGCATTAAAATAGACCCCTAAAGTTGCGCACAGCCTTTCTCAACCCTTTTACCCTTAACCACTTAAGCCCCGGACCACATTGCTGGTCAAAGACCAGGCCACTTTTTGCGATTCGGCACTGTGTCGCTTTAACTGACAATTGCGCGGTCATGCGACGTGGCTCCCAAACAATAGAGCTTTCTTTTGGTGGTATTTGATCACCTCTGCGGTTTTTATTTTTTGAGCTATACACAAAAATAGAGCAACAATTTTGAAAAAAAATCTATATTTTTTAATTTTTGCTATAATAAATATCCCCCAAAAAAGATATAAAAATAAAAAAATTTTCCTCAGTTTAGGCTGATACGTATTATTCTACCTATTTTTGGTAAAAAAAATTGCAATAAGCGTTTACCGATTGGTTTGCACAAAATGTATAGCGTCAGCAAAATAGGGGATAGTTTTATGGCATTTTTATTAATATTTATTTTTTTACTACTAATGGCGGCGATCAGCGTTTTTTTTCGTGACCGTGGCAATATGATGGACACATCAGACAATTTTGACACATTTTTGGGACCATTGGCATTTTTATAGGGATCAGTGCTATAAAAATTAACACTAGGAGGCGAGGAAGGGGTTAAGTATGTTCCCTGGGTGTGTTCTAACTTTCTAACTGAAGGGGGGGTGGACTGACTAGGGGAAATGACTGATCGCTGTTCATACATTGTATGAGCCGCACCGACGTTCGGCTTCTTTCGGCAACTCGTGACGCTCTGTATGCGCCGGTTGGAAGGATGTCAATCAATTGAAACGCCCAGTGCCGCAGATTACATACCCGGAAGCGGCGGTGAAAATATGGTATGTACGGCAAAGAAATAAAAATAAAAAAACCTAATGTCATTATGACAACTCGGCTGAATGTAATGTTAAAAACATTTTTTTGGGTGAACCCTGCTTTAAAATCTGTTTACTGTATCAGATCAGGCAGTGATTAGGATTGGTTGCCAGTCTTTCCCACCTCCGTGCCGCTCTCCCCCCTCGATCTGTCAGGATGGAGAGCGGAGGTAGGAGCCGCTTAACCCGGCTCCTACCTTTTCCAGTGATCACTGACTCTGTCCATTCACATAACTGAGCATCGTAAACCTGTGTTTACAATGCTTCAGTTTATGAATGGAGGGGAGCTTCTCTCCATTCATTTCAGCTGAGGCTGCAGAGAAAGGGACTGGGGAACCTGTGTCCTAGTCCCTTTCTCTGTCTTAAAGGGCAGGGCCGGATTAACCGTGGGGCTGATGGAGCTGCAGCTCCAGGCCCCCATCATATTATAGGGCCAAACTTAATTATCTCACCAGGGTCCGGCGGCCGGCCGACAACCGCTATATAATAAATCCAGCCTGCATCTGAATTATGATATAGGGATTAGCCAATTAGGCCCAATTGACACAGTGTGAACATTTAATCACGGGCCGTGGGCCGCGAGTAGCAGCCGTGTGCCGCTGCTATGATTCCCAGCAGAGCCGCGGCTATCCACAACAACACAGCCTCATAGCGTGGGCAGTGCCAGTGCGCCGAGGCTGAGCGTGCTCCTCCCCTTCAGTACTGTACTGAACACAGACACAGACTGTAGGCGGAGCTTGACGTCCCCCGGGGGCTTGATGTCATCCAGAGGCCGTCCCCGGCGTCCTAGGAGACTCCATTGCCTTGCGATTGACACAGGAAAAATACAGTAAAGTAAGTAAGCCATGAACGGCGCGGTGGGAAAGTCACTGTCACCCTGTCAGATGAGATGTTTAATTGTGCAGAAGTGTGGGTACAGACTACAGTACTGGCTGCAACGAACCTGAAGTGGTTAAATTTTTTTTTGGGGGGGGGGGTGCTATATCAGTGCAGGGAGGCAGCTTATTAGTGCATCTCATCAGTGCCACATTTATGAGTGCCATCCAATCAATGCCAGTGCCATCCATTTATGAGTGCCATCCAATCAATATCAGTGATACCTGACATACATGTGCAAGTGTACTGCTCATCAGCGTTATCTTGTGCCTCTCATCCCGGCGGCACGCCCATCATGTGTCACAGGCAGTCAGCCAGCCAGAGAGGAGGAGAGGAGAGTCGCTCGCCCAAGCCGCAATCTTACAGTGATGTGGCTCGTAATTGTAATTGCCGCCTTCTGGAGCCTGTGGTGCCTATGATGGACGTTACATGTCCTGCAGTCCCGGCATTGGACCTGTGGGACGTCCATCATAGACGCTGCAGGCTCCAGAAGGTGGGACTTGCAATATCACTCGGCCACATCCAGCGCCGTTCCTAATCATAGCGGTCCCTGTTCGGCAGCCACCGCCGGCGCTCGGGGCTGACAATTGGATGCTACATTCCTGACACTCTGGGTTTTTCAGGGACCCATTCGGGGCTCCAGTCCCCCTAGCCACACCCTCTAGACGCCCCTGATACCCGCCATCAAACATGAAGGTGGAAACATTATGCTTGGGGGGTGTTTTTCTGCTTAGGGGACAGGAAAACTGCACTGCATCAAAGGGATGATGAATGAGTCCATGTACTGTCAAATCTTGGGTGAGAACCTCCTTCCCTAAGCCAGGGCAATTAAAATGGGTCATGGAAGTGTATTCCAGCATGACAATGACCTAAAACACACGGCCAAAGCAACAAAGGAGTGGCTCAAGAAGAAGCACATTAAAGTTATTAGTTCATGAAAACATATAGCTCCTCCCTATACAGGCCCGTCGCTACAGGACAGGCAAAAAAAACAATTGCTTGGGGCCCCGAGCTGGCCTGGGGCCCTCAACTTTTCCTTCCCAGGCTGTAGTGTGGCCGAGCTCCGCTTCCTGCCTCCTGGAGCCCTGTCAGTCCGGCCAGGTACCACGCGTGGTACAGGAGATTCAGTTTCCTGTTCCCGGCCAGACTGACAGGAAGTGCACAGTGAGTGCTCACTTCCTTTCAGTCCGGACGGGAACACAGGAAACTGAATCTCCTGTACCGCATAGTACCCGGCCCGGGCACTATCTGATAGGGGACTGGGGACCCATAATGATAGAACACCAGACTGAAAGGAGGAAGAGGAGTTCGGCCACGCTACAGCGGCAGCCTACAGGGAAGAAGGGGAGGTGAGAATAGAAAAACATAGGGACTGGGGGGGGGGGGGGGGAGTAAGACCATTTGGGTAAAAAATTAGTGAAGGGCTAACGTAGGCTTTGCGTGCAGGGGGGGGGCCCCCATTTTGCTTGGGGCCCCAAAATTCCTTCAAACGGCCCTGTCCCTATACGTAATCATCCATACTTTCATCCCAAGAATTTAACCACTTAAGCACTGCCTCCTGCACATTTACGTCGGCAGAATGGCACGGCTGGGCACATGTACGTACAGGTACGCCCTCTTTAAGTGCCCAGTCATGGGTCGCAGGCGTGACCGTGACCGCGGGACCCACGGACCCGATTGCCGCTGGAGTCCTGCGATCAGTCCCCGAAGAGCCGTCATCGATCGTGTGATCCCTTTTATAGGGAAATACAATCAATGATGTCACACCTGCAGCCACACCCCCCTACAGTTAGAAACACAGATGAGGTCATACATAACCCCTTAAGCCCCTCTTTGTGGTTAACTCCCAAACTGCATTTGTCATTTTCACAGTAGACAATGCATTTTAAATGCATTTTTTGCTGTGAAAATGACAATGGTCCCAAAAATGTGTCAAAATTGTCCGATGTGTCCGCAAAAATGTCACAGTCACAAAAAAAATCGCTGATCGCTGCCATTAGTAGTAAAAAAAAAAAAATTAGCAAAAATGCAATAAAACGATCCCCTATTTTGTAAACGCTATAAATTTCCCGCAAACCAACCGATAAACGCTTATTGTGATTTTTTTTAACAAAAATAGGTAGAAGAATACGTATCGGCCTAAACTGAGGAGAAAAAAATATTTTTTTATATATTTTTGGGGGATATTTATTATAGCAAAAAGTAAAAAATATTTCATTTTTTCAAAATTGTCGCTCTATTTTTGTTTATAGCGCAAAAAATAAAAACCGCAGAGGTGATCAAATACCACCAAAAGAAAACTCTACTTGTAGGAAAAAAAAGGACGCCAATTTTGTTTGGAAGCCACGTCGCACGACCGCGCAATTGTCTGTTAAAGCGACGCGCAGTACCGATTCGCAAAAACTGTCGGGTACTTTAGCTGCCTAAAGGTCCGGGTCTTAAGTGGTTAACATAACCATTTATACTGTTGTCTTAAAAATGTAAAATAAATCTTTATAACAATCTATGTATATGTTGTGTACATTTACAGATGCTTGGATGCACCTCTGTACTACATGGGACCAGAGCCGGGACAAGGGGTGGGTAGGAGGGTCGGCTGCCCTGGGCACTGAGGTATCATGTGGGGTAGGGGGGCACCACAAGCAGATTTGGGGGGAGGGAATTTATGTTGGATGGGGGAATTTGGGGGAGGGTGGTAGGGGGTAAGAATTTATTTAGTAAAGGGAAATTTGGGTAGGTGTGCTGGGAGCGGTAATTTGGGGGAATTTGTGTTGGAAGGGGGATGGGTGAAGAGGATTTTTGCTAGGAGGGAGTGATTTGGGGGGGGGGGGGGAGCATGTGCTAGAAAAGGCAATATGGTTCTGAGGATGGATTTGCGCTAAGATAAGAAAACATTATTTGAATTGTGGGGGTGGGATTTATGCTAGTAGGAACAATTGGGGGTATTTGTGCTAGGGCGAGGGGATTTGGAATGGGGGAGAAGTTTTGTGTTTGGAGGGGAAATTTGAGGGGTAGAGAACTTGTGCTGGGGGGGGGGGGTTGGGGGGGATATGTGCTGAGGGCACATGAGAAGAGAGAGGATTTGAGCTGGGGGTGGGGCAAACATTTTTGCCAGGAGAGGTGATTTTAGCAGGGGTGTGGCTTTGTACTGGGAGGAAGGGGGGATATATGCTCAGGGGGAGAATGCTGATTACTGCTCAATTTTGTATTGGGAGGGAGGATTTTTGCTGACACATTATCACACATCTTGGGGGGGCGCAATTTGGCATGATCGCCCTGGGCTCCAGAGAACCTTGTCCCGGCACTGCATGGGACCACAGATGATAGCTTTGTTCCTATAATATGCACTTATTTATTCCCTTTATCAATAAACGTACTGAACTGCTCTACTTAGAGGCGCCCTCTTGTGTTTCTCTGCTATATTATAGATATCCCTTCTATCAGATAGCTCTCTTCAGGGCCTGCCAGCCAGCCTGGCTGCAATTACCCCTCTTCACTGCCTTTCCCACAGTCCTCTCTTCTGGTTCGGCACCCATCTCTCAAACTGTAATCTCTCAGTTCTCTCAGGCGTACCTCCCCAGTCCTCCCTCACCAGCCCTCCATGCTGTGACCAGTTGTCCTCCCTGGAGTCTCTTAGCAGTGTCTCACCTGCTGTCCTCTCCTTGCTCTCTCATGTGCCTCTCCTTCCAGGATCTTTTCTCTCCTCCTGGATGTACCCGAGCCCCGTGCCAGGGTCGACCCCGTCTCCAGAACGGGGAGCTCCCTGTGTGCCCTGACAGCCGTCAGCCTCCCCACTACAGCCCATCCATCCAACAAATCCTCCCTAGCTGGGCTGACCCCAGGTATTTAAGGAGGCCTGCCCCCTTCCTATCCAAGTTGGGGATTGGTCAAGGCTCCTAAAATACCCCAGACAGCTCCACCTCCCCTCTCCTACTTTCTTTCTAGCACTTGCAATTGCAATAAGCGTATATTGATTGGTTTGCGCAAAAGTTATAGCGTCTACAAAATAGGGGATAGAATTATGGCATTTTTATTATAATTTTTATTTTACTAGTAAAGGCAGTGATCTGCTATTTATATAATGACTGCGATATTATGTCGGACATATCAGACACTTTTGACACATTTTTGGGACCACTGACATTTTTACAGCGATCGGTGCTACAAAAATGCACTAATTACTGTGAAAATGACACTGGCAGTAAATGGGTTAACCACTAGGTGGTGCTGAAGGGGTTAAGTGTGCCTTAGGGAGTGCTTCTAATTGTAGAGGGAATGGGCTGTGTGTGACATGACAGTGATCACGGCTTCCGATTACAGGAAGCTGCGATCACTGTCCTGTTACTAGGAAGACTGGGGAAATGCTTGTTTACATGAGCATTTCCCTGTTCTTCCTCACCGTGACATGATCGCGGGTATGCCTGTGGACATCAAATCCGCTGGACCCGTGGTCGAAAACATGGAGCACTCTTCTTAAAGGGGACCTATATATACGTCCGTTTGCCTGTCCGTGCCATGCTGCAGACGTATATCTGCGTGCGGCAGTCGGCAAGCAGTTAAGCTGCTTAGCGATGGTCTTGTAGCCCATTCCAGCCTTGTGTAGGTCTACAATCTTCTCCCCGACATCCTTGGACAGCTCTTTGGTCTTGGCCATGGTGGAGAGATTGGAATCTGATTGAGTGATTGCTTCTGTGGACAGGTGTCTTCTATACAGGTAACAAGCTGAGATTAGGAGCACTTCCTTTAAGCGAGTGCTTCTAGTATCGGATTGTTACCTGTCTAGAAGACACCTGGGAGCCAGAAATCCTGCTGATTGATAGGGGATCAAATACTGTGTGCAAACCTGGTGACCAACTACAAGAAAAGTCTGACCTCTGTGATTGCCATTGGCGGTTTTGCCACCAAGTACTAAGTCATGTTTTGCCAAGGGGTCAAATACTTTTTTTTTTTCTTCCACAAAAGGGGTCAAATACTTATTTCACTCATTAAAATGCAAATCAATTTATAACTTATGAAATTGGTTTTTCTGGATATTTTTGTTGTTGTTCTGTCTCTCATTGTTAAAATAAACCTGCCATTAACCGTATAGAATGAGCATTTCTTTTTCAGTGGGCAAACATACAAAATTAGCTGGCGATCACATACTTTTTTTCCTCAATGTATAGGAAGGCCTAGCCAACACCATAATAACAAAAAGGCAGCGCTCAATTTATGCCGCCGTAGCGTATCTCTTTTACGCTACGCCGACGCAGCGCAGAGAGGCAAGCATGGAATTTCAAAAGCAAATGCTCCCAACTCTGCGCCGGCTAGCGTTTATTTAGTAGGCGTAAGCTGGCGTAAGTGGAAGTAGGTGGAAGTAGGCTGGAAGTGAGCGTGATCCATGTTAATGAAGAGTGACCCCATGAAAATGATGGGCCGGGCGCCAGACAAGTACTTAAAATGATCTGTGCATGTGTTGGGACATGGACATATCCCTGTGCGCATGCGCACAACCACGTCGGAACAACTGCCTAAGATACGCCGGATCACTATGTACGCCGTGAGCGGAACCTACGCCCAGCCAGACCCACGTCGGCCCATATTCACAGACGTCCAACGTACAATACGTAGGCTTGTGTTCCCTGGTCCATACCTTTGCATGGGTTGCGCCTCATCTATGAGGAATAACTTTACGCCAAAAGTAAAACTTACTCAAACCGCGTAAATAATGCGCCGGGCGCAAGTACGTTCGTGAATCGGCGTATCTCCCTCATTTGCATATTTGAATAGAAAATCAATGGGAGCGCCACAATTGTCCAGCGTAAATATGCGCCCACTCTACATCGGTGGGATGAAGTCTGTTTTTAGGCGTATCTTAGTTTGTGGGTTTGGCGCACAGATACGACGACGCATATTTGTACTTAAGCGGCATATCTGGAGATACGTCGGCGTAAGTGTTTTGTGAATCCGGGCCTACGATTGTAATAATTTGTGTAAAAGCACAATAATAGTGGTATAATTGATAGTCCAATAAGGAACCCACAACGATACCACTGAGAAGTCTGTGATAGAAAGGGTAACATCAGATCCTGAGTCACCAAAATAGCCCTACAGCACCTTCAACACAGTGACCGCCGAAAGACAGATGGAGGAAGCAAGTGCAGTGTAATGGCTCAAAAGTACCTGTTGTCATAGACAACTTTCATACTCAGCAAGATGTAATGGGTTTTGGGAGCGTAGTATGAGGGTCCCAAAGATGGTGGAAAACACAGCAACTAGCAGGAAAAACCTGCACAGAGAGCAGATGGACGTAGCCGCACTACAGCGGGGGTATCCGTTACACACGTGCGCAGAGGCGTATCTAGTGAAAATAGCGCTTATAGAAGCACTGAAACTGCGCCCCTGTCGAAAAATTTGAAACACATAACCGTAACAAAAAAAACAGCTAACAAAACTAGTGATATTTATCATCCCTTGTGATACCTTGGGTAGTGACATATCCTCTTTATGGAGAAATCTTGGGTTTATTAGACCCCTAATCCCTCCTCTGCCCTCCAAGGCCAGGTAAATGCAGAACCAATAATGGAAGTGATGAAATCTTCATCACTATAGGCCTCAGTTTTCACAGAGGAGAGGGAGAAACTGATGTTCCTCCGACCAGATGGAATGGGAGAGCCTGAGAGAACAGGGGAGGGCTGTGGCTGAACGCAGCAGGGATAGCGCTGCCAAAGCAAAGGTGCTGAAAAGGAGATCCTGCCTATGCTCGGGAAGAGGGAAGAAGAGACCCTCAGACCCTGGTAAGTGCTTTGCTGCCCAGCCACTCAACAGTGCCCCCTTCATATGCGAAGATTCGGAAATTAAAAAAAACTAAAATAAGGAAAAAAAGTCAAAAAATTAAAAAGAAATCCAAAATTCTAAATATTCTAAAAAATAACTAATAATAACTATTAAATTATAGGTATTGGAATTTCCTTTCAAATTTGGCTGTTAGTAAACGTAACAAATACAAATTTGTTTGAAGTTACGAATTATCCAAAATAAAGAATGCTGCATCTAAACAAATGCAACAAAATGATAATAATAATAATACGTTTTTATTATTGTTATTTATTATTATTAATTTGTTACACTCCATTTGCTTGGATATGGCATTCATTATTACGGATAATTTGTAACGTCAAATAAATTTGTATTCATTACCTTCACTAACAGCCAAATTTCAATGGAAATTCCAATACCTATAATTTAATAGTTAGTAATAGTTGAAGGATCACTAAAGGAATTATTTTTTTAGCTAAATAGCTTCCTTTACCTTACTGCAGTACTGGTTTCATGTCCTTATTGTTCGTTTTTGCTTTGAAGTTGCTGTAATCCTGCTCTGATCTCCACACTTCCTGCTTGTCTGTTTCCTTATAACCACAGTGCTGGGAGCTTTCTCACGGTGGTCTAAGCTGTCATTACTGTGTGTCTAAAACTTCCCAGAACCAATCGGATTCATTTTAAAAACAAAACACTGCCCTGGATTTGTTTGTTTTTGTTCTGTGTGTCTATTTCTACTTTGCAGAAACAAAGCCAGTTCAAAAGTGAAACTAACCTGCAGGCACATTATATGATTGATTTTTATCTATTTTTAATCATTTTGAAAAGGAATCAGTTAACTTTTACACTGTAAACAGTCATTTCAGCAAAAAAAAGTTTTTCCTTTAGTGACCCTTTAAGTTATTATTAGTTAGTTATTATTTCAGATTTTTTGAGTTTTCAGGCTTTTGAGTTTTCAGATTTTTGTTCTAATTTTCAAATTTTCGTTCTTTTGAATTTTCTGTCTTATTTTTGGATTTTCAAAATGTTCGGATTTTCAAAATTCGGTAATTCAAAAATGAAAAAAAACAGAAATTTGCATATTCGGAATTAAACAAATTTGTCTAAATTCATTAAAAAACTAATTTGGAACTAAGCAAATTGTACATGCCTAACAATATCTTCATATTTTGTATTTGTTAGTAGATCTAATGGAGATCTAATGGAGATTGTACAATAAGATTGTATAGTGTATGGTCAGCTACAATACTAAAAAATATAAAAAATATATTCCATCAGAACTGCTTTGGGACTTGATTACATCATTCTGCACACTATAAAGCATGTGTGCTGGTGTGCGTTTTGTAAAGGTGGTGCGATGAGTTTTACTTTAAAAATGTAACTTTATTAACCACTTAAGGACCGACCCTGTTTTTCAGACTCAGTGTTTACACATTAAAAACAAGTGGGTTTTTTTGCTAGAAAATTACTTAGAACCCCACAACCGGGCATTATACATTTTTTTTCTAACACTCAAGAGAATAAAATGGCGGTTGTTGCAATACTTTTTGTCACACCGTATTTGCGCAGCGGTCTTACAAGCGCACTTTTTTTGAAAAAAAAAAAACACTTTTTGCGAATTAAAAAATGAGACAACAGTAAAGCTAGCCCAATTTTTGTTTTATTTTGTGAAAGATAATGTTACGCTGAGTAAATTGATACCCAACATGTTACGCTTCAAAATTGCGCCCTCTCATGGAATGGCGTCAAACTTTTACACTTAAAAATCTCCATAGGTAACGTTTAAAAAAATTCTACAGGTTGCATGTTTTGAGTTACAGAGGAGGTCTAGGGCTAGAATTATTGCTCTCGCTCTACCGATCGCGACTATAACTCACATGTGTGGTTTAAAAATCGTTTTCACGTATGCGTTCACTTTCTTATTTATTTTACTTGATTTTATTGATTTTTACACTGGTTTAAAAAAAAAAATTGTGTCACTTTTATTCCTATTACAGGGAATGTAAACATCCCTTGTAATAGAAAAAAAGCATGACAGGTCCCCTTAAATATGAGATCTGGGGCCAAAATTACCTCAGATCTCATATTAAGACTAAAATACTATGAAAAAAAATGTCATTTGAAAAAAAATGACAAGAATAAATTGAACCCTTTAAGACGTATGGGCAGAAGACTGCGACACACCGAGGAATCTCAGTGTACACAGAGTGTGTGCTCTTCTACCAAGCCAGTATTGCCATAGCAACAAAAGCCAGTATCGCCATAGCAACAAAAGACAGTACATTCCTTCTGCTCATAGACTCCGCCCCTCTTCCAACTGCCATTTGGGCAGCCAATCAGTAGAAGCGGTTGTTTTCTGGCCAGCTGTGATGTCATAATGTCATGTAAATAAATATAGAAGTGACAGAGGTCTGGCTCAGTGTGTGAAGAGCTTCTGTGCAGTGAAGACCTGTTTTTCTGTGCTCAGTGTTCATTATTGTCTCACATAGTTCTTATACGTTTATTCGTATATTTAATTACACGTTTTCTCGTGTATTCAATCGCGCGTGTAAGCTTTCGTTTTCGATAGCTTTTTACTTTTTTCACAATGTTATTACGTCAATATTCCACCCGAAAGGTGGAAACATCAGAGGAAAAGGCTTTAATTGCAAAGCTTGTAAAAAAGCTGGATGCAGAAATAGCCTTGAAGAAAAAAATCGAAGAGGAGAGACAAAACGACATCATTGAGTTTATCAAGAGTCGTTTCCCATCCGTCCGCAAAATCCGCAGGCCGGAATATGTTTTAATCCGCGATCCAACTTGTTGTTATGATGATGTTGATGATATCACGCTCACAAAAGAAGAGCTCTGCCGCATTGGGTGTGAGAGACACGGCTATCGTCTATCCTCAGGACCCCGAACCCCACTTGGTGTACCAATCCGTATATTTGGAAGGGAAATCATTGAAGAATTAGACCTTTATGCTACCATGCTAAATGATGAAGACCTAAAGGCATTAAAGGAATTCATCCAAGAGAAATATGGGAAATATGAGGAAAAACCAGAGGTCATAGTGACAGAGGAGACAACTCCTCGACCTCAAGTTGGTAAACAGCCAAGGCTGTTAAGCAAAAGAGAGCAATTAAGTAATCAGTTACTCTCTGCAGAGATAAAAGCCTCGGAGGGCACAAAGCCCAAACCAGCGGATGTTACCCAAAAAGCCTACACAGGGTACGACCGAGCAAAGTATAAACTTTTGGAGGAGTCATGCAGAGTAAAAAGAGAAGAGTTCCAAAGATACCCTCCCTTGACACCATCAACTGGACCCATATTTCCAAGCTTGGCAACAAAAGGCGCAACTCCTGAAATTAAAAAGCCACTTCTTAGAAAGTCAAGAGACCTGAAGGGCACAAAATTTCCCAAAGTGGATGTTGCCCAGAAAGACGTCACAGGGTACAGCATGGCAAAGTATAGACATTTGCAGGAGTTATGCAGCGTAAAGAGAGAAGAGTCCGCAAATCTCCCCAGTACACCATCAAATGTACCCCAAATTCCAAGTCTGCCAAAAAAAGGAGCAACGCTTGAAGATAAAACGATTCCAAGGTGGCAAAAATGTGCTGATAAAGTGATGCTGCCTAAACCACCTCCACCAAGAGAAGGCGGCAAAACTCCTATTGTAGCTGGGCACCGAAGATTTACTCAACGTCAAGATATTCTCAGAGACAAGGTTCAGATGAAGATTACTGAAAAGAAGACATTGGCTGCAGCCCAGCTAGACAGATTAACAAAGGGTGCCAACCGTAATTAATATGGCTCTCTTAATAAGACTTAAAAGGACAACATTAAAAATGTATCATTTATGGCACAACATATGCAAGCCCATTGCCCCAGTGACAGGCATCCATTCCACCTTGTTTGTAAGTGGTGTCACTAGGGGTGGTATAGGGGCAGGTTAGGGTGGTAAAGGGTGGTGGTATAGGGCCAGGTTGGGGTGGCATGGGGCAGGTTAGGGGTGGAATAGGGGCAGGTTAGAGCTGGTAAAGGGTGGTATAGAGCCAGGTTGGGGTGGCATATGGCCAGGTTAGGGGTTGTATCGGGGCAGGTTAGGGGTGGTAAAGGGTGGTATAGGGCCAGGTTGGGGTGGCATAGGGCCAGGTTAGGGGTGGTATAGGGGCAGGTTAGGGGTGGTATTGGGGCAGGTTAGGGGTGGTATTGGGGCAGGTTAGGGGTGGTATAAGAGCAGGTTAGGGCTGGTATAAGAGCAGGTTAGGGGTGGTATAGGGGCAGGTTAGGGGTGGTATAGGGGTGTATAGGGCAGGTTGAGGTGGTATAGGGCAGGTTGGGAGTGGCATAGAGCCAGTTAGGGGTGTAAAGGGCAGGTTAGGGTGTTATAGGGCAGGTTAGGGCAGTGTGCTCAGTCATTGACATTGCTCCCAACTGTCCTTGAATTTAAAGGGGTTTCGGGGAGGGGGGGCTTGGGGGGAGAAGTTGGGAAGGAATCGATTCGTTCATTCTCAAATCAGTTTGGCTACGTGCCCAACTAAAAACAGGACTAACATTTATTTACAGACGTGTACACACTAGACAACATACAATGACTGGCATGCACTGACCTACACTAACAGAGGACATCCAGATGTACATAAACTGACCGCTCCATGCTTTAGATAGATGTACACACACACACACACACACAATCAAATTAGGAGAGATCGCACACACAGATTATAGGATGAGGCCTACTACAAACATACACCCAAGATTAGAAAAAGGATGACTAGCATCAAGTAGCTTAGCTTAGTGTAGTTAGTGTAGGTCCTGCCCTAGAAGAGTCTACCTTGCCGTGGTGGGCAGGCTTGGAGTCTCTTGGTCAAAAGTGTGTCAGTGATTGGGCGAGAGGATCACTAGATCTTCACTTCTGGCCAATTGATTTTTACCAAAGGACTCTTGGTTTAATCAGAGTATTTATAGTTGGAAAAGGAAAAAATGTGTATAGATCCATAATTATACTTTCATAAAACACACAATAAAAATTTGGTATATTTACATTTGAATTGCTTCTTCTTTTATTTAATCCTTTCATGACCGGGGGTCATTACCACTTGGATGCACAGGCCACATTTGTAAGGCTGGAAGGGGCTCTATGGCTACTTCTTCCACTTCTGATGTGTGTAGGGATGTGTAATAGGTGTTTATGTAATAACCCTTTCATGACTAAGCCTATTCCTGACATTTGGTGTTTACAAGTTAAAATCCGTATTTTTTGGCTTGAAAATTACTCAGAACCCCAAAACATTATATATATATACAGTGCAGAAAATAAGTATTTGAACACCCTGCTATTTTGCAAGTTCTCCCACTTGGAAATCATGGAGGGGTCTGAAATTGTTATCGTAGGTGCATGTCCACTGTGAGAGACATAATCAAAAAAAAATTCCAGAAATCGCAATGTATGATTTTTTTAACTATTTATTTGTATGATACAGCTGCAAATAAGTATTTGAACACCTGAGAAAATCAATGTTAATATTTGGTACAGTAGCCTTTGTTTGCAATTACAGAGGTCAAACGTTTCTTGTAGTTTTTCACCAGGTTTGCACACACTGGAGGAGGGATTTTGGCCCACTCCTCCACACAGATCTTCTCTAGATCAGTCAGGTTTCTGGGCTGTCGCTGAGAAACACGGAGTTTGAGCTCCCTCCAAAGATTCTCTATTGGGTTTAGGTCTGGAGACTGGCTAGGCCACGCCAGAACCTTCATATGCTTCTTACAGAGCCACTTCTTGGTTATCCTGGCTGTGTGCTTCGGGTCATTGTCATGTTGGAAGACCCAGCCTCGACCCATCTTCAAAGCTCTAACTGAGGGAAGGAGGTTGTTGCCCAAAATCTCGCAATACATGGCCCGGTCATCCTCTCCTTAATACAGTGCAGTCGCCCTGTCCCATGTGCAGAAAAACACCCCCAAAGCATGATGCTACCACCCCCATGCTTCACAGTAGGGATGGTGTTCTTGGGATGGTACTCATCATTCTTCTTCCTCCAAACACGGTTAGTGGAATTATGACCAAAAAGTTCTATTTTGGTCTCATCTGACCACATGACTTTCTCCCATGACTCCTCTGGATCATCCAAATGGTCATTGGCAAACCTAAGACGGGCCTTGACATGTGCTGGTTTAAGCAGGGGAACCTTCCGTGCCATGCATGATTTCAAACCATGACGTCTTAGTGTATTACCAACAGTAACCTTGGAAACGATGGTCCCAGCTCTTTTCAGGTCATTGACCAGCTCCTCCCGTGTAGTCCTGGGCTGATTTCTCATCTTTCTTAGGATCATTGAGACCCCACGAGGTGAGATTTTGCATGGAGCCCCAGTCCGAGGGAGATTGACAGTCATGTTTAGCTTCTTCGATTTTCTAATGATTGCTCCAACAGTGGACCTTTTTTTCACCAAGCTGCTTGGCAATTTCCCCGTAGCCCTTTTCAGCCTTGTGGAGGTGTACAATTTTGTCTCTAGTGTCTTTGGACAGCTCTTTGGTCTTGGCCATGTTAGTAGTTGGATTCTTACTGATTGTATGGGGTGGACAGGTGTCTTTATGCAGCTAATGACCTCAAACAGGTGCATCTAATTTAGGATAATAAATGGAGTGGAGGTGGACATTTTAAAGGCAGACTAACAGGTCTTTGAGGGTCAGAATTCTAGCTGATAGACAGGTGTTCAAATACTTCTTTGCAGCTGTATCATGATTATGTCTCTCACAGTGGACATGCACCTACGATGACAATTTCAGACCCCTCCATGATTTCCAAGTGGGAGGACTTGCAAAATAGCAGGGTGTTCAAATACTTATTTTCCTCACTGTATATATATATATATATATATATATATATATTAACAGAGAATCTAGATAATAAAATGGTGATTGTTGCAATATTTTATGTCACACAGTATTTTTGCAGCGATGTTTCAAACGCAATTTTTTGGGAAAAATGTACTTTCATGAATAAAAAAAAAAATGAAAAAGTAAAAATAGCCCAATTTTTTTGTATAATGTTAAAGATGATGGGCTGAGAGGCAAATTAGTCTAGCGCCCCCATAAAGCGGCCGTACTGCTTCTGGTATGCAGGCTGCCGGCCTCACTGTGCTATGGTTATATCCTCTTAGTCCTCTCCATAAAATTATCAGAAATTTGTGCTTAACCACTTAGCAACCACCTGCCGAAAAATAACTGCGGCAAGGTGGTTGCTTAACTCTGGGATCACGTTATATAACGTGATTCCAGAGTCGCGCTCCCGCGCGCCCCCTGGGGCGCGCACACAGGAATGTCCGTGACCCGGACCCGGCGGGTCACGGATCACGGTAAATCGCCGCTGATAGCGACGGTTTACCACGTGATCGCGCCGTCCAATGACGGCGCGATCAGATGTAAACAGACTGGCGTCATTTGATGACGCCGGTTCCTCCCTCCTCTCTCTGTACCGATCGGTACAGTGTGAGAGGAGAGGGGAGGGAGCGGATGGCAGCGCCAGTGCTGCGGGCTGGATCTGTGACAAATGCAGTCACAGATCCATCCATCCATCCCTCCCTCCTCAGCCATCCCTGCTGCAATACTCTGCAATGCTGGGCATACTCTGGGGGGGCATACTCTGGGGGGGCATACTCTGGGGGGGCATACTCTGGGGGGGCATACTCTGGGGGGCATACTCTGTAATTCTCTGGGGGGCATACTCTGCAATACTCTGGGGGGCATACTCTGCAATACTCTGGGGGGCATACTCTGCAATACTCTGGGGGGCATACTCTGCAATACTCTGGGGGGCATACTCTGGGGGGCATACTCTGCAATACTCTGGGGGGCATACTCTGCAATACTCTGGGGGGCATACTCTGCAATACTCTGGGGGGCATACTCTGCAATACTCTGGGGGGCATACTCTGCAATACTCTGGGCATACTCTGCAATACTCTGGGCATACTCCGCAATACTCTGGGCATACAGCGCCCCTGTCCCCGTGAGCTTGCATGCAGAAGCGAACGCATACGCAAGTCCCGCCCACATATGAAAACGGTGTTCAAACCACACATGTGAGGTATCGCTGCGAACGTTAGAGCGAGAGCAATAATTTTGGCCCTAGACCTCTTCTCCAACTAAAATGATGTAACCAGTAAAAATATTTAAAGCGTCACCTATGGGGATTTTTAAGTCGCAAAGTTTGGCGCCATTCCACGAGCGTGTGCAATATTAAAGGGTGACATGTTGGGTATCTATTTACTCGGCGTAACTTCATCTTTCATATTATGCAAAAACATTGGGCTAAATTTAATGTTTTTTTTTTTTAAAAGCACAAAACTGTTTTATTTCCAAAAAAAATGTGTTCGAAAAATTGCTGTGCAAATACCATGCGCGATAAAAAGTTGCAACAACCGCCATTGTATTCTCTAGGGTCTTTGCTAAAAAAAGCATATATAATGTTTTGGGGTTCTATGTAATTTTCTAGCAAATAAGTGTTGATTTTTACATGTAGGAGAGAAATGTCAGAATTGGTCTGGGTGTTCCAGAACGCCTGATGGCGTTCCCTGCATGTTGGGCCTCTGTATGTGGCTATGCTGTGTAAAAGTCTCACACATGGGGTATCGCCATACACAGGAGGAATAGCAGAATGTGTTTTGGGGTGTAATTTGTGGTATGCATATGCTGTGTGTGAGAAATAACCCGCTAATATGAAAATGTTGTGCAAAGAAAATAAAAATGAAAAAAATCTTGATTTTTGCAAAGAATTGTGGGAAAAATTACAACTTCAAAAAACTCACAATGCCTCTTTCTAAATACCTTGGAATGTCTTCTTTCCAAAAAGGGGTCATTTGGGGGGTATTTGTACTTTTCTGGCATGTTAGGGTCTCATGAAATGAGAGGCTGTCAGTACATCAGATGTGATCAAATTGATCAATTTTCAGTAATTGGTACCATAGCTTTTAGACCCCATAACTTTCACCCAGACTAAATAATATCTACATTTTTTTTGTTTTGTTACCAAAGATATGTAGCAGTATACATTTTAGGTCAAGTTTATGAAGAAAAATTACTTTTTTGCAAAATGTTATAATAGAAATGAAGAACAAAATTTTCGTTCTTTTTTCATTTATAGTGAAAAAAATAAAAACCGCAGAGGTGATAAAATACCACCAAAAGAAAGCTCTATTTGTGGGAAAAAAAGGACAAAAATTTCATTTGGTTACAGTGTTGTATGACTGAGTTATTGTCATTCAAAATGTGAGAGCACCGAAAGCTGAAAATTGGTCTGTTTATTAAGTGGGTTTAAGTGCCCAGTAGTCAAGTGGTTAAAGTAGAACTATAGGCAACACTTTTTTTTTTCATTCTGGATAAAGTAAGGGAGGGTTATAGCCCCTGTCGGTTTATTTTTTTACCATCCCTGTCCCATTGCAGAGATTTCCCTTCACTTCCTGCCCCATAGCCAAACAAGAAGTGAGAGGAAATCTTTGCAAATTAAGGGAATCCATTGCTCCCCCCCCCCCCCCCAAGCACTCGAAAATTTCAAAGGTGGGTCTTAATCAGAAAGGGGTGTGGCCTTGACCAGAAGGGGTGGGTCATATTTTAATTAGAGGGTGCACAAGTTTATTTAGGCCTAGGGCAGCACAAAACCTGAATACACTACTGGTCTGTGTATATAACACATGGATAAAAAACCCTGTGGACAGCAAGGAAGTGTTGTGCCCACAAGATGGTCGTTGTGATGTCATGTGACGTAAATGGGCATGTTTTTCTTCTTCAAAGCAGCAGTTTGGTCATAGTAAGGCCATACTGATGCTTTAAAATAGACCCCTAAAGTTGCGCACAGCCTTTCTCAACCATTTTACCCTTAACCACTTAAGCCCCAGACCATATTGCTGGTCAAAGACCAGGCACTGTGTCGCTTTAACTGACAATTGCGCGGTCGTGCGACGTGGTTCCCAAACAATAGAGATTTCTTTAGTGCTATTTGATCACCTCTGCGGGTTTTTTTATTTTTTGAGCTATAAACAAAAATAGAGCAACAATTTTGAAAAAAAAACTTTATTTTTTACTTTTTGCTATAATAAATAGCCCCAAAAAAGCTATAAAAAAAAAAAAAAACATTTTTTTTCTCAGTTTAGGCCGATACGTATTCTTCAACCTATTTTTGGTAAAAAAAATTGCAATGAGCGTTTATCGATTGGTTTGCACAAAATGTATAGCTTTTTCAAAATAGGGGATAGTTTTATGGCATTTTTATTAATATTTTTTTTTTACTACTAATGGCGGCGATCAGCGATTTTTTTTTGTGACCGTGGCATTATGGCAGACACATCGAACAATTTTAACACATTTTTGGGACCATTGGCATTTTTATAGTGATCAGTGCTTTAAAAATACCACTGGCAGGGAAGGGGTTAAGACTAGGAGGCGAGGATGGGGTTAAGTATGTTCCCTGGGTGTGTTCTAACTGAAGAGGGGGGTGGACTGACTAGGGGAAATGACTGATCACTGTTCATACATTGTATGAACAGACGGTCAGGCATATCTCCCCCTAAGAGGACTGGGAGCTGTGTATTTCCACACACAGCTCCCGGTCATCGCTCAGTAACGAGCGATCGCTGGTGCCCGTCGGTGATCGCGTCGGCGGGCACGCGCGCAGGAGTCAGGAGCTACGCCGACGTAAATGCTTGCTGAATCTGGCCCAACATGTTCTATTTTTTCCTGCCGGTTTTTAATTTGGCAGTTTCCCTATGGGAAAAACCTGCAGTGGAGCATACACACGGCAGGGTTTCCTGATCAAAGCTCTTATGGCAGTTTTCCTGTCGGGAAACCTGGCCATATGTAGGGGGAAAAAGCTACCGAGCAGGCTCTCGGTTTTCCCCTCGGTTTTCCCGGCTGGCTTTTTACCGCAGGGAATTCGATCGTGTGTACGAGGCATTAAGGATGTTTCAGCTGGATAACCAACAGTAGCCGGGTGCTGCAATGATAATGATGGATGATGTCATCAAGGTCTAGCCCAATGAGAAGCAGATAAATAGCAGATCTAACATTTGTCAATATAGCAACTCTTTTTTGACCACACACAAATAGCAATCCTCTTTGGTGAGATATCAGGGGTCTAAACAGACCCAGGGCCATCTTTTATGTTGATTGGACCCTGGGCAAAAAATGTCATGGGGCCCCCCCATGCAATTTTGCTCTCCACCTGCTCTGAGACATACAATAAATATCAGCTAGACTAAATCAGTATACTGTATCAGATCAGGCAGTGATTGGGATTGGTTGCCGCTCTCCCCCCTTGATCTGTCAGGATGGAGAGCGGAGGTTGGAGCCGCTTAACCCGGCTCCTACCTTTTCTGAATGAACAGAGTCAGTGATCACTGACTGTCCATTCACATAACTGAGCATCGTAAACCTGTGTTTACAATGCTTCAGTTTTTGAATGGAGGGGAGCTTCTCTCCATTCATTTTGGCTGAGGCTGCAGAGAAAGGGACTGGGGAACCTGTGTCCCTAGTCCCTTTCTCTGTCTTAAAGGGGAGATGTCAGAGGTCTGTTAAGACCCCTGATATCTCACCAAAGCACCCCAACAGGGCTGATTACCCCCTACCCCCTACTCCCCCCCCCCCTCTAAAAAATCACTGTAAAAAAAATTGTGTTAAAAAAAATTGTGTTAAAAAAAAAATACCGCCACTGTCACATGACATTAAAAACAGTATCGGTATTCGGTATCAGCAAGTACTTGAAAAAAAGTATCGGTACTTGTACTCGGTCTCAAAAAAGTGGTATCGGGACAACCCTAATTGCCAGAGGTTACAGCACACATTACGGCTCACTGATTAGTTGCCAGTGGTTACAGCACATGATTTCTTCTTGTTGATTGGTTGCTAGAGATTACTGTA
The DNA here is from genome assembly GCA_029574335.1 of Rana kukunoris. Classification (NCBI taxonomy): domain Eukaryota; kingdom Metazoa; phylum Chordata; class Amphibia; order Anura; family Ranidae; genus Rana; species Rana kukunoris. The sequence goes on along the minus strand of CM056059.1, from coordinate 176,639,981 downwards.
TAGTAATACTGCTCACTAATTGGTTACTATAGGTTACAGCACATCATCTCTTCATGCTCTACATGCTGACAACCTTAAGCTATTTACATATGAATGCTCCCATTATTTACATATGAATGATGGTTATTTCCATGTAAACACAGGGTCTGCAGGTGAGTCATCTGTACACAACTATAGGGCAGAGCTGGGCAGCATTATATATGGGATATCAGGACACAGCACAGGTATAAAACTTCAAGGGACAAGGGAATTTAAACTTGGATAGTTGGCAAGTATGAGGCAGCTGCTTTGGGCCCCACAACAATGACAGGGCCCAGGGCAGCTGCCCATTTTGCCCTGCCTTAAAGATGACCCTGAACAGACGCCTGATATCTCCCCTTTGAGATAGGGAAAGGGGTCGACAACAGAGATTCCCCAGCCCCTTTTTCTGCAGCCTCAGCTGCACTAAAGGTGAATGGACAGGAGACAGCGGCTCCTGTTCATTTATAAACTGAAGCATCATAAACAGAGTTTACGATGCTGAGTTATGAATGGGCAGTCACAGTCAGTGATCACTGACTCTATTCATTCAGAAAAAGAAGGAGCCGATAAATTACATATTTACCGGCTTCTTCCTCTGTTCTCCATCCTGACAGATCCGGGAAGAGGGGGTACTGGAGGGGAACAGAGGGGGACCAGAGGAGCATGCAGGGTAGGAGAGGAGCACAAAGGGGACCAAAGGAAGACTCAGGGAGCTTGAGGAGGACTCAGTGAGCTAGAAGAGTAGGAGGACCCGGGTAGCCGGAGGAGGACACCAGGAGCCGAAGGAAGGCACAGAGGCCCAGAGATGAGGGACATTTGATGGTCATTCAGGGATGATAGGTGCGGCAGTAGGGGGAGTTACAAGCACCGATCTCCCGGTAAAGCTTTCAATGAAGCATCTGACAGCCATGGCAGGGAGAGGAGGAGAAGCGCCTGTCAGCTGCTTCATTAAAAGCCATACAGGGAGATCGGTGCTTTTAACTGCCCCCACCATAGCACGCATTGATCATCTGTGAGGTTGCCCAGGCCCCCCATTTCTGAGCTCATGACGCCCAGCCTGGTGCCGCCCTGCCAGGGACAAAACAGGGGACAGTGTCCTTAGTCCAGATACTGCCCCCGGAAATCGGGAATGTCTGGTCACGCTAACATACGAGTCAAGTGATGCAGATATGCTGCGGGGTCTTCTCTTAGCTGGACCTGCATGGGTTTGAACATAAGGTCACAAACCTGTGCCCAAAAGGGTTTCAGAACCGGACATCTCCAGAACATATGAAGATATATACCCTATGTATGCTGGGAGCAGCGCCAACATTGAGCGGGTATACAGGTAGTAAATATCCAATTACCAAGTTGTTGAACTGTTCATCTGAAAATGTACTGTCCTGCCTGACATGCCCTTCTGATGTACTATTCCAGCCAACTTTATGGACTATATGACCCCAAGAACACCATACCCACCAGGGGCATTGCTAGGTGGCAAAAAGACCAGGAGCTTCAGCCCAAAGTCGCCACTGGGGGGGGGGGTCCAGGGTGGTCTTGGCACGTTTTTTTGGCTGGGCGGTGGGGTTGTGTGGCGGAGGGTAAGCTCACTTGCTGCCTGGCTGCCTGGCTTACCAGTGCCCATCAATGACCACTAAACTCACCTACCTGACATACATACACTCACCTACCTGACATATATAGACCTACCTGACATACACTGACTTCACCTACCTGACATCCACTGACTTCACCTACCTGACATACACTCACCACTATGACATACATGGACCTACCTGACATACACTGACCTCACCTACCTGACATACATGGACCTACCTGACATACACAATGACTTCACCTACCTGACATACAGTGCCTTGCGAAAGTATTCGGCCCCCTTGAACTGTGCAACCTTTTGCCACATTTCAGGCTTCAAACATAAAGATATAAAACTGTAATTTTTTGTGAAGAATCAACAACAAGTGGGACACAATCATGAAGTGGAACAAAATTTATTGGATATTTCAAACTTTTTTAACAAATAAAAAACTGAAAAATTGGGCGTGCAAAATTATTCAGCCCCTTTACTTTCAGTGCAGCAAACTCTCTCCAGAAGTTCAGTGAGGATCTCTGAATGATCCAATGTTGACCTAAATGACTAATGATGATAAATAGAATCCACCTGTGTGTAATCAAGTCTCCGTATAAATGCACCTGCACTGTGATAGTTTCAGAGGTCTGTTTAAAGCGCAAAGAGCATCCTGAAGAACAAGAAACACACCAGGAAGGTCCGAGATACTGTTGTGGAGAAATTTAAAGCCGGATTTGGATAAAAAAAGATTTCCCAAGCTTTAAACATCCCAAGGAGCACTGTGCAAGCGATAATATTGAAATGGAAGAAGTATCAGACCACTGCAAATCTACGAAGACCTGGCCGTCCCTCTAAACTTTCAGCTCATACAAGGAGAAGACTGATGAGAGATGCAGCCAAGAGGCCCATGATCACTCTGGATGGACTGCAGAGATCTACAGCTGAGGTGGGAGACTCTGTCCATAGGACAACAATCAGTCGTATAGTGCACAAATCTGGCCTTTTTGGAAGAGTGGCAAGAAGAAAGCCATTTCTTAAAGATATCCATAAAAAGTGTCGTTTAAAGTTTGCCACAAGCCACCTGGGAGACACACCAAACATGTGGAAGAAGGTGCTCTGGTCAGATGAAACATAAATCGAACTTTTTGGCAACAATGTAAAACGTTATGTTTGGCGTAAAAGCAACACAGCTCATCACCCTGAACACACCATCCCCACTGTGAAACATGGTGGTGGCAGCATCATGGTTTGGGCCTGCTTTTCTTCAGCAGGGACAGGGAAGATGGATGGAGCCAAATACAGGACCATAGAAAAGAGTGCAATCAGCGCAAAAATAACATAAAGATCAAATTATGAATGGTAATATACTAATGTGCTAATAAAAGTAAGAATGAAAAACAACTCCCCGAGTGGATTTCATATGGATGCAAGCTGAACACCAAAAAAGGACAATCACAAAATCCCAAAAGTACATAAAATAAAGAAAACAGTGCAGCGCAAACCTAAATTGAAATGGTAATAAATATGCTCATACAAGTGAAAGTGAACACAAAAAAAAAGGAAAAAATGGAAAAAAATTGTCCAAATTTGCAATAAGCAAGCAACATGAAAAATAATAAATCCTGCGACCAGGTAATACGAGTATCTTCACCACGTGACTGGAAAACCAACACAGAATGTGATCCCTTCACCAGTAAAGATGGGTACTCTCACCTCACAGAGAGACCTTTGTTTTACCAAAGGTCTAAGGCCGCGTACACACGAGGGGATATGTCCGCTGAAAACGGTCCGATGGACCGTTTCAGCAGACATCTCCGCTCGTGTGTATGGGCTAGCGGACAGATTTCTCCACCCGACAGATTTCAAAGCATGCTTTGAAATCCATCCGGTGGAATCTGTCCGCCCGACATGTCTGCTGGTTAGTACACTTACCAGCAGACATGTCGTCCCCCACCGCCGCCACGCCGCCGCCGCCGAATGGATTCGGCGCATGCGCGGAAGTGTTTTACTTCCTGGTGCGGTGACGTGGCGGTGACGCGGCGGCGTCAACGTCACCGCCGCGTCACCGCGCCGTCCGGCGGCGGGGAATTTGATCCGATGCCGTGTACACACCATCGGATCAAACTCCCGATCGGACATATCCGATGGAAATGGTCCGCGGACCGTTTTCATCGGATATGTCCGATCGTGTGTATGGGGCCTAATAGGCTTAAATCAATGGTGGAAATCCAGATGGCTCAGAGATATATACTGTTCAGCCGTAGGACCCGGAGATAAGCAAGTATCCTCAGTGGCACCAACGAACAGGTATGCAAAGAGAAAAGCCAAATCTAAGAGCTTTCCGTAAAACCAGGTACATTTATTTTGTTTAAAATGTGCAGGTACTCACATTTGTGATAGAAGTAAAAGGCATGTAACACCATGAGACAAGTAGCTTCAATGAAAATATGGGACGACAGCGAGTGACGTGGAGTGGTTCCTGACCCCGGACGCGTATCGTAATACAACTTCCTCAGCAGGGCGGAACCTTTTGCTTCACATCCTCGGTTAAAATACCCTGCCGTAGACACGGCTCAATTCCCAATGCGAACGTAATGACGCGGTAAGGCACGTCCTGCGTCACACGCTATGCTTGCGAAAAAACTTTATTATTCCCTATTACAACAACAATAGTGGAAAAATTCATCGAAAAATTCATCGAAAAAGAGAATACAGTTAATATAGTAACATCACTCTATGTTGTCCCACGTTTTCTTACAAGAGAATAGTAAAAACTTTAATAATGATACATATTCCAAATAATAAAAACTAAACTAAAAATACTTTATAAATATACAACATACATAAATAAAATTAATATTAAAGAAATTAATATTAAAAAAATAAGAAAAAATTATCCAATAAAAAATGTTAATTCATAATATTGTTAAAAATATCTATAAGGATTCCCTATAGAAAACTACTTTTCAAAAATCCTTAATAAAACCTTTACTGTCGTAAAAATAAAATGAACATAAAAATGGCCAAAGAATCCATCCAAGGCAACAACAATCATAGCAATCTCCCTAAAAAGAGGAGAATGCCATGAGAATTGTTTAAAAGCTTACTCATATACACCTATTTATTTGAAATAAAGCAATTCAGATCGAAATCTACATTGAGACCCTCTGGAGAGAGTACACGAGCTTCATAAATCCAGAAGGATTCCCTCTGGCTTATTCGTCTGATATAATGACCTCCTCTCCAGTGCTTGTCTACTCTTTCCAGGCCCCAAAATTTGAGACATTTAGGGTTTTTATTGTGATACTTTCTAAAATGTCTGGAGACACTATGAGTGCGTAACCCACGCTCAATATTGTTAACGTGTTCTCCTACCCTAACAGCCATGGTACGAGAAGTGCGACCTATATACTGTAGTCCACAGTCGCACTCCAGCATGTAGACCACACCTTCAGTATTACAGGTAATCAGATTTTTTATATGGTACGATTTCTTTGTAGAGAACGAGGTAAAATCTTTCCGTTTTTTTGTATTAAATTTGCACTGTTTGCAGGGCTGACAGCGACTACACGCGTAAAAGCCAGATAGAAACGAGAAAATAGTATTCTCTTTAAAAACAGGTGGATCAATAGCTCCTGGTGCCACAACATCCCTCAGTGTGGGCGCCTTCCTATAAATAAAGAGAGGGTGGGGAGGAAGGACAGGTCCCAAGACCTTATCGTTCTTTAACACATCCCAATGCTTTTTAACTATTTTCTCGAATTGACGATGCTGGATATTGTAAACCAAAATAATCTTAAACATCGTTTTTTTTTCCATTTTTTCCTTTTTTTTTTTTTTTGTGTTCACTTTCACTTGTATGAGCATATTTATTACCATTTCAATTTAGGTTTGCGCTGCACTGTTTTCTTTATTTCAAATACAGGACCATTCTGGAAGAAAACCTGATGGAGTCTGCAAAAGACCTGAGACTGGGACGGAGATTTGTCTTCCAACAAGATAATGATCCAAAACATAAAGCAAAATCTACAATGGAATGGTTCACAGATAAACATATCCAGGTGTTAGAATGGCCAAGTCAAAGTCCAGACCTGAATCCAATCGAGAATCTGTGGAAAGAACTGAAAACTGCTGTTCACAAACTCTCTCCATCCAACCTCACTGAGCTCGAGCTGTTTTGCAAGGAGGAATGGGCAAAAATTTCAGTCTCTCGATGTGCAAAACTGATAGAGACATACCCCAAGCGACTTACAGCTGTAATCGCAGCAAAAGGTGGCGCTACAAAGCAGGGCCGGAGTGGGACTCATTTTCAGCCCTGGAGTTTCATGCCTTAGACCAGCCCACCTTAGTTCACGACATTACATTTGGGAGTGCGTTACGTACAGAGTGTGAGGTTCAGGAGTGCGTTACGTACAGAGTGCGATGTTCAGGAGTGTGCTACATACAGAGTGCGAGGTTCAGGAGTGCGTTACGTACAGAGTGCGTGGTTCAGGATTGCTGTACACGCAGAGTGAAGGGTTCAGGTTTGCTTATGTACAGTATGGAGGTGTGCATAAATCACAGGCCAGTTTATAACTTCCCTGTACCAAGCTCTGTCCCCAAATTTCTGCCCCCCACAGTGCAGAGCGCCCCTCTCTCTCTCTCTTTTCCCGACCTTTCTCCTCTTCCCAGTCTAGTGCACAGCAGAAGAGAAATACCCCATGTCAGGCTGCCAGCGCGGGCTTCAGGAGATGTTGCAGGTGCGAGGCTGGAGTGTGCATACCCCGCCCCTCCTTCTCTGACGCCCGCATTAAATGGCCGGTGATTGGCCAGACCAGGTGCATGTCATACCAGAGGCCGCCTCTTTCTATCAGGAGAGATTGATCGATCAAGAAATTGATAATTTATTGAAGCATGTATGGCCACCATTATTCTGCCTATCCCCCTCTGGTATCTAAGCCATAAACAATACAATCTGGTTGTACAATCTCATTTACTAAAATGATGCAATAGGAGGACAAATCTAAACCATCCAATCATTTTCTATACAGAGACCACAGATCTAATGGTGGCCATACACACTTCAATCTCCATTTCTGATCTGTCTCTCCTGATAGGAATAATCGATCTGTTGTGGACAACTCATTCAATTGATACGCCACACACAGAGGTGAATTGAGAGTTGAGATAGAATTGTAACTTATCACATCTCTGTTTCAACCATGTCACCCCCATAATCTGATCCTTAGAAATACGATTAAGGTGTGTGTGTGTGTGTGTGGTCACCATAGAGCAGATCGTACAATCAGATTGTATGGACAGCTGTAGACATGTGTGTATAATAAAGGGATCGTCCTGTGTGTGGAGACAGCTGTGTCCTCAATACAAGAGAACCGATCACAGCACCGCACAGATCTGATGGTCACACACACAGTGCTCCCCCCATGATATTACAGCCAGGGATCGCACCTTACCTGATCGCTCAGTGGTGTCTCTCCCCCATACACGGACAGGACACATGCACACCGATCTCCGCACACACAACTGTTGCTCCCTGAGCTCTGTAGAGCCGGGGAGGGGTGGGACTGCGGGTTGGAGGCGGGACCGGCTGTCAATCTCCTGTGTGTGTGTGGGCGGGGCCAGAGGTCAGCGTGTCGCTTGTTGTGTGTATGAAGGAGTGATAGTTCTGTATCGACCCGCCCCTGTATGTAGCGTGAGTGCAACGCTACAGGCCGCGCGCCAAGGGCTAAATTTATAAGGGAGCCGGAAGGCGGCCGAGGGACCGGCCCGCAAACCGACCAGCCCACCGGGAATTGTCCCGGTTCTCCCGATTAGCCAATCCGGGCCTGCTACAAAGTATTAACTTAAACAGGGGGTTCACCCTTAAAAATACTCTGTGTAATCCCATCCAGCATACTGGCGTCAGCGCCAGTATGCTGTTTTTTTTTTTTTTTTTAATCTTCGTACTTATGGTTTAATTGATCATTTTATATTGTGCCTACCGCGGGTGAATGGCGCGTCTATGGAGCGTCACGGCTTCCGAAAATAGCCGACTAGCACTCGGGTATTCCCGGCGCTATACGGCGGCCGTGCACAGACCTAGGAGCTGACTGCGCAGGCGCCGTATATATATCCGAGTCCTATTTCGGCTTTTTTCGGAGGGCGTGAAGCGCCATAGCCATTGGACTCGGATATATACGGCGCCTGCGCAGTCAGCTCCTAGGTCTGTGCGCAGGCGCCGGGAATACCCGAGTGCTAGTCGGCTATTTTTGCATGCCGTGACGCTGAATAGACGCGCCATTCACCTGCGGTAGGCACAATATAAAATGATCAATTAAACCGTAAGTACGAAGATAAAAAAAAAAAAAAAAACATTATACTGGCGCTGACGCCAGTATGCTGGATGGGATCACACAGAGTAGTTTTATGGGTGAACCCCCTCTTTAAGGGGGCTGAATAATTTTGCACGCCCAATTTTTCAATTTTTTATTTGATAAAAAAGTTTGAAATATCCAATAAATTTCGTTCCACTTCATGATTGTGTCCCACTTGTTGTTGATTCTTCACAAAAAATACAGTTTTATATCTTTATGTTTGAAGCCTGAAATGTGGCAAAAGGTCGCAAAGTTCAAGGGGGCCGAATAGTTTCGTAAGGCACTGTACATGTGCAAGTGTACTGCTCGTCAGCGTTATCTTGTGCCTCTCATCCCCGCGGCGTACCCATCATGTGTCACAGGCAGCCAGCCAGCCAGAGAGGAGGAGAGGAGAGCAGCCAGCCCGAGCCACGATCTTACAGTGATGTGGCTTGTAATTGTAATTGCCGCCTTCTGGAGCCTGCGGCGCCTATGATGGACGTCATATGTCCCGCGATCCCGGCATTGGACCTGTGGGATGTCCAACATAGGCGCTGCAGGCTCCAGAAGGTGGGACTTGCAATATCACTCGGCCACATCCAGCGCCGTTCCTAATCATAGCGGTCCCTGTTCGGCGGCCGCCGGCAGCGCTCAAGGCTGACAATTGGATTCTGCATTCCTGACACTCTGGGTTTTTCAGGGACCCATTCAGGGCTCCAGTCCCCCTAGCCACACCCTCCAGACGCCCCTGATACCCGCCATCAAACATGAAGGTGGAAACATTATGCTTGGGGGTGTTTTTCTGCTAAGGGGACAGGAAAACTGCACTGCATCAAAGGGATGATGAATGAGTCCATGTACTGTCAAATCTTGGGTGAGAACCTCCTTCCCTAAGCCAGGGCAATAAAAATGGGTCATGGATGAGTATTCCAACATGACAATGACCCAAAACACACGGCCAAAGCAACAAAGGAGTGACTCAAGAAGAAGCACCATAAAGTTATTAGTTCATGAAAACATATAGCTCCTCCCTATACGTAATCATCCATACTTTCATCCCAAGAATTTAACCACTTAAGGACCGCCTCCTGCACATTTACGTCGGCAGAATGGCACGGCTGGGCACATGCACGTACAGGTACGTCCTCTTTAACTGCCCAGCCATGGGTCGCGGACGTGACCGTGACCCCGGAGAGCCGTCATCGATCGTGTGATCCCTTTTATAGGGAAATACAATCGATGATGTCACACCTACAGCCACACCCCCCTACAGTTAGAAACACAGATGAGGTCATACATAACCCCTTCAGCCCCCTTTGTGGTTAACTCCCAAACTGCAATTGTCATTTTCACAGTAGACAAAGCATTTTAAATGCATTTTTTGCTGTGAAAATAACAATGGTCCCAAAAATGTGTCAAAATTGTCTGATGTGTCCGCAATAATGTCACAGTCATGAAAAAAATCACTGATTGCCGCCATTAGTAGAATTTTTTTTTTTAATAAAAATGCAATAAAACTATCCCCTATTTTGTAAACGCTATAAATTTTGCGCAAACCAACAGATAAACGCTTATTTATTTTTATTTTACCAAAAATAGGTAGAAGAATGCGTATTGGCCTAAACTGAGGAAAACATTTTTTTTATATATATTTTTGGGTGATATTTATTATAGCAAAAAGTAAAAAAAATATTGCATTTTTTTCAAAATTGTTGCTCTATTTTTGTATATACTGTAGCGCAAAAAAACTAAAAACCGCAGAGGTGATCAAATACCACCAAAAGAAAGCTCTATTTGTGGGGAAAAAAAGGACGCCAATTTTGTTTGTCACATGACCGCACAATTGTCTGTTAAAGCGACGCAGTGCCGAATCGCAAAAACTGGCCGGGTCCTTTAGCTGCCTAAAGGTCCGGGTCTTAAGTGGTTAACATAACCATTTATACTGTTGTCTTAAAAATGTAAAATAAATCTATGTATATGTTGTGTACATTTACAGACCTTATTATTTATTAGATATGTTTTGGTATTTATTACCACTCCCTACCTCTTCCGAGTAGTAGGATATCATTTGACCCACTGGAGACATTCCTTATCATTATTCACTTCTTTATCTATCTATATACCTTTATAGTTCTATTACATTCTGACGTTGCTGTCTTTATTGTGGTATTGTTTCGTAGGGCTACTAGTCAATATATCCATGTATTTCCTACTTTTGAACCTCCTCTGCCCCTCCCAGTGTGTCTTTCTGAAACTAAAACTTTTTTTGTCTGAAATTTATATCATATCAAATTTGTTACATTCTAGGAAATCGTGAGGAGTACTCTAGTTCCATCTAGTGGCATAATACCACTGTTACAATTTCATCCAAATTTGAATTTTATTTTACTTTAGCATTAAAAACATATTTATGATTTCACTTCTATATTTATCCCAGGCAGTACAGTGGTGCTTCCATGCAGCAGACACAGAGCCGCTGTTATGGGATGGAGAGTGTCTATCAGGAGCACTGTGTCTACTGCTTGGATGCACCTCTGTACTACATGGGACCAGAGCCAGGACAAGGGGTGGGTAGGAGGGTCGGCTGCCCTGTGCACTGAGGTATCATGTGGGGTAGGGGGGCACCACAAGCAGATTTGGGGGGAGGGAATTTATGTTGGATGGGGGAATTTGGGGGAGGGTGGTAGGGGGTAAGAATTTATTTAGTAAAGGGAAATTTGGGTAGGTGTGCTGGGAGTGGTTTGTGTTGGAATTTGGGGGAATTAAGAATGTGTTGGAGGTGTGCTGGGAGTGGGGAATTTGGGGAAGGGGGATGAAGAGGATTTTTGCTAGGAGGGAGTGATTGGGGGGGGGGGGGGAGCATGTGCTAGAAAAGGCAATATGGTTCTGAGGATGGATTTGAGCTAAGATAAGACAACATTATTTGAATTGTGGGGGTGGGATTTATGCTAGTAGGAACAATTGGGGGTATTTGTGCTAGGGCGAGGGGATTTGGAATGGGGGAAAAGTTTTGTGCTTGGAGGGGAAATTTGAGGGGTAGAGAACTTGTGCTGGGGGGGGGGGGGCGGTTGGGGGGTATATGTGCTAAGGGCACATGAGAAGAGAGAGGATTTGAGCTGGGGGTGGGGCAAGCATTTTTGCCAGGAGAGGTGATTTTAGCAGGGGTGTGGCTTTGTACTGGGAGGAAGGGGGGATATATGCTCAGGGGGAGAATGCTGATTACTGCTCAATTTTGTATTGGGAGGGAGGATTTTTGCTGACACATTATCACACATCTTGGGGGGGTGCAATTTGGCATGATCGCCCTGGGCTCCAGAGAACCTTGTCCCGGCACTGCATGGGACCACAGATGACAGCTTTGTTCCTATAATATGCACTTATTTATTCCCTTTATCAATAAACTTACTGAACTGCTCTACTTAGAGGCGCCCTCTTGTGTTTCTCTGCTATATTATAGATATCCCTTCTATCAGATAGCTCTCTTCAGGGCCTGCCAGCCAGCCTGGTTGCAATTACCCCTCTTCACTGCCTTTCCCACAGTCCTCTCTTCTGGTTCGGCACCCATCTCTCAAACTGTAATCTCTCAGTTCTCTCAGGCGTATCTCCCCAGTCCTCCCTCACCAGCACTCCATGCTGTGACCAGTTGTCCTCCCTGGAGTCTCTTAGCAGTGTCTCACCTGCTGTCCTCTCCTTGCTCTCTCATGTGCCTCTCCTTCCAGGATCTTTTCTCTCCTCCTGGATGTACCCGAGCCCCGTGCCAGGGTCGACCCCGTCCCCAGAACGGGGAGCTCCCTGTGTGCCCTGACAGCCGTCAGCCTCCCCACTCCAGCTCATCCATCCAACAAATCCTCCCTAGCTGGGCTGACCCCAGGTATTTAAGGAGGCCTGCCCCCTTCCTATCCAAGTTGGGGATTGGTCAAGGCTCCTAAAATACCCTAGACAGCTCCACCTCCCCTCTCCTACTTTCTTTCTAGCACTTGCAATTGCAATAAGCATATATTGATTGGTTTGCGCAAAAGTTATAGCGTCTACAAAATAGGGGATAGAATTATGGCATTTTTATTATTATTTTTCTTTTACTAGTAAAGGCAGTGATCTCCTATTTATATAATGACTGCGATATTATGTCGGACATATCGGACACTTTTGACACATTTTTGGGACCACTGACATTTTTACAGCGATCGGTGCTACAAATATGCACTAATTACTGTGAAAATGACACTGGCAGTAAATGGGTTAACCACTAGGTGGCGCTGAAGGGGTTAAGTGTGCCTTAGGGAGTGCTTCTAATTGTAGAGGGGATGGGCTGTGTGTGACATGACAGTGATCACGGCTTCCGATTACAGGAAGCTGCGATCACTGTCCTGTTACTAGGAAGACTGGGGAAATGCTTGTTTACATGAGCATTTCCCTGTTCTTCCTCACTGTGACATGATCGCGGGTATGCCTGTGGACATCAAATCCGCTGGACCCGTGGTCGAAAACATGGAGCACTCTTCTTAAAGGGGACCTATATATACGTCCTTTTTCCTGTCCGTGCCATGCTGCAGACGTATATCTGCGTGCGGCAGTCGGCAAGCAGTTAAGCTGCTTAGCGATGGTCTTGTAGCCCATTCCAGCCTTGTGCAGGTCTACAATCTTGTCCCCGACATCCTTGGACAGCTCTTTGGTCTTGGCCATGGTGGAGAGATTGGAATCTGATTGAGTGATTGCTTCTGTGGACAGGTGTCTTCTATACAGGTAACAAGCTGAGATTAGGAGCACTTCCTTTAAGCGAGTGCTTCTAGTATCGGATCGTTACCTGTATAGAAGACACCTGGGAGCCAGAAATCCTGCTGATTGAGGCCCTGTACACACGAGGAGACATGTCCAATAAAAAAAGGTCCGTGGACCGTTTTCATCGGACATGTCTCGGGGGATCTTTTGGTCTGATGTGTGTACACACCATCAGACCAAAATCCCCGCGGACAGAGAACGCGGTGACCTAGAAGTCACCGACGTCCTCAATCCAGGAAGTTCAATGCTTCCGCGCATGCGTCTAACCAATTCGACGCATGCGCGGGATTTCGGTCTGCTGGTTAGACATACTAACCAGCGGACATGTCCGACGGACAGGTTTCCAGCGGACAAGTTTCTAAGCATGCTTAGAAACTTTGAACGCTGGAAACCTGTCCGCTAGGCCGTACACATGATCGGACATGTCCGCGGAAACTGGTCTGCGCACCAGTTTCAGCGGACATGTCTCCTCGTGTGTACCCGGCCTGATAGGGGATCAAATATTGTGTGCAAACCTGGTGACCAACTACAAGAAAAGTCTGACCTCTGTGATTGCCATCGGCGGTTTTGCCACCAACTGGGATAGATGGCAAGTATGAGTCAGCTTCTTTGGACCCCACAACAATGACAGGGCCCAGGGCAGCTGCCCATTTTGCCTGCCTTAAAGACGGCCCTGCACACTCTGCCTTTGCATGTTCTCCATGTGCCTGCGTGGGTTTCTTTTGGGTGCTCCGGTTTCCTTCCACACTCCAAAGACATGCTAGTTGGCTCCTGTCTCAATTGACTCTGGCATATGTATAAATATGAGTTAGAGACCTATGATTGCAAGCTCTTTAAAGGGGTTGTAAAGCTTCCTTTTTTTTACCCTAATGCATCCTATGAAAAAACACCTTACATTCACCGCCCCCCGAGCCTCCATTTTACTTACCTGAGCCCCGAATCTCTGTGGGCGTAATCCCGCAATGGTTTCCCCCAGCCGTTGTTGGCTCTTCATTGGATGATTGATAGCAGCGCAGTCTTGGCTCCCGCTGCTGTCAATCAAATCAATGACGCAGTGCCGACTGTGTCACACGGGAGCGCGCCCGCAAGGTAACCCCCTCAGGAGAGAGCTTCTCAGAGGGGGTTAACTCTTGCGAGGAAGAGCCGCGAAGCTGCCACGGGACCCCAGAAGTGGACGTTCAGGGCCACTCTGTGCAAAACAAACTGCACAGTGGAGGTAAGTATGACTTTTTTTTTCCTCATAAACCCCTGAACCTTTAGCATCAGCTTAAGGGAAGGGACTGATATAAATGTACAGTATATATAAATTCCTGCGTAAATTGATGTTGCTATATAAGTATCTGTAATAAATAAATAAAATAACAGAAGATCAGAAAAATGATTTGCTGCAAATTGCATGATCAAACGTGGAAAAAGTTATGTTGGCGCTGACCACCAGGGGGAGGTGCATATCAGCTTTTTTTTCAGTGTACAGGGTTGTATATGTATTGTATGTTGAACTCCCACTAGTACCTGATAAAGATGTATCTATTGCTTAAGAACAAGAGAACGCTACAACAAAAATAAAGATAGTTTAGCAACAACTCAGTTTTTTGTAATGGAAATTTAGTTGCAAATTCTGTAACAATACAGTATATGTACCATAAAAAAAAAAAAAAGAAGTTATAGCTAAGATTTTTATCTGGTTTATGTGATGACAGCAGGTTTTGATCTCTTCCGTAGTCATGAATTCAAGAAAAAAGGTACCCCATCTGGTAGGGACAGAACTATTGTCAGGAAACGGTTCTTGGTGAGGAGGGAAAGTGTAGATCTTACAACTTCTCTGGACATCTTGCCACTTGGGCATGAGACTGCCAGGCCACATTCTGCCCCTCTCTACGGGTGCCAGTTTGGCTGAAACGTGTTCTCTACATGCTGTTAGAACCATCAGTGGTCCTGGCTGGGCTGCAGGGCAGATCCTAGGCAGAGTGCACGGGGTGCTCCGCACCCAGGCGCCACAGAGGTGGGGGCGCCGAAGCTCCAAAGTGCTCCATTCCCTCCTCCTTGTCTGTGTCCAGAGGTGAAGCGCATGTAGCGGGTGCTGCAGTTCCCCATCCCACTTGCTCTCTCTGCTGGCAACTGACAAGAGCGCATACCTCCCGCTGTCCCCGGAATCCGGGCTGGGTACCACAGCGGAGCCTAGTACCGGTACATGTTCCGGCACTAGGCTCCACTAATTTGTTCTGTCCGGTGTCCATGGAGCAGTCTCCTGTCTGCACCGCCCCCTCTGCGAGTGTCAGCTCTTCTCCCATAAGTGGTGTGATGAAAGGCTTCTGGGTTGGCCGGAACGGCTGCCAATCATCCCATGCACTCCCAGAAATGCTCTCTGAGTGCCACCTTCCAAGTAACCAAAGATGCCACGTATGCCCCGCCCCCTGTAATGTGCTTCTGCTCCCAGTGCGCCCGAGCTACAGGGATCTATTGGACAAGTACTGACCTATGGGGACACCTGATGTGGGGGAGGGAGGCTCTGATGGGGGACACCTGCTGGGGGAAACTAATGAAGACTTCTTAGGGGAGCATCTCTGTGTTTGAGTCGTAGCCATAGAAAAATTTGTAAAGGGGAGGAGTTAGGGGGGCTCTGATGGGGGACACCTGCTGGGGGGCTCTGATGGGGGAAACTAATGAAGACTTCTTAGGGGAGCATCTCTGTGTTTGAGTCGTAGCCATAGAAAAATTTGTAAAGGGGAGGAGTTAGGGGGGCTCTGATGGGGGACACCTGCTGGGGGGCTCTGATGGGGAACACTAATGAAGACTTCTTAGGGGAGCATCTCTGTGTTTGAGTCGTAGCCATAGAAACATTTGTAAAGGGGAGGAGTTAGTAAGATGACCACGCCCATGTGGGGGCGCTAGAAATTTTTCTGCACCCAGGCGTCTGTGACCCTAGAATCGGCCCTGCTGGGCTGTCGTCCCACCGGGTTTATTGTCAACTCTCTTTGCATTATTTCAGTACAGGTTCTTTCATCGCACTTGGAACGTGTGTATTAATCCGTCGCACCACACTGTATTTCTTAGCAAAACAAAGTATGGAGACAGGGATAGATGGATTTCAATATTAAAAATGTTAATCCATAGCTTTTTTTTAGTTGGTAGTGCTCAGATACAGTTTAGTTCAGCTTTGACATGCATCTCTAAGATTATATGTATTCAGCATTGTAGGAAGTTAGTGGTTAATGCTGCCCTGATTGGGAAGGTTGTGGTTAATTGCACATCCCGGGTTTTTCAAGGTGGGTTTTCTTGAGTCCAACCTAGGGTTGCCACCTGTCCAGGTTTCACCTGGACAGTTCAGGTTTTAAATCAAGTGTCTGGGTGGATGGGCAGCAACAGCCTCTAACCTTCTAAGAGCACTACCCCGGATCCAGCACTACCTCGTAAAGTATGGCCACTGATCACTGCCTTCCCGTCCATCTCCCAGGGGAGGGGGTGGTAGCAGGGGAGGGCTGGCAGGGGGGGCAGGGTGGAAATCTCCCCCCGGGCTGGTGACACTATGCACAGCCACCGACCGCCACTACTCTGATGTAAGGGGGGCTTCTGTGCGGACTCTGATGTAAGGGGGGCCTCTGTGCAGACTCTGATGTAGGGGGGCCTCTGTGCGGACTCTGATGTAGGGGGGCCTCTGTGCGGACTCTGATGTAAGGGGGGCCTCTGTGTGGACTCTGATGTAAGGGGGGCCTCTGTGCGGACTCTGATGTAAGGGGGGCCTCTGTTCGGACTCTGATGTAAGGGGGGCCTCTGTGCGGACTCTGATGTAAGGGGGGTCTCTGTGCGGACTCTAATGTAAGGGGGACCTCTGTGCGGACTCTGATGTAGGGGGGCCTCGGTGCGGACTCGGATGTAGGGGGGCCTCTGTGCGGACTCTGATGTAGGGGGGCCTCTGTGCGGACTCTGATGTAAGGGGGGCCTCTGTGCGGACTCTGTTGTAAGGGGGGGCCTCTGTGCGAACTCTAATGTAAGGGGGGCCTCTGTTCGGACTCTGATGTAAGGGGGGCCTCTGTGCGGACTCTGATGTAAGGGGGGTCTCTGTGCGGACTCTGATGTAAGGGGGGCCTCTGTGCAGACTCTGATGTAAGGGGGGTCTCTGTGCGGACTCTGATGTAAGGGGGGCCTCTGTGCAGACTCTGATGTAGGGGGGCCTCTGTCCGGACTCTGATATAAGGGGGGCCTCTGTGCGAACTCTGATGTAAGGGGGGCCTCTGTGCGGACTCTTGTGATCATGAAAAATCTTAGGCGGCGTACACACGACCGAGGTTCTCGCTGAAAACCAGCGAGAACCTCGCTAGAATGTGCATTCCAGCGAGGACCTCGGCCGTGTGTACGGTCTCGGCGAGCTTCCCGTCGGGAAGCCCGTCGAGCAGAAATAGAGAGCACGCTCTCTATTTGCTCGACGGCCCGCCTGAAAGAATGACTGGTTGCCATTCCCGACGGGCGGATCGCCGATTTCGACGGCCGGCAGGGAACCTCGACGGGCGGAACGATGTGTTCTGCCCGTCGAGGTTCTCTGCCGTGTGTACGCGGCCTTACACTGTTTTCCTCGATCCATCACTTTTCCACGCTGTATGGGCCACTTGACTGGACTTGCCCTCCGGAACGATGTGTTCTGCCCGTCGAGGTTCTCTGCCGTGTGTACGCGGCCTTACACTGTTTTCCTCGATCCATCACTTTTCCACGCTGTATGGGCCACTTGACTGGACTTGCCCTCCAGGCCTAAGGCTGCCAGCCCTCCCCTGGGTGGTAGTGAGAGTGAGGGTGCCAGGTTTGTTTGCCCCCCGCAAAATATTGAGCACCAGCTGCCACAGTTCCCAGTGCCATGCCGAAGTTGGAGGTCCTGCTACCAAAGGAGATTTCCGGGGCTTGCAGATCGTTTTGCCCTGAAGAGGCCAATCCTGGATATTGCCATTGTGGACTCTGCCAAGATTGAATTCTTTCCTATGCTGGGGCAGCCACAAGCCTAAAGTTAGGGACTAAGGATATTAGTGTAGCAAAGTCTTTAGCCTCCTCCAGTCGAATGAGAACCTTCAGGGCCAAAGATAGCTGACATCCTTCTGTATGTGCTGGGTTGTGAGGCATAGTGGGTGCAAGGTGGATAAAGTTATTGGGTGCCAGACACTTCTTGGATGTAAAAGAGATTTTATTCCTCTTAGGTACCCATAAGCAGCTGCAATTTCAATTGGCAGACTCAGAGACTTCCATAGGAGGACACCTGCCCAGCAAGGTGCCATATCTGCACGTGCAGAATTTCTGTCTCTTAGGGCAACAGTCTTTAACAGTTCCTAACACAAATCGTTACCGTCCTTTTTTCCTTCACTACAACTTCTACTTGTAGTTCTTCAGCCCCTTGAGCTCCTGGTCTCTCACTGGACCCTCTGATTCACTGACTCTGAATCCCTATAGCTCCTCAAAGCTTTGCGGTGGTTTCTCCCTCAAGTGTCAGCCCTGCTATCCCCCCAGCACTCTGACCCCTCTACACCCTAGACCTCCACCCCAGCACTCTGACCCCTCTACACCCAGCACACTGACCCATGACCTCCCCCCAGCACTCTGACCCCTCTACACCCAGGCACTCTGACCCCTCTACACCCCAGGACACTCTGACCCCTCTACACCCCAGACCTCCCCCCCAGCACTCTGACCCCTCTACACCCCAGAAATCCCCCCCAGCACTGACCCTTCTACACCCCAGATCTCCCCCAGCACTCTGTCCCCTCTACATTCCAGATATCCCCCCAGCACTCTGACCCCTCTACACCCCAGACCTCCACCCCAGCACTGACCCCTCTACACCCCAGACCTCCCCCGCAGCACTCTGACCCCTCTACACCCCAGAACTCCCCCCAGCACTCTGACCCCTCTTCCCCCTTAGACCTCCCCCAGCACTCTGAACCCTCTACACCCCAGAACTCCACCCCAGCACTGACCCCTCTGCACCCCAGACCTCCCCCGCAGCACTCTGACCCCTCTACACCCCAGAACTCCCCCCAGCACTGACCCCTCTACACCCCAGACCTCCCCCGCAGCACTCTGACCCCTCTACACCCCAGAACTCCCCCCAAGCACTCTGACCCCTCTACACCCCAGACCTCCCCCAGCACTCTGAACCCATTACCCTAGATATTCCCCCATCACTGTAAAGGAAAAAATTACCTCCAGAAAATGGGATTTTAAGGGCAATGAAACAAAATACAAAATTTGAAAAAATATAGAATAATTTAATATAGAAAATTACAAAAATATATATATAACAAAAACTGTAGCAAATGAATGCATGATACACAAACCACATGAGTGGTATATTAAAGCATACAATGAATGACAGTACATGTATCAGTGTATCCATGTACTGTCATTCATTGTATGTTTTAATATACCACTCATGTGGTTTGTGTATCATGCATTAATTTGCTACAGTTTTTATTATATATATATATAAATATTTGTAATTTTCTATATTAAATTATTCTATATTTTTTCAAATTTTGTATTTTGTTTCATTGCCCTTAAAATCCCATTTTCTGGAGGTAATTTTTTCCTTCCCATATACCCAGGATGGTGGCAATGCTCATGGCAGATTGTTGGGAGTTAATCTTTTTTCCTTCCCTCATTACTGTAACCATATACCATAAGATACCCCTTGTATTGTGACCCCACTACATCCCTGATACCCCCTACACTGTGGCCTTTCTACATCCCTTCCTTCGAGTCCCGAGCATTCAAGCTGCATGGGGTGGGGTCAGAGCATCACTGGCACACAGGCCCTGCCCCTCCCTGCTGGCTGTGAAATAATAGGTATCATTCTGCACAGCACGGCGCACCGCTACCAGCCTGCCTCCCCTGTGGATCCATCACTCTTAGTGCCATCATGAAACCCCCAATTTGGGGCAGCGTGGGCTCAAGGGTCAGCTTCTTTGGGGAAAGAGCAGGGGCCCCCCCATGCATCTGGGGCCCCTGGGCAGTGCCCTCTCATTAAGACAGCCCTGCCTGCATCCGCCTACCCTTGCAAGCAGATCATATTCACATAAAAAATGCAAAAGTCAAACACACCTTTAAGCCACAATACAATATTACTGTACAGCTAAACCAGTCTATTCACTTGCCTCAACATGGAACAATTTGAGGTTTGAACTTTTTTTTTATTTTTTTCATCTTGACCTAGACTTCTGTCTTTGTCGGCCTCCACTGTGTCTCCTCCAAGCCTCTTCAAAGAGTGCATGATGGAAAAACATTGTGTTTGGCGTCTGAATCACTGATCTTCCTTCCTGGCATATAAACCAACCATGGGTTTGAGAGATGAGTCACTAGTGAAATATCCAGTCAGTCTGACATTTAGGAAAGATGGTGGGATTGATTTGATAGTAACTGTTAAAATCCGCAACCAAATTATCTTCTGGGATGTACCCGTGCCATGTGGACTGATGCATGACTACGATACCCATACCATGTCTTTATCTTCTCCCACGCTATACTGCATTTGACATGAGTAATACCGGATGTTCATTTATTTTTCTTGAAGAGAAAGTATAACGGTAAGGGGCAAATGTTATTTGTTTTACATTTTAACTGCTTGCCGACCAGCCGCCGCAGTTATACGGGGGTAGGTCGGCTCTGCTGGGCGAGATGACGTAGCTATACGTCATCTCGCCGAGCAGCCAATAGGGGCACGCTCGCCCCTGACGCCGACGCACGTGCCCGGTGGTTGCCCCTGGTGCTGACGCGATCGCTCATTACAGAACGAGAACCGGGAGCTGTGTGTGTAAACACACAGCTCCCGGTCCTGTCAGGGGGAGAAATGCCTGATTGTCTGTCCATACAATGTATGAACAGCGATCAGTAATTTCCCCTAGTGAGTCCCACCCCCCCTTCAGTTAGAACACACCCAGGGAACATACTTAACCCCTTCCTCGCCCCCTAGTGTTAACCCCTTCCCTGCCAGTGGCATTTTTATAGTAATCAATGCATTTTTAAAGCACTGATCGCTCTAAAAATTACAATGGTCCTAAAAATGTGTCAAAAGTGTCCGAAGTGTCCGCCATAATGTTGCAGTACCGATAAAAATTGCAGATTGCCGCCATTTACTAGTAAAAAAAAAAATATTAATAAAAATGCCATAAAAATATCCCCTATTTTGTAAACGCTATAACTTTTTCGCAAACCAATCAATAAACGCTTATTGCGATTTTTTTTATAGCTAAAAGTAAAAAATATTATTTTTTTTCAAAATTTTCGCTCTATTTTTGTTTATAGCGCAAAAACTAAAAACCGCAGAGGTGATCAAATACCACCAAAATAAAGCTCTATTTGTGGGAAAAAAAGGACGCCAATGTTGTTTGGGAGCCATGTCGCACGACCACGCAATTGTCAGTTAAAGCGACGCAGTGCTGAATCGCAGAAAGTGGTCTGGTTTTTGACCAGCAATATGGTCCAGGGCTTAAGTGGTTAAACAGTTTTTCATATCTGTTTTTTTTATTTTTATGGTAAGGCTCACCCATACTGCTGTCAAATTGGGAAGAACTGATTTGTCTATGCAGCATTTCCATACACGTTAATGTGTTGCCCGCATGCAGCATCCAGTGGCTCCAACCAATGCAGATGTTCCGGCAGACAATAAATTACATAAGCCAAGTCATGTCATGGAAAAAAAAAAACATTTTTCTCGACGTGATTCTTGTCAAGCCTGCCTTGCATACACTTGATCTTGAAAAAAAAATGCTCGAGCAAAGCACGGTGACGTACAACACGTACGACGGCACTATAAAGGGGAAGTCCCATTCGATTTGCCTTCTCATAACTTGCTTCTGAGCATGCACCGTTATTTCCCCGTCGTTAAAGCCTACACACAACCTTTTTCCACAACGTGAAAAACTACGAGAAAAAATAGAGCTTGTTCTAAATTTTTAATGCCCATTTTTCACATCGAGTAAAATGCTCTGGAGCCTACACACGACCATTTTTAATGACCAATTAAAAAAATTGCATTTTTCTCGTCATGAAAAACTGTCGTGTGTACGTGGCAATAGAGATGGCCCGAGTGCGTCTCACAAGGGACCTACTGGATTCAACTATAACAATAGATTAATAACAAAGACAGAATAGGAAAAGGAAGTGTGAGAACCTCTGCAGGCTTGCAAGTTGCAGCTAAGCCTGTTTATGTGTTTCCTGGGTTGGGTAGAGATCCAGGGAGAGCTGGGTGACTTACAGGCAGCATCACTGAGACCTCCCCCCTACTTCTAGAATGTACTGGAACCTTCTAGAATGGGGATATGCAATTAGCGGACCTCCAGCTGTTGCAGAACTACAAGTCCCATGAGGCATAGCAAGACTCTGACAGCCACAAGCATGACACCTAGAAGCAAAGGTATGATGGGAGTTGTAGTTTTTCAACAGCTGGAGGTCCGCTGATTGCATATCCCTGTTCTAGAAGAATGGGAAGGGAAGTAAGGTGGAGCTGCCTGGAGTATTCTGAGGGCCCTGAGAAATCCCCAACTTGGGTTGGCAGGGGGCAGGCCCTCTTAAATATTCTGGGTCAGCCCAGCTCTGGGAGGAAAGTTCAGATGGAAGCTGGAGATGCAGTGTTAGTCTGTCGGGACCTTTTAGGGAGCCCTCCAGTCTGGAGGGGTGACCTTGGGCCTAGGCTCCGATGCGGACAGGACCTTCTCAAAACACATGGAAGTGCCACCTTAATCACCCTGTGTGGCGCAGATTCCCCCTGTTTGGATCCATGGTATTTTACGAAGTCCTCTTATGAGGCTCCTAAAAAAAAATGTAATTTAAAATTCTAGTTAGAGGAGCGGACGGCGGGAGGCGGGACATTTTTGAACTGGGGGACGGGACCAGAGAGGTAGCAGCCTGTCATGTTGGACGGCAGGTGATTGGCTGCTAGGAGGCGGTCCTAGCAGCCAATCACCAGTTCGCCCAAAAGTCTCCCCGCCCCGTCCAGTGCTGCTGCGGCTTCACTTGACGAATGTCCCGCCTCCTGCTCTCCGCGCTAAAAAGTTACAGGTAGGAGTGGAGAGGGAAGGGAGGAAAAATATATGGAAATGTTAAGGATGAGGAGTGGGGGCTGTGCTGTGGGGGGAAAAGGGGGGTTATGTGATGGGGCAAAACTGTGTGCAGGATATGTGATGGGGGTCATGTAAAGGGGGCAATACTGTGTGGGGGGGGGGGTATGTGATGGGGTCATGTAAAGTGGGCAATACTGTGTGGCGGGGGTATGTGATGGGGCAATACTGTGTGGTGGGGGTATGTGATGGGGCACTTACTGTGTGGTGGGGGTATGTGATGGGGGTCATGTAAAGGGGGCAATACTGTGTGGTACCCTGTGATGGGGCAATAGTGTGCAATACTGCTGTAAAGGGGGCAATACTGTGTGGGGGGATATGTGATGAGGTAATAATGTGTGGGGGGATATGTGATGGGCAATACTGTGTGGGGGGGATATGTGAAGAAGGGCAATACTGTGTGGGGGGATATGTGGATACAGTGTTATGCAGAGGTGTACTTATAACAATTTTATAGACAAATGATACTAGTTACAGTCGCGCGGGGGGCGCAAAATGTTTTCTTCTTCCTAGGGGGGGCATGACAGAAAATAATTGAGAAGCACTGCCCTAATGCAATAGGCTACGCACACCTATGTCCCTCACAATGCCTGCTGATCAAATGGGCATCCCATATCATCCCTTCCCTATTCAAGTTCAATTCCCCTAATGAAAAATTAAAAAAAAAGGTGCAAGGGCTGTTTCTTGACATTGGAGTGAGTGAAAAATCTGTGTACCTGGCTGTGCAGAGTGGGAGATGACCGCATTCATCAGTGGACCTTATGGGGGTAGCGCTACACTGAAAAAAAAGGAACAAGTATAGCAGGTGGAGGGGGGGCGGGAAGACTTTGAGAACACCAAAGCCAGGGCTGAAAGTTGCAGTGCCTATAAGGAGGTATAGTTTGTTGCATGAATCGAGGGAATCCTTTTGTTTTTCAACAGAAAGATCAACCTGCAGATGTAGCAGTTAGAGGGTTGAACAAATGGTAAACCACTGACAGTGGTGCTTACAATTATCAGCTTTTATTCATTTTTGTAAAACCTTTATCCCATAAGGCAAACAAACTGTTGCTGTAACTGCTTTAGGTTAGGTTCATAGAAGTCGCAACCACCATCATTATGAAACAACTTGTGGGGAAAAAAAACTGCCATGGTGTTCCACCCACAAGAGCATACCAGACCCTTGTAGTATGGATTTTAAGGGGAACCCCCACGCCAAAAAAATTGCCTTGGGTTCCCCCCAAAATCCAGCCCGGCAGGCCAGGAAAGGGGGGGATGAGCAAGCACCCCCCGAACCATACCAGACCAAATGCACTCAACATGGAGAGTGTGGGTGCTTTGGGGCAGGGGGGCCCCGAGCCCCCACTCCAAAGCACCTTGTCCTCATGTTGATGGGGACAAGGGCCTCTTCCCAATAACCCTGGCCGTTGGTTGTTGGGGCCTGTGGGCAGTGGGCTTATCATAATCTAGAAGCCCCATTTAACACGGGGGCCCCTAGATCCCTGCCCCCACCCTATGTGAATGAGTATGGTTTCCATTGTACCCCTACCCATTCACCCCAAAAAAGTGTCAAAAATAAAGAGTACACAGGTTTTTGATAAAGTCATTTATTAAAGCAGCTCCTGCATCTCTTCTCCTTGCAATCTCTTCTTCCTCCAGCAATGTCTTCATCCTCTGGTGTTTCTCCCGCTGCCAGTTCTCCAAGCTACAGCACCATGTGTTCATATTTTTAACTAACGTGTCAGTAAATGGATGTACATTCTCCTTCTTTCCCACTCTCTCTGTTCCCTTTGTCCATTTTCCACATATTGGTGTTCAATAGTAGATCATACTGGCTTTTTTATATATTTTTTTTTCTACAGATACTTTATATGTATCCGCTCCTGGTGAGGTGGAACTGTCCCTGAAATGTGGGGAGCTATTTATGATGCACACATGTTTCTACATATGTGGTTTACTTTATGTTTACCTTTGCCTCTCTATGATTACCTATATGGAGTCAACTGGCCAATGATGTTTATTTCATGCTGACACCCTCACATATTGGTGTACCTTATTGGACTACTGATATGATGACTATCAACCATTTATATGATGCATGTATAGCTTTGCTGGTGTCTTTTTATAGTATATTTGCTTCCATTCACGTATCTCATTCAAAGTCCCAAACTCCCCCCTTCTTTGCAACTAACAGGCATGAAGGCACCTTATCCTCTGTGTTTCATATTAAATCCCACATTTTTTATATTTTTTTTATAACCCTATAGAGGTACTCTTGATGAAAGTAACAATTGGCCTTGCTGTAAAAAAATTTACTTTGATGCCCCAGTCAAACAGTTGTGGAAACATTTATTTTGGGTATTGGTGGCGCCTTCACGCCGTAACCCTATAGAGGTTACTATTGATTAAAGCGAAAATTGGCCTTGCTGTAAAAAAAAAAAATTGATGCCCGTCACACAGTTGTAGAAAAATTGGTAACATGACTGCCAATTTGTTTTCTACCAGTGTTCTTCCCTCTCTGTAGGCTGTTACTCCCTTTCTCTACCTCAGAACCAAAATACGAAACAAGTAATGTCTGTGCATCCTCAAGAAGCAAGTGACTGACGCTGAGTTCAAATATATCCAGCTGACTCCTCCATGCATGATGCTGGAGCTAGCTGTGGACAAGGAGGCAGAATAAGCCGCTCTGGCAGCTGCGGTGGATTGCGTACTAGTGTCAGCTTGGGTCATAGAGGATGGTTTAATAAGACAGTCCACCACCTCCTCTACATTCTGTGGCTGTGTTAAAAACTGCACTACACTAACACACTACACTCACACTATACTGGCACACAATACTATATTCACACTATACTGACACACTACAGACTACACTATACTCACACTAAACTAACACTATACTAACACTAAACACTCTACTCGTACACACGACCGTTTTCCTCAACAGAATCCATCAAGAAACTTGGAAGAGTTTTTTTGCCGAGGAAAACAGTCGTGTGTATGTTTTTCATCAAGAAAACTGTCGTGGAACTTGATGAGAAAAAAAGAGAACAAGTTCTCTTTTTCCTCGTCTGGAGTCTCAATTTCCGGGCTGGTTTTCGACGAGAAACACGTTCATGTGTATGCTTAGAAACCCGCACATGCTCAGAAGGGTTGTGCCAGTGGAATCAAACTTCCCCTTTATAGTGCCGTCGTACGCGTTTTACATCACCGCGTTTGAGAACGACAAGATTTTGTCTTGACTGTGTGTACGCAAAAAAAGCTTGTTAAGATTCTCGACAAGCCTAACCAGGAACTCATCAAGGAAAACTATGTTTCATTTACGACGAGTTCCTCAGTCCTGTGTACGAGGCCTCAGAGTCACATAAAGTGAACACAATAACTCCCTAGTAGCAAACTGACTGAGCCCTGCTCTATCTATCTCCACTCCAACACACTTCAAAAGCTTCTTGTAGGAAGGAACCCTTTATAGTGTGGGGTGGGGCTATGTGCACTGAACTGTGATTGGACAAAGTAAGTTGTGAGATAGAGATTAGGCTGTTTTATTTTATTTCATTGCAGTACATACCGTATTTTAACCACGGCTTCCGGGTATGTAATCTGCGGCACTGGGTGTTCCTAATTGATTGACATCCTTCCGACCGGCGCATACAGCGCGTCACGAGTTGCCGAAAGAAGCCGAACATCAGTGGCGCTCTATATGGCGCCTGCGCACCGACGTTCGGCTTCTTTCAGCAACTTGTGACGCGCTGTATGCGTCGGTCGGAAGGATGAAAATACGGTGAAAATACGGTATGTACTGCAATGAAATAAAAAAAAAAACAGCCTAATCTCTATCTCACAACTCGGCTGAATGTAATGTTAAAAAACATTTTTGGGGGTGAACCCCCGCTTTAAGACGTATCTTTGTCTTCCAGAAAACACTCGTATCACATGCTTTTACTATTTGTTTGTAAGTCGTTTTTTATATTTTATTTTAATAAAACAACCTAAGGATAATGCACAAGGGTGGTGCGCCCTCTTTCTCTTCTTTTTTGGCTGTGTATTGGAATGTCAGCATTATTTTGTGCAGGGGTCTCCAAACTTTTTAAATAAAGGGCCAGTTTATTTTCCTTCAGCCTTTAGGTGGGCCGGATTGTGGCCAGCAGGGGCAGAAAATGTCATGGGCCCATCATCAGTGAGAATAAATATGGCCTCAGGGTTGGTGGTCAATAGGAGTGGTGCCCCATTAGTTGGAGGAATAGTATCCCATCATTGGTATCCATAGAAGAAAAAATGCACTATTGTTGGGGTGAATGGAAGAAATAGTGCCCCAAGGGCCGGATAAAGGCTACCAAAGGGCCACATTTGGCCCTCGGGCTGCAGTTTGGACACCCCCGATTTTTATGATCGTATTACATTTCACTAGCAAGTCGCACTACTATTATTTTGTAGTGATGCACTACATGCACAGCTCCTAAATGCTCCAATTTTATTATTGTGTTTTAACTGGCATTATAGTACTAATGACATTGAAAGGAATAATATGGTTTTTTTTTGCCCAAATATTAGTGTTCATTTTTTTTTTAATTATAAAATGCAGGGGATGTCAGATTCTATAGGTACAGACTTGGCTCTACTACATCACACAGAGAAGATACAACAATCAAACAGGAGTCATTACTACAAATTCAAACTGTACATTTATTTAAAAACAAAAACAGTAAAAAACAAAAAAAAATGACTTTTCCTATTAAAAAAAACACAGAAATATGAAACCACTTACAGTATGTATAGGTAAAGGGAAAGTTTATATATTGGGGTATCAGACAATAGCAGAGACTGCAGAAAAAAATATTGGGGATAGTTTTATCTTTTGTGAGAGGAGAGATTGTATCTTATTTATACATTCTTTTTCTTTTTTTTCTTCCTAAAAGACATTAGTGATTAAAAATAGAAATCTTGGGGTAATGGGGAGAGGGCAGAAGATTGCATGTTGAAGACAGACTGTAGAGGGCACTTGTTGACTCGGTTGTTCTTTAGGATTGTAAACCCCACTGGAAAATGTTGCTGCTTCATCTCAGTCTTCAGTCCTTGCCTTTTCCCTTTTTACCTGTAGAAAAACACATAAAATATTTTTTTTGTATTAAGGCTCCATAGTATGTCAAAATGGGGATATTTATTGGAGATTATGTGTGTTATTAAGTATGCCCCAGAAACCTATAGCACACAAACTGCAGGATATGAAGTTCTATGGCTAAAAGTTGGATGACACATAAGGGGGCTAAGAGGCACTTGAACCTGGGGAGTTCCAACACAGGGCACCCTCTGCCACTCTGCAGTGTCCTGGATCCTATGGAGCAAACCAGTAGGGTTGCAGGTAAAAAAATTGCATTTATTATTATTTTTTCTACTAGAAGCCTGCCAAACATTTCACCCATGATTAGCAGATCGTGGGCGCAATGCAGGGCTCTTGCAGACTGTCCATTTAAGCTGTCTGATCATACCTCGTTCAAGCAGGCAGTTACACATTAACAGGAATGGCATAAATGAACCACCTAGAGAGCTCAACAGCACCCTGGTGTTTAATTTAGAACTACAAGCCAAAAGCCGCTAAGTCCCATATATACAGTATATATATATATATATATATATATATATATATCTATATATATACTGGAATGTACCCCTCAGTGAGGTTTGGGGGGGGGACTCCTGGCAGCTTCCGCTTTTGGGAAGGTTAGGAAGCTGGACCTTGCCCCTGATGAGGTTTGTGGGCAACTCTTGGCAATTTCCATTCTTGGGACTTGGCGTCTACACTTCTCCCCACATGTGAATGGCTTGATGGATGTAGAAATAATAGGATTCCCAACTACACTGGCCTCAAAAGGGAAGCCTAAATTCACATGGCCATGCTGGATGTAAAAATTGAAAACGATAAAGGGAACTCCCAAAAACGTATCTTTTCCGTAAGAAAATATATAGAAAACCTTCACCACCTATAGAACCTGGTCCAATAGAGTACTGTGGTCACTTGTGACATGACAAGTAATGTGCTCCTAAATGTGTTGGCCTCAAGGAAGCCTGAAACTGCATGGCCACCCCCACTGGAGGTTGTAAAAAAATCCAAAAGGTTTACAACTCTAAAGCCGCGTACACACGATCGGTTCAAACCGATGAAAACAGACTGAATTTCGTTTTCATCGGTCCAAACCGATCGTGTGTAGGCCCCATCGGTCCGTTATCCTTCGGTCCAAAAATAGATGGCTTGCTTTAAAATCGAACCGATGGACGGCTAACCGCTAGGTCAAAACCGATCGTTAGTACGCACGAGCATCGGTTAAAAATCCACGCATGCTCAGAATCAAGTTGACCCATGCTTGGAAGCATTCAAATTCCTTTTTTTCATCACGTCGTTGTGTTTTATGCCACCGCATTCTGACACGATCGGTTCATGAACCGATGGTGTGTAGGCACATCAGTCTATCAGTCAGCATAATCAGTGAACCGATGAAAACGTTCCATCGGACCGTTCTCATCGAATGGACCGATCGTGTGTACAGGGCTTAAGGGGACTACAAAGGTTTTATAACAATCTCTGTATGAAAATATATATATAAAGTCAACCTTCACTACCCATGGAACTTAGTCTAGTTGTGTAAGTAACAAACATCACTTATGCTGCGTACACATGTTCGGATATTCCGACAACAAAAACGTGGATTTTCTTCAGACGGAATGTTGGCTCAAACTTGTCTTGCATACACACGGTCACACTGTCGGAAATTCCGAACGTCAAGAACGCAGTGACGTACATCACGTACGAAAAGCCGAGAAAAATTAAGTTTAAGGCCGCGTAACATGATCGGTCTACCCCGATGAGAATGGTCCGACGGACCGTTTTCATCAGTTCACAGACTGATGGTCTGATGTGCGTACACACCATCAGTTCAAAAACCGATCGTGTCAGTACGCGGTGACGTAAAACACAATGACGTGCAAAAAAAAATGCGCAGGTTTTTGGACCGATGCTTTTGCGTACTAACCATCGGTTTGGACCAATGGTCAGGCGTCCATCGGTCCGATTTTAAAGAAAGTTTTAAAACCGTACACATGGTCGGTTTGGACTGATGAAACTGGACTTAAGTGGAATAGACAGTGTGGCTCCTCTGCTTGATTCCGAGCATGCGTGGATTTTTGTGCGTCGGATTTGGCTACACAGGATTGGAATTTCCGACGAGAACTTTTGTTGTCGGAAAAATTGAGAACCAGCTCTCAAACATTTGTTGTCGGAAATTCCAACAGCAAATGTCCGATGGAGCATACTCACGGTCGGATTTTCTACATCGAACATTTGTTGACGGAAATCCTGACCGTGTGTACGCAGCATAACTCTGTATTGCACAAACAAATCTTGTGCTGTGTATAATTATCAACCAGTGACAAATATATTTATAATCGTTA
This sequence comes from Rana kukunoris, assembly GCA_029574335.1. NCBI lineage: Eukaryota > Metazoa > Chordata > Amphibia > Anura > Ranidae > Rana > Rana kukunoris. The sequence goes on along the minus strand of CM056059.1, from coordinate 176,609,763 downwards.
TATTGTAGAATGCATTATATACAGTACAGTATATATGGAATTAATTAATTCCATACATACAGCATTATCCACATACCGTTTATTTCTCCAAAGTTATTTCCACTTTAGGTAAACTGATGCACGCAGTCCAACTTTGCTTCAAACCACCCAGCTATGGTGCATTGAAAGAGTTCAGTACACCAGATGCTACAGCGTTAAATTAAATTCAGAATAAATTGCACAGTTTAAAATTTAGGTTGTATTAATCCATTGGATCAAAGTGTCAGCATTTACCTGAAAAGTGTGTAAACTTCAGAGCAATATAATCTATGAAAATCCCCTCTTATACAATGTATCTGTTGCAATAATATGCACTAAATTCAGGTGTAAAACAAAGTGTAATATGCAGGGTAACGATGAAGGCCAACGTAGTATAATTCAAACCCTCATAGTGGTGTGTTGAGATCCAATATAAGCGTTTGTATACATATGGTTCAAGATTGCTCCATTGCCAAACAAATAGCGTGCCAGGGGTTAAGTAATCAATTGACCTACATGGTTCCCTATATTCAACGGCTACTTAAGGAGGAACTTTGGAACCTTTCCAAATCATTGACCATAGTATTTAAAGCTTCCATCTTGCTCCTTCAAACATTACATCCATCCTGTCGAAATGTGATGTATGACGTATGCCCTTACTTAGAATGCAAATAAAGCTGTTGGTTTTAAACAAAACTGAAAGTACAAAACTAGCTAGCTTCGGAACAAGAAAATTGGGATTTTTATACATATTAAAACAATAAAACCTAGTAAGTAGATGCCCATCTGAACCTAGGTACCAAATCTTGAGAGCTGCTAATTGCAATTGTGTATGTGAAAGTCTGCTTGCCAATGCCAAGTTTTGGCACTGCCCCGAGATTGGTCTACCAAAACAATTACTTCATATATTTGTAGAATATTGTCTGGCGATCCAGTTATCTATCTTGAATATTGGTTTTGGCAAACTCACCTTTGGATTTGGTCTTGATTTTGACGGAGCAGGGTTTGGTAGCTTCAACGGTTTGTTGGCATTCTGCGTTGTACAAGGCCTTCTTCAGGGTTCCAGTGCGGCTCTTTACATTAGTCTCAGTGTTACATTCTCCCCAGTTGTTGAACTTGTACTTGCAGTCAGCTGGAGGGTAAGAAATATATGGTGTTACAGCTAAGCCAACCTATACTGAGCTTAAAGTATTTTGTAAACTCAAAATCTATTTTTCGAGTATGTTTGGACTCATGTCTCACTATATATTATCTTTCAAATACCGTAGTTTCTTTTTAATCCATTGCAAAGTTTCTTACCTGGAGAGATCCTGGCAGCAACAGCACTTCCTGCCTAAGGTTGACAAGGCTAAGCTGTTTTTGCAATTAGCAGCAGCTTTGACAGCCTTCCATGTGCACTTCTTTAGTTGACCGGTCAGGTGCCAACCAGATCATCAGCTCATAGTAGACATGTGCACGTATACTGAAATTACTCCCGAAATGAGTTTTTATTTATTTTGTTTAGTTAAAAAAAATGCATTCATTTGAAAATCCGAATTAAGGTTGAATCTGTCAATTGAAGGTTTATGGTGTCTGTCGAATGTTCTAAGAAGATTCGACAAAGCAGCTAAACTGTACGACGCCGCAATCGCTCCGCCCACAAACTATAGTAGAATTCTTATGTTGTATGACTAGTAATAATTATATTTATTAATTATTATTACTAGTCAACCAACATTATAATTCTTCTATAGCCTATGGGTGGAGCATTTGACCATAAATGTCCGCTTCTGGCAATCGTATGTTTTAGCTGCTTTGTCAAATCTTCATGTCTCTATAATGTTGAATCTTTTCTCTCAATGTCGAAAAATCTTGGACTAATAGAGTTAGGTTAGGCATATTCGACCACAGGTTTGAAAGAAACAGATCGCTATTGTCACCGTCATGTAGAATCTTCTATCCACACGGAACTGTTATCACAACGAAACAAAAATAAAGCATTTCTCATGTCGGATCTTTTGGATTTCGTATTCTGCACGTTCGTTATCGTTTGTTAAAATGAACGTGAAAATCCCTGAAATTCGGACGAAAATGCATTCGGATGAAAATGAAAGCACATGTCTAGCTCATAGCCAACTGAAGGAACGGAAACAGCCAGATGATAACATTGCTGCTAATTACAAGGCAATAGCTTAGTGCCATCAGTCTGAAATAAAAATTTATATTACTGGTAGGATCTCCAGCTTAGAAACTTTACAAGAGAATCATACAAAAGGATTTGTTTGAGAAACTGAATTCAGTGAGATAAGATGACTAAGTGAAAGAAGCTTTTGGGTTTGTATACACCAAGTGTAGTAATCCATAATTTTGATGAATACGTTAAATGAAAGTCAAATCTGCAGGCACAGTTTGATAACTGAAAAGTAATTACATGCACAGACACACCCGGATGACCAAGCAGGCACAGTCTATAGAAAATTTTTTGGTCTCTTTCAAGAGATAAAAGACAAGTTGGGTGTTCTATCCGGGTTCATTGATTCTTCCATTAGGAGCATCCATCAGAGCCTACAGAAAGTGTGGCATCTTTGTAGCTCATTGCACTAATGTTTCTCTTTATCATACTGTCTCACCTCCAAAGGGTTTCTTCCAGTTGCATGGAATTTTGCACTTTAGTTTGCTTGTCTCCTCTTTGCATGTCCCCTCCCGAGTTCCCACACCACAATCCTTGCTGTTCGGGACACAAGGGCTCCACTTCCACTCTGAGCAGTCCGATCCGCCTTTTTTACCTTTGTCTGTGGATGGAAAGAAAAAAAGGGGTTGCAAAAGCTGTATGTCAGCACTAAAAAAGAAACTGGAGGCAAAGTACGGGAACTAATTGGAGAGATTAATGAGAACTGGAAAAAAAAAAGGAAAAGGTCTTAAAGTGGATCTAAACCCTAACTGGGTGACTGGGTATCAAACAAATGCTTTGCCATTTACCGTGAAATACTGTTAATTCTTTATAATTACATTTTGGACTGACTTCCTGATAGTGACAATGGTGGACCATGCCCTGAGCAATGTGTTTTGGCACAGTCACATGGCAGACGTACAAATGGGAGAAAGTTATCATCCCATAACAAAAAGTGCCTAAACAAGGACATTTATGGCAGGATCACCTGCTGTTATTTAAAATAAAATTCCAAATTTAAAAAGACTGAACACGTGCTGAAGTTGTATATAGGATTTAGTGATTGAGTCTTAATTCCCAATGATTTCAGCCTTGTAGTGTGGTTACATATTCTTACTCAGGCCGGCCGGTTGCTGCTTCAAACTGTTATTGGGCAGGCTGAATGTACCAAGTTGTTTGATTGATCAACTTGGGTACAACCAGCATGTCTGATTCTCTTGCGATTATCGCAAGAGGCTGCTATAGACAGTCTTCTTCTGACTGGAGTGGCTTCCCCTGCTCACCCCCACCCGGAGAAGAAGACAATGGCCCAGCAAGAGGGATTCCCGCATCAACACTGTCTGTGTTGCTGGGCTCTGTGTATGGCCGGCCTAAGTTTTGCTCTAGAATTATCAGCACTAAGTGTGCAACCCCTTTAAAAGGAGGGATCTCTTGTCTTTTTACATTACCCAAGCATTTTATATGAGCTATTTTGTTCCAAGATAAGATTCCAATTCTGTTTTGGGGATATCCCACCACTGCTTATCGGCGGGATTCACCACCTGATCAGTTTTAACCAGAATGAGCAGCTTCTGCATTTATTTAAATATGCCAGCTCATTCAAGTACCTCACCCAAAAGGAAATTTCTGTTGCAGAGGATGTCTGTAATATGATTTCAAGCTCTGCACAGACATCTGGGTAGAACAGTGGTCTAAATATGTGAGAATTAAAGGTTGTGTAGATTTTGTATACAAAAGGGCATACAGAGATCTCTGGCAGGTATACAGTACCTGTATACGAAAGCAAAATCATAATGTTTGACTGTTTAAATAAAGGATGCTGGCTGCATTTTGGAAAGAAATATGAATCAAAAGGGGACGGAGGGAAGGGGACTATTGTGGTGACAAAACAATTTAGTACAAAAATATAATAAAATAACACATTTTATTATAAAGATTTAAAAACACATATTCCAAATATTAATTCACATGAATTTAAAAGGGAGCATATACAATATACTGTTGGCCAGATGGTGTTGGCTTGTTTTAGAGGCGGGTCAAGTCTTCCCTACTAGTTTTGCCAAGACATTGGCTTTATCAGGGGTATAATACGTGGCCAAAATATTTATAGCTCTAAAAAAAGAAAAAACATTTGTTTTTTTTTATTTTTGTAGAGCTATAACTATTTTGGTCACATCTTATTTCTCTGATAAAGCCAATGTCTTGGCAAAACTAGTAGTGAAGACTTGACCCGCCTCTATAACAAGCCAACACCATCTTGGCCAACAGCAGGGCCGCCATCAGGGGGGTACAGGCATTACACCTGTAAGGGGCCCGGGGGTCCCCAGGGGCCCAGATGGGAACCACCCTAAAAAAAAAAATAAAAAAAAAAAAAAAAATCTTTTATTTTTTTTTATTTTTTTTTAGGGGTCCGAAGGTCCCCAGGGGCCCGGAGGCCACCAAGGGCCCCAGATGGCAAGCCCTTTTTTTTATAAAAAAAAATATATTTTTTATAAAAAAATATATTGTTTTTTATAAAAAAATATATATATTTTTTTTAAAAAATATATTTTTTTTAATATATTTTTATTTTATTTTTTATTAAAGGGCCAATTTTGTTTCTTTTATTTTTTTTTAGAGGTCCGGAGGTCCCCAGGGGCCCGGAGGCCACCAGGACCCCAGATGGCAAGCCCTTTTTTTATTTATTTTCTATAAAAAAATATATATATATTTAATATATTGTTATTTTATTTTTTTATCAAAGGGCCATTATTTTAGGGGTCTAGGGGCCCGTAGGCCACCAGGGCCCCAGATGGCAATCCCCTCTTTTTTATTTATTTTTTTATAAAAAAAATATTTTTTTATAAAAAAATATATTTTTTTTAATATATTTTTCTTTTATTTTTAATTAAAGGGCCAATTTTTTTTCTTTTCTTTTTTTAGAGGTCCGGAGGTCCACAGGGACCTGGAGATCCCCAAGGCCCCAGATGAAAACCCCCCTTTTTTATAAAAAAAAAATATTTTTTTATATATTTTTTATATATTTTATTATTATTAAAGGGCCCAGAGGTCCCCAGGGCCCCCGGATGACAATCCTTTTTTATATATTTTTTTTTACTTTTTTATATTATTTTATTTCTTTTTTTTAATATATAGATGTATTTTTTATTAAAGAGCTCAGAGGCCCCCAGGGCCCCATGTGTCAAACCCCCTTTTTTTATAATTGTATTTTTTATTTTTGTTTATACATTTTTTTTATATTTTTATTTTTTATTAAAGGGCCCAGAGGTCCCCAGGGCCTGGAAGGCAACCCCCTTGTTTTTTTTTATATATAAATGTTTATTTCTTTTTTATATATACATTTTTTTATTTCTTATTTTTTTTTAAAGGGCCCAGAGGTTTCTTTTTATTAAAGGGCCCAGAAGTCCCGAATGGAAAGCCCCCTTTTTTTGTAATTTCCTTTTATAAAAAAATAAAATAAGGTCCCCGGGGCCACAGTTGGCAACCACCCTTTAAAAAAATGTATATATATATATATATATATATATATATATATATATATATATATATATAAATTCTCTCTTTTTTTCTTTTTATCAAAGGGCACAGAGGTCCCCAGGGCCCCGGATGGCTACCCCCCCTTTTTTATATATATTTTTCTTTATTTCTTCTTTTTGTAAAGGGCCCCCCGCTTCTCAATTCGCGGCAGTAGCCCCCCCCGCTTCTCAATTTCATGCAGCAGCACCCCCCCCGGTTCTCTGCTCCAGGGGGCCCATGCCTGAAGCTGTGTAAGGGGCCCCAAAATTCCTGATGGCGGCCCTGGCCAACAGTATATTTATGTGATATTTTTGTACTTAGTTGTTTTGGCATCGCAATAATCCCCTTCCCTCCTCTCCTTTTTGATTCAAACATTTGGGATGAGGTGCCTTATCTATTAAGGACATATCAGCCACGTTCTCTATATATTTTCAAAGAAATATAAATGTTTTAATATTACGAAATGGATTGGGAAGCAATTTTATATATTTTTTTCTGGTTGATTAAAACAATCCTAATTGCTTAGAGAGGTTAACTGGTCTTTGTTAGTAAATGTGGAGAGGAGATAGGGGTGGGGAACTTTTTAGCTGAATATAACAAAAATTACCTTTCTTCTTGGCGGCCTGAGAGCTGACGGCAAGGATTGCCACCAAGACGATGACACACAAAGCTCGCAATTCCATCCTGTAACAAAAAGAGAACATATAAAACCATGATTAAGTATTTTAAAGGCATTCTATATAAAAATTATTTGGATGTTGCTTTTTTATATCATCTTAAAACAAAACCTGTCCTGAAATATGATATAATCTGCAATGTTTAACCATTTGCCTGGCTGGGATATCAAGTCAAGAGCTTATGAGTTGTTGGCCTTGGACAAATATGCAGACCAGGACTTCTTGCCTTTCTTATGCCTCGTACACACGCTCTGGATTTCCAACGGGAAAAAGTCAGTTGGATATCCCGACGGAAAAAAGAGAGCTGGTTCTCTTTTTTTGGCCACCGGAAAAACTGGGAGGAATCATACACACGGCTGGGACTCCCGGCCAAAAGCTCTCATCGTAGTTTTCCCGTCGAAAAACCCGGTCGTATGTACGAGGCATTAGACTTCAATACTCATTCTAGATATGTTACTGAAAGTATTGAGATCAGAGACAGTCAGGCAAGATGGCTTGGCCAGGTGCTTACCGTGAAATGACAATGGTCACCTGTTAGAATCCAGGTGTGACGCTCAGAGCACACTCATGCTTCCCAGTTGCTAGCTGCAGGGCTGTTACTAATAGCCGTGGTCACAATGAAAGTGCTTACTTGTGTGCACACCCATGGGCACAATTTAGAAAATCTGCTTTGAGCAGAAGACAAAATCAGGGGTTCAATTCTACACCTACAATACGGAATGTTAATCTTCTCCCTGGCTGGACAATGGCAAGTATAGACTCTTTGTGAATCCCACATTTAAGAAAGTCCCTAACTCCATATAGTCCAGAAAAGGTACAGGTTCAATTTAAGGCATTAAAGAAAAATAAATATGTATTTGGTAATTCTAGTAGTAGTTGGTCATTTTCATAGTGGGGCAGTTCTATGATGTTGAAGATGTTTTATAGCTTACCAAGCAACTTCTGTCATGAAAATACCCCAACAATTATATCTAAATTGGTAGCATCTACACCTTGATCCAATAGCCACAGAATGTGTAGATGTAGATTGTAAAAAGACAAGATGGGAAATGTTAAAGTTGTAGAACAACCCATAAGTTACATCATCTCCATCCGTGGTGTTAGGAATGTTCCATAAGTGTGGCCAAAAAATTTCACACCTCCCATCCTCTTCTTCAAGAAATAACATCCACCTTTCTATGGTGATTGGATCAAGTGTCGTTGCTCCTCTGTGGAATTACTGTAAATGTTGGGGTATTTTCCTGACACTCACTATAACTGAAGGGGCTTGGATAAGCTATGAAACATCTTCAGCATTACAAAATAAGTCCAGTAGAATGGTTCCAGTCAGTGGCTAACTACTAGATAAATGTGACCCTTCACAGACATATGTACTTACCACCTCTATGGCATAATTTACTAAACCTTACTAAGGTTTAATTTTAGACTACACCCGCAGTGTTCCCTTAACTAAGCAAGATTCACTTAAAGGGGTTGTAAAGCTTTGTGTTTTTTCACCTTAATGCATCCTATGTATTAAGGTAAAAAACACCTTAGCAGTCACCGGCCCCCTTAAGCCCCCTTTTTACTTACCTGAAACCCGAATCTCCTTGATCACGAACCCGCGTTGCTTTCAATGAGTTCTAGTCGGCTCTTCATTCGCTGATTGATAGCAGTGCAGCCACTGGCTCCCACTGCAGTCAATCAAATCCAAGATGTAGCGTGCTAGGGCGGGGCCGAGTCATACACTTGGCGACTATAGCCGCCGAGTGTATCACACAGGAGCGCGCCCGCAAGGTAACCCCCTTAGGAGAGAGCTTCCCAGCGGGGGTTATCTCTTGCGGGGAGGACCCGCGAGAGCCGCTGTGGGATCCCAGAAGAGGACGTTCGGTGCCACTCTGTGCAAAACGAACTGCACAGTGGAGGTAAGTATGACATGTTTGTTTTTTTTAAAACTAACCCATAGTATCCCAATTGAGCATGGTAATTATTCCTTTGCAGGAATGCATATTGTGGCAAATCCTTTCATATATAGTCTAAAAACCTTGTGGGTCTGGTATTTTCTACAACCTTTACACACATAATAGTACCACTAGTTCACCATGTATGCAAATGATAAACTGTAAGCTTTGATGGTTAATTTTGAATTCTGGATAGAGTAAAGGAGGGATAAAACCCTGTCAATTTAGAAAAAAAATCTGCCCTGCTCCTGCTTGGGTGATTTAACCTTTACATACACAATATAAAGTGGAAGAAAATCTCTACAAAGTGAGAGGAAATACCCTCTTGACAGTTGTTAAAGCGGAGTTTCACCCTAAATATAAGATCTCCCATGCGCTTCAGCATACTGGCGTCAGCGCCAGTATGCTGGGTTTTTTTTTTTTTTATGCACACTTACTGTTTTATCGTAGAAATCCTTTTCTGTCCCCGCGTTGGACGGCGCCAGTACAGCGCGTCACATCTTCCTAAGATACCCGATATGGACTCGGGTATTTCCGGCGCTATGCGGCGCCTGCGCACAGACCTAGGAGCTGACTGCGCAGGCGCCGTATTTCTCCGAGTCTATTTCGGAGAAATACGGCGCCTGCGCAGTCAGCTCCTAGGTCTGTGCGCAGGCGCCGCATAGCGCCGGAAATACCCGAGTCCATATCGGGTATCTTAGGAAGATGTGACGCGCTGTACTGGCGCCGTCCACCACAAGAAAAGGATTTCTACGATAAAACAGTAAGTGTGCTATAAAAAAAAAAAAAACCCAGCATACTGGCGCTGACGCCAGTATGCTGAAGCGCATGGGAGATCTTATATTTAGTGAAATACCGGGGGGTTTCTCCCTGTTCTGGTGACAACCGTAAAATTTTGGATTTCTCGTCACTTTCTGTCTCAGTGACAGGGATGTATTCTGGCCTAGGCCAACAAGGCCCAGGCCTAGGGCGGCACTTTGTGGGGGGCGGCCCTCTGTCCTCTTCCCACGACATCCCTCTCTCCTCTTCCCACGACGTCCCTCTGTCCGTCACCCACGGCAACCCTCTGTCCTCCTCCCAGGGCGTCCCTCTGTCCTTCACCCACAACATCCCTCTGTCCTCTTCCCATGAATATGACAGAGATGTGGCATTGACAGGAAGGGGTGGGTCATATTTAAATTAGGGGGTGCGCAAGTTAGTCAGGCCTAGGGCAGCATAAAACCTAAATACACCTCTGCTCAGTGACAATGGTTAGCAGGCCCCTGTACCCTTTAACAGTTATTGTTCCCCAATTAGAGTTTCTCCCACTTATTCTGTTAAAATAGGACCAGAAGGGAATCATGTATTCTGCAAGTTTATACTGTAGTAAGTGTAAACTTGAATTACATTTTTTTTTGACAATCCCTTTAAATGCAAATAAAATGTCAAACATGAGAAATTGGTAATTTTCCAATTTTTAGCTTTGCATTTATTTTAGAGGAAATCAAGAGTGTCACGTAAGCCACATACGGTCTAATTTAGCGCAAGGGTTTCATGCACAAAAATTGTCACAATAATAGGGCTTCCAAAAACTTAAACTGGATGACTATCACTATAAAATGCTCATCCAGGATCTAAGAGTAATGTAAAAATATAAGACTTGGGAAAAACAAGCCACATGGCAGACCCATTAACCCAGCACATTTCTACTGTTGGAAAGTAGAGTGCAGTGAGTAATCTCACACGCACACACAGGATGCCCCCTGCTGATGCTGCTGCTAAGGATTCCTGTACAACCCCTAAAGAATCCAAAAAGAAAGGCCAGCTCACAAAGGCAGCTCCATCCACAGAGAATAATGTGTTATCCATCCAACCATAGATAATGTACTCTTCAGGGCACTCTATGAATTCTCCATCACCATGGCAGAGGTAACCCTACACTCTGCTAACTTTATAAACGACATTACAAGCTACAAATGTGTTATTTATCAGGTCCTCCTTGTTCAAAAAGGAAACTGCAGTGAAGTTTAAGCGATTACTCTTTTGAGCAATTACCGTATACCTGCAATCAGCATCACTGTTCAATGGCCTCTACATGGAAATGAATTGCATGTAAAGATGAGCAAACTGATCCCATGATTGATTGGCAAAACAGAGTAGGTGTGAATTTTGGCTATCTGCTTATACTTGTGCATGATCCTTGTGTAATTTCCCTATAACAAGGCAAAATGGCTGCTGAAAATGCTACTTTCCTGTTGTCCAGCACCTTTAATAGTTCTCTTACTGACCTAGCATGCAACTCAGGTGCTTTGAATTTATTGGCTGTACAATTGTTCAGGACAGTGATCCAAAAACCTTGACATAGCAAGGAAATTAGAATCTAAAGAAGGTCAGCAATGGCAGCATACATATTTCAGAGCAGGTTGAAGATAACATCTCAAAAGGCTCTCATCTATCCAAGTCATAGCTAGTAGTAGTTGGTGACATTCAACTGAACTTGTACTGTAACGTTGAACACGTTTCACAGTTTATCCAAGCCATTTCTTCAGTTCTAAAGAGTGCATGGAAATTACCCAAACCATACAGGTAGTACCAACACCTCAATCTGATCACCATGGAAAGATAGATGCTGGTTGGCCGAGACCAAGATTGGAGATGTGGAAGCTGTGGAACCACCCTATTCTAATTACATAATCCTATCCTTCCCGACACCAAATATTGGATTATTTCCCTCAGTAAAAGTTCCTTTGAACAATCCATTCAATGGAATTTGTAAAAAGATGTCACAGTAAACCATGTCCTTAAAGAAGGCCCACCTTTCACCACGTCCACCAATCAGGCCAGCACCATGGAACATTTTCTTTAGCCCACAGAAATCTGTCCTTACCATGAAAGGACCAGTTGGTGTGTTCGTGGCCGACATCCAGGCCAAAGTATATTTTTCTCACATCTGGATATTTAAGCCGGCCATAGATAGATCGAATCTCAGCTAGTGCCACAGGGACCACTCGAGATTCAATCCATCTATTGATAGGCTGGTTGTGCTGAAGTCAATTTATCAACCAACTTTAGTACAATGCAATTTTTTGCATGTGATCACTGCCAACAGCTGGCTTGCTTTAGTATTATCTGTCACCAGGGACAGCCCATTCATTAAGGGCGCACGGCGCCACCCCCCCATCCTTGCAGCTGCCCCCCCCCCCCCCATCCATGCATCCAGCCTCTTTCAGGATGCCAGGCCTATGAATTACAATGGCGGGGGTGTTTTTTTGAAGCACTGATTAGCATAAAGGCTTTAATAGGCTTTAAAATAGGGTGGACTCAGGGCGCAGAGAATGTGCTCACAGCCAGCCTAGGTGTGTTAGAATAGCAAATTATTATTGATCCTCCTCCCTGCCAATCAGGAAGCAGGTCTGAGACCTATCACCCGATTGGCTGAAAGGATAGGTGATCCTATAGAGAGAAGGAGGGAGGAGACACACAGCCACCGTGATGGAAAAAAACGGGACATAGGAGCCGCTACCTGATGCTTGCCGCCTGCAGACTGATGCCTGCTGCCCGCTGCTAGATGCCTACTGCCTAGATGGGGTAAGTGCCAGTTTGACTGGCAGATGGGGGAGTTTGTTTTCTGCCGCCCCCCCCCCCCCCCCCCCCACCAAAAAAATCCACTAGCCTCCACTGTCTGGCACTAATTATATCGCTATGCCTTCGAGAAGGCAAACTGAAAACAAGCATAATCAAGGTGCTGGACTCATAAGCAAGGAGTACAGCATGCATATATGTAAATTTTCTATCTCTGCGAGCAGGTTCTAAAACTATTGTTTCCTTGCACACCTTCATGGGTAATCTTGAAGAAAACATTTTAGGTTGGAGGGAGAGGTAGTGTGGGGTAAAGGGAGTCTATTGAAATGATGCCTATCTTTTTGCCTTGTTTAATAAGGATTTATCAACCAACTGGAATTCACATTTGTGACATCAAACCAGTATGCAGTGAAATATGCCACAGGTTATTGTATTTAAAAATAATAAGTACTCCATAAAACCAAAAGCTAATGTAAGACCCTTTCAAGTGTATTTGCCGTCAATGGATCCTCAAAGGAACTAATGAAAGAATCCATTCTTATAGCTGGCTTTCACATTGGTGCTCCAATAGATTAGCTTTGTTCTGCCTATCCCAGATTCTTTGGCTGCAGGAGTCTATACATTTCACATCAAACAAAGGATGGCCTTGTTCATAAAGCTGGGTATACACTGGGAGTAAATCATTAGAACATTTTTGATTTTCATTCCATTAATATACTACCTTTGACAAGCAGGGACAAAAACATTTAGAAGGAACAAGATAAAAAATACTTATTGTTTCCAAAGACTAAATTATTGCTATTATTACCCCCCCCCCCTTCCCCTCCACACCCGCAAGATATAATAGAAGACTATGGCAAAGCGCAGATAACCTGCAGGAAAGTCACAGCTGCACCCATGGTGAGGGTAATCTATAGTGCATCAGTGTGCAACCTTTTAGGGGGGCTCAGGACAGAAAGGGCAGTTTTGCCAACCGTATTTTTATGGACAGTTCGTAAAAACGGGCACATCTCCCCTCGTTTGTAAATGTCTATGGTTGCGGGAATGTGCCAGTAAAAATAACCGAGATCGGTTCGGCTTGGAACTGCGCATGAAGATTGGAGGCAGGGGTGATTGGAGGCAGGAGGTGATGGTGGCTGCGGTGGCACTGCAGAGGGGGATGGAGGCAGGGGGCAATGGAGGCAGGGGGTGATTGGAGGCAGGGGGTGTTGGTGGCACCGCAGAGGGGGATGGTTGCACCGCAGAGGGTGGGGGATGGAGACAGGAGTTGTTGGTGGCACCGCAGAGGGGGATGGAAGCAGGGGACGATGGAGGCAGGGGGTGATTGGAGACAGGGGGAGATTGGAGGTGGAGGCAGAGGGAGCTTGTGGCACCGCAGAGGGAGATTGTGGCACTGCAGAGGGGGGTGATGTGACTAAATAATTTGCCCTTATTATATTGAAAATAACAAAAATATGTTTTTTTTACCTTAATATCTACCTTAAATCACATTGCTATTTGCCTAGTGTACTTGTTTTGTAGCCTAAATACTGAAATTTGCACCTAAAAATGTAGTAACTTTTGTGAAATCCCAGTAAAAACATGGCTGCGCCAGTAAATTTTGGGTGTCGTGCCAGTAAATTTCAATCTTGTAGGTTGGCAACACAACATGCTCCAGGGGGCCTGTGTAACCTCCCTCTCATGTGTTTTACACTTGCACAGGAGGGGTGGCATCAGGGCCGATCCTCCCTATAGGCTCACTATGCAAGCCGCTTAGGGCCCCGCAAAGCTGCTTTTCAACTTTCTTTAATGTGACATGTCACTGTCGTCAGCACCCCCCGCTTCTCATTTTTAATGTGCCATGTCATTTTGCTTAGGGCCCCAGGGAGGTCAGGATCTGCACTGGGTGGCATTAACAAGACCCAATCCTCGCAATTTTCCTCCTGCACCTGTGTTTATTATGATATTTATTATGATATTTCAATTTCTGAACCATTTCATTTACCGTATTTTCCGCACTATAAGACGCACTTTTTTCTCCTAGAAATATGTGGGAAAATGTCCCTGCGTCTTATAGTGCGAATATACGACAGGCACCGCCCCCCGCCGCCGCTGGTACCACCCCCCCGCCCAGTGCATATTGCGGGCGGCATCAAGGCAAGAACCCCCCCCTGCAAGTCCCGACTCCCACACACATAACTGTCCCCAGCTGCAGACCTGTAGTGATAAAAACAGCAGCGTGACTTTGCCGGGGAGGGAGGGCGGGAACTAGCATCCCATAAGCGGCCAGTGATTGGCCGCACTCTAAACAACTGACAGAAGCTCCGCCTACCCTCCTCCGTGGCTCAGCTCAGATGTGCTCACCGCGCTGTCTACTAGTAAAGACAGAAGCCTCAGTTCCGTGCTTGCTAGCTCTGAACGCATCTGTCCCACTGGCTTCCATAGAATCTATATGACATGCTGCACTGAAACAACGGAGACAGTTGCCCAGTGGCTGTGTGATGATGGGCAGGAGGTGGGGGCGGGGCATTACACGCTGAGCTTTAGATGTCCAGATGGTGACCCCCATGCCTGATGATCCCACGGCTACCACTGGCAAGTGAAAAGAGTTGCAGTCACAAGTGCTGTACACGGTGGGTAAAGCCAGAAAGAAGGGGGTTATGAATGGGTGGGTTTGCAGATGTGAGTTATGGACAGGGGGTCAATGGTCAGTCTGCATTTATCATTTATGGCAATGGTCAGTCTGTGTTTATTGCAATGGTCAGGCTGCATTTATGGCAATGGACAGGCTGCATTTCATGGGCTCTTGGAAAATATTTTATTACACCATTTGGTTCAGAATAGTTTTTTTTCTTGATTTCCTCCTCTAAAACCTAGGTGCGTCTTATGGTCAGGTGCGTCTTATGGAGCGAAAAATACGGTAATTGTGGCCTGTAACCAGTTACCAAATCACTTAAGTGGCCCTCGCTCTTCAAAAGGTTGGGCACCCCTGTCCTAGGCCATAAACATCTTCTGACCTTTCTTCCACTCTTCTCTGCTACACATGCCAGTTCCGGGGGAGTGGAGGTAAAGCTAGTCATTAAGCCACTATTTTTCATAAGCTGGGAAATGAGAGCTTCCATTTGCTCCTATTGTAGCAACTTGATATCTTGATATGTTATGCCACATAAAATTGGTCCGAAGAATTCCCATTGCTATGAGTTTCCATCATTCGTACAAATGCCATAGCTCACCACTGTTCCCCACTTGGAGGGACTGTGCTGCTAACCAAATCTTTGTTCCTGCTTTTTTATCTCTTTTTGGTTTAAGTATATGTATTTATTTAAAAACAATTTACAATTTTGGTACCAAACCTATCGCAATCCTTTTATCAAACATCTGTTACTGAGCCATTTAGAATGTATAGAAGGGGAGCGATATGTCAAACTGTGCCTTACTCACTCGCTATTCTATGCCAGAAATCGACGCCCCTTCCAGGGAATCATGGCAAAAGACGATTAATACTGTGCTACCACTCTACCGAATCACATATGAGAGTAGAAATTGCCCGGAGAAGTTTGACTAGGTGTGGTCGAACTGGTTCGACATATGCGGTTGATCCCAGGTTGACCGGCTGTTGCCTTTCGATGGGGACAGGGGGCTTGGTTGGATGCCTCTGGGCCTCGTCTGCCTTCCCCCCCCCCCCATCCTCTGGTTTTCTCCCCCAGCCTCCCCTACTGGGGAACCCCCCCTGTCCACCATCCCTCTCCACTCTCTCAGAGCTTTGCTTCCCCCCTTTTTCTTTCACCCTGATGGTATGCTCCCATTATTACATTATTACTGGGTTAGGATAGATTATTGGCTCCTTTCACCCCCCCCCCCCCCCCCAATTACAGTGGTTCAAATGGTTATATAATTGGTAATATACATTTATATCAAACTGTACATGATTCTTTTTTTTATTATTGTATTGATAAATCTTTGCCCAAGTTATAATTAGGATCTATGATACCATGACGGATGTCAGATATTTTTTTGGCTATATTTGTTGTGTTTATATAATAAAAAACCTTTCTCTTAAAAAAAATGTCTATATAGGCATTTTATTTCATTTTGGATAAAATAGGGAAGGTCAAAATCTTCCAATTTTCCCATCAGGAAGAATTTCCCTCACTTTATTTCCTAAAGATGCAATAGGAAGTGAGAGGAAATCTCTCCTGAATGGTACAAAGTCCCCTCTTAGACATTTGATACTAGAACAAGTGTCCCCATTGGAATATTTCCCTTTACCTCTTGTCCTGAAGACAACTGTAAAATGTTGGATTTCCCATTACCTTTTGCGCTGCTAACAATGGTCACCAGAATAAATAGAGAAGATAAATATATCCAAGAGGGACAAAGTCAGCAGTAAAGAACAAAAAACAAACCCTCAGTTACAGGAAATAGCAAGCACAGGCTCAGCCCATGTACCTCAAACATACAATGAGGTCGAAAACTTGAAAATTGTCTAATCCAACCAGCACCATACTAGTCAGGGGCGGACTGACAACTCATGGGGCCCCTGGGCAATAGGAGGCATGGGGCCCAGGGCAATAGGAGATTATGGGGCCCCCAGGCAATAAATTATGGGGCCACACAGTACACACACACACACACACACACACACAGTATACATAAACCGTATACACACACAGACACACAATATACACACGCACTGAAAAGGTACTGGAGAGGCGGAGCAGCTATAATCTTGGGATTTAAAGAAAAAACGATTTTTAAATACTGTCCCTGGTTTTACTGAGGCTGGCAAACCTGATGGGGCCCCCTAGTGGCATGGGGCCCTCGGGCAGTGCCCAAATCCCTGAATGGTCAGTCCGCCCCTGATACTAGTACGCCAAATGATGGTGTGCTCAGCTTATGTTGACACTGTATTATACCTCATTTCCCAGAAACACAATGCCCATACACCTCAAACAATTATCAACTCCAGGCTCGACTATGCAAACTCCCTCTACCTCGAACTCCCCAAATTTCTCATCTACAAGTCGCCCAGAACACCGCAGCCAGACTGATAACTGGGAAAAACCCTGGGAATCAATCACTCCGTTCCTAAATACCTTCCTTTGGCTAGCCGTAAAGGATCGGGTCACATTTTAAGGCCCTCTGCCTCACTCACAAATGTACTCAAGGAATCGCCCCCCAATATTTATGCAAGAAAATAAAATACCACAACCCCAATCGCATTCTTCGATCAACCAACCAAAATCGACTTCAGATCCTCAAGTCCCGCTACAAGTCTAAAGGAGAACGAAGATTCCCAGTCCAAGGACCCCAGCTGTGGAACGTGCTACCAACTAACATCCAAATGGAAGAAAATCATTGGGCCTTCAGAAAAAAAATTCAAGATCCACCTCTTCTGAAGGATAGGGAAGGAAATGGATACCAAGCGCCTTTGTAGCGCTATACAAGTTATTCACTCACTCATGGAGTTCAATAAAATCACCACCCCATTATTGCATGCATGGGTATATTGCTGGATAGTTTTTTAGCATTAAAACTGAATTTTTAACATTTCCTGCTCTATTCAAATGAAAAAAGGTTTTGGGTATACTTACACACTTTACAGAGACCCTGTCGCCATACCATTGATTTCATCGACTTATAAGAATATATGTTCATTTGTTGTATTTTATGCATCTCTGAGTAGACACCCAGAAGCCTACAGACTGCATCTGGGTGCCACTGTCTTGGATGTAATGTCAGCAGACTTAAAAGCTGTTACTTAAAACGGAAGTTCCGCGGTTTCTCATTTTTTTATCATATCATTGAAATACTCACTTGCTAGCCGCTTATACTCGTTTTCCTTTGTTTGCCATAAGAAAGAAGAAGTTTTAAAATTTCATCCTGCCTTTTTCCATCTTGCTTGTGGGCATTGTGAAGCCCACAAGCAAAGACTTCCTGGTAGCGGATAGCACAGTACAGATCGTCTCCTGGGAATCTAAACACATCATTACCAGGAGACATTGCGCACAGCACCCACAACACACTGGGCCGTCGGGGAAAACGAACAACACGCCTACTCCCGCAGGGAACGATACCCGGAAGCTACAATAAATGCTTCTGAATCAAGGTCAGGATTGACGTACGAAAAAACAAACATGGATTCTATATGTATTAGGGCTGCTGATCCTACTCATATGAAGTTCACATTTAGGGTGAACCTCCGCTTTAAGTGGCAGTCTATAGTATTCCCCCTTCACTCCTCCCCCATCAGCCATTTAAAAAGTAATATGGGGGGGAGAAGAGCTGGGCCAGCACAGACAGTAATTAGATACTTCCAGAAAAGGGGACAGCTATGATGTTCAAGTAGTAAGAGGACTGTGCTAGGCAATGGCCTCTTCCTAAAGTAGTCAAATGTGCTTGCAAGTTCAAATGCATGCATGTAGTGTCACTGTCATGGTGGGAATTTGAACCGATAACCCTAGTGCTGTAAGGCAGGGGTGCCAACCACTATGCCACTAAATGTCATATCATAGCAACGAAAAGAAGGAAATGGAATAAAAACATTTTTTTCTAATTTCACAGCAAAGATTGTTAGAGGAGGATATCATGTGTTTCAGATGTACAGACAGAGATGGAGGCTTTGCATACTTTAGTTTTGATAAAGATCTTAAAATACAGTTAGTTGTACCGAGTGTAAATTAAAACAAAGGGTCTGCTTATTTAAAATGTGTAGGTTTTTAACTTCAATACGGTACAGGATGTGTTTTGTTTTTTTCTATCTTTAGATACAAAATTTGGCTTCCATACATATTTAGAAAAAGACGATCGGTTGGGTTGCCAGTGCCCAGAGCTTGATGATGCAGAAATATAATCTTTAGAGTTTTAGGAATTGGATTTTGTTACTCTCTGGTCATCGTGACATTAAACGCAAGCAAAACGAAGAGACAGCCAGGTACATACTGGTGCTATTTTGTAAATAATCTTGAATTGTTATCTTTAGAGTTTTAAAATTGGGCGCAATCAATTCACACAGCCAAGTCTGAATTATCTAAGTATCTAAAGAACAGTTTGTACTGACCTTGTCAGCCAATCAGAAATACTTATGCAGTTATCCCATCTGCACTGGACTAAGTGACCAGTTAGAGACTACTTTTAGGAAAAAAAAATGGCCTTTAAAGAGAATCTTTGCTGCCATTCTAATCTAAACATCATGCCTAAGAGCAGCATTTTCTGTCTCTTGTTTTGTCCGTTTTTCTATACCAGCCAATCAGATTTTAGTTAACCTAAATATAAGATTGGCTATTAATGTAACAGTTAACTTTTCATGTAATAATAAGTAAGGGGACCCGTCACTCACTGAACCTCAAAGAAAGGTGCCCCAAAGGACGGGGCCTTTCTCTCTTTAACGACCAATATAACAGGGGCCCTTCTCCCATTGAGAACAAATGTAGTGGGGGACCTTCTCCCTTTGACCCCCAATTTAACGGGGGTTCTTCTCCCATTGATTGCCAATGTAATAGGGACCCTTCTCCCATTGACCACAAATGTAAAAGGGACCTCCTCCATTTGACTGTCAATATAAGTGGGGACCTTTCCGCTGTTGACCACTAATGTAATGTGGGTCCTTCTCCCTTTTGTCACCAATGTAACAAGGACCCAATTGTAATAGGGACCTTCTCTTTTTAACATTAAATGTAACTGAGGTCCTTCTCCAACTGACTGCCCATGTAATAGGGGCCCTTCTCCCACTGACCACACATGTAATAAGGGACATTCTCCTTTTGACCCCTAATGTAAAATGCACTACAAAATACAGCAAAAAAATGGGAATAGCAGCCTACACGTTTCACACTATAGATCAGTGCTGAGCCATGACTAAAAAAGTATTTTTTGGAAGTGCAGCTGTCCATTTTTTAGCCTCTACATGTTGCCTTGTGCATTGCCGGCACCCTTGATCTCCTGAGAAGCTATTGATTGTCCAGCACACCCACCTGGAGCGGTAACTCCCTTTTCCAACTTGCCAATCAAGCTTATGTATCAAGAGCTGTATAATCATTTTCAGCAAGGGTTCCATGAAACCTGAAAGTCATTTTAGGGGATCCTTAGTCTAAAAGCAAAGTCTTTTAAATAATATACATATGCAAAACTCCTTGTTGTATATGTACAAATCCACCTTCATGGAAATGCAAATGACCAGCCACAGTGGCCTTTGCAGCAGTTGATCACACCTCTCCGCCCATCACTTCAGGTCTACTGATGACTTTTTCAGGCATACTCAAGAAACTAGTGCAAAAAGCAATGATTTTCATTTTGCACATTAATATCTTTGTATCCTCTAATTGAACCATCCTCTAAATACATACACTTCTTGGTAATTTAGGATCAAATGGGATTGATTTACTAATAAGGAAAATTTCACCTAAAAAGAAAGGTTTCACTCACTCTCCTCTGCCACTTTTTTTTGGGGGGGGAGTGGGTACCTATTCCTGGCAGGCTCACCTAGGCAATCCAAGGAGCAGTTCAAACCCCCCCCTTTCTACCTGCCCACCCGCAACCTCCTGGGATGTCACATGTCCCAGGAGGCTACGGGATTAAACCAAAAGCGTAGCAGGGACCCAAAGACTGACAAAGAACCGGCCAGGGTGATGACAGCACTGGATACCTGTGCTGATAAGTGTCTTTTTATTTAAAGTCAGCAGCTACAGTATTTGTAGCTGTTGGCTTTTTTTTTTGTTTTTTAGCTGACCAGAGCATCTCTCTGAAGTCCTATAAATTGCAAATTTTTTACCTTAATGCATCTTCTGAATTAGGCTAAACATGTCCCATTACTTGTATTGCCTCCAGTGCTGAAATAAGATCATGTAGAGCCCAGGGCGAACATGCCAAACTGTGACCCCCCACAATGTATTGTATGAGCATTATGTGCCAGTACAAATCCCCCCCAAATCCCACTCTTCTAGCACAAATTCCCCCCTACACAAATCCCCTTAGATAACGACTCATAGCACCCCCCAAGTTTCCCCTCCTAGAAGAATACTTAAATACTTACCCCCTGCCGCCCCCTCAAATTCCTCCTTCCAACACAAGCCCCCTCCCCTATCTGCTGGCGCCACCCCACCTCACATAACACCATGGTGCCTTCCTGCCCACCCCTTGTCCTGGCCCCGATCGCCCCCCTCACCCCTTGGTATACTTCCCTAAGCTTGATCTCAATTCAAGGATCCTGTCTACAGCAGCTTTTGCCTCTCTCACAGGGTAGGGCTGAGCCTGCAGGTATGCCCCATATGAAGCAGCTTCCTATGGTGGCGCACTTAGAAGAGGAGGAGCCCAGGGTGCTGGCAGGGGACCCAAAAAGAGGGTTTTTGGGACCACTCTGTGCAATACCATTGCACAAAGCAGGTGTATGGAACATGTTTGGTATTTTAATAAAATAATAAAATAAATAAAAAAGCTTTAAGGTAAATAGGCTGTTCACTTTGCAATGGAAGTTGAACTTTCCAAGGGAATCGATACCAGTGCTTAGTCAATGCAGTAGAGTTACACATTGCAAAGAATACCCAACCACAAGGAAAATAAAATAAAAACAGCATTTTTGCTTGCATGTGATTGGATGATGGAAGCTTTAAGCTCTAGGGTAAATTCCCTTGCAAAGTAAACACCCGTTTTCCTTCATTAAATCAACCTCTATCCGTGAAACAAGGGTCTTCTAGTTCTCTACACTCCAGGCACAAAGACCCCTAACTACATGAAGACCCTGTACAAATAACAATTACTCCACCACCTCCCCTCCTCACCCATCACTGTTGTTTTTATGGTCCTGTCCATCTGTTGCATGTAGACGGTGACCTGTGCAGTGCAAGGCAAACAGCCCCAGGCACATTCCAGCCACAGGACCCAGCATGGTATGCTCCCAGAGGGGGGGAGATTCCCTTCTGGGGCCTGACCAGGATTTAGAGAGGCCTGAAAATCTTCAATTCACACTCCAGTCAGCCAGACGCACACAATGTTTTAATCCCTGTGCCCCACCGCCATAATACGACATTCAGAACAATACATGAGCTGGTCTGGGCATAAAAGAATACAAAAACCCAATCATAACAGACAGAGGGGCCTGCGTGTAACTTCGTCAAAACATTGCCACCACAGATCTAACTGTACAGACAACACCGTTATCTTACAGCATGCTATGCAATGTCACACGATGAGCAATCCGTAGGGTTCCATATTGAAAGAAAAGGTCAGGTAACCATTGTCTTCTCTATAATATCTCATCTTCTTAGAAGAATAAATGTATAAAGGCTTCTGCGCTACTAAGTGACGTCTTCCTACATAAACAGTGTGAGTAATTGCAGCAACAACTATGCAGTGTATACACGACAACAAAAATAGATCAATAATGAATAGGTTATTGCGCAAAAAAATCAATATACATATAAATATAATTTTATGAAGACACATAAATAACAAGGTGTGAATAAAGGTAATAAAGTGGTCTAATAAAGACTTGGAGAATGTGACTAGAAAGTAATATTAATAGTGACAAAGTCCATAAGTGAAAATATCAAATAAGCTGCTAGTAGTAGGTATCCACTAGTTAAATCAGCAGTCAATGGTGAATTTCAACCCAGCAGACTCCTCCGTATCTCCTGGTGTGGGTAGATGACAAACTGGTCCCTTAACAGAGTACCTAGGAATGCTCAAACCCGGGAAACAAGAGGGACAAAGAAGTGGCCTCCAATAGTGCAGTATGTAAAATGGATAGGGCATTTATTAAATAAAGTTGCGCTTACATGAACAAAGTAAAAACGAGTGTATAATTGAACAGTGGCGTCCTCAGCGCCTTCTCACGTCACTCCTGGTGTACGTCTGTCCACGGCCAATCCCTACGTGTTACGACACCATCACATGTCTTCATCTGGTTCCCCAGATCTGCAGGCTCTCCATGCTTATGGTTGAGCGTCGTGTATCCATTACAGATGTTTTTTTTTTATTTTATTTATGGTTGTTTTTTCTATTTGTAAAATAAAAATGGAATTTTTTAGTACTGTTACTATGAAGAATCTATGAAGAAGCTCTACATGTTTCGCTCACGATGAGTTTCTTCAGGAGCTTTGCAGGTTATGCTGAAAGTCACAAAAGTATACAATGGATGGAACAGCAAGTTAGTAAGTTTGAAAGCAGTAATCAAACAAAAAAATCTGAATTTAGCTATTATTAGTTAAATAACCAATAATATAATCTATATGATCTTTTGTGCCTGTCTAGTTTTATATGGTTTTTCATGCATTTATATTCCTTAGGGAACCATTTTAATTATGCTCTTTTCCTACGGTTACCATGGTGAGATTTGCTCAATTTGCACTCTGAATATTAATTATTTTTCATCTTTATATTTATACTATTTAAATCTCATTTATATTATTGGTTATTTAACTAATAATATCTAAATTCTGATTTTTTGTTTGATTACTGCTTTCAAACTTACTAACTTGCTGTTCCATCCGTTGTATACTTTTGTGACTTTCAGCATAACCTGCAAAGCTCCTGAAGAAGCTCATTGCAAGCGAAACATGTAGAATGATTCCATTACAGGCTCTCCACGCTTATGGTTGAGCGTTGTGTATCCATTACAGATGTTTTTTTATTTATGCTTGTTTTTTCTATTTGTAAAATACAAATTTCATTTTTTAATACTGTTACTGTATTTCTAGTTATCTGAATGACACGGTTCAAAGTCCCCGGGTTTGCTACCCTTGTCCTGTTATACCTTTAAAATGTTTATATGGGATGTGGTGTCTTGATTTGAGGGTCTGTGTTCCACGAGTCAAATCTAAGACGGGAATTGTTACTGGAGGGATCACCAGGTGAAAATGGAGGAGGGATCTGGATAATAATCTAATGCAGCCACCACTATTAAGCTGCAATTTATTACACTTTTGGTTTTGGTTTTAGAAACACTAATATATAACAAATTGCAAGGGATATTTTTAATCCTTATAAAAACACAAGGGGTTGCCTGAACAGACGTCTACCTAGCCATACAATTTTGGAATTTGGCAAGAAACATTCACACTTTATAGAGGTGCTTAAATTCAGACACATCTGGTTTACGCAGTAAAAATTTGCCTTTATAAAGCAGTTCATAACATAAGGAGTAATGGTACTCCGGGAAGACTTACTACATTACAGCTCCAGGCAGAGAAGCAGTTGGAGTTTTGAGCATAAAGACTCAAGTCCCCCCCATTTTTTTTTTCCTTTTTCCGTAAAGTCAATAATCTAATGTTAGCATTGGCTAAAAGCCACAACTTCTGAGGATTTTATACATACGTAAGATAAGGAATAGCATTTCATGTCATGTTCCCGTCTCCAAACTCGGGATTACCCATTAATTGCCCAATTAACTTTAACTGGATCACATCGCTTAAAGCAATAAGGGAGTCTCGTTTGTTAGGAATGCGCAGGTTGAGAGTCTTGGATGTCGGTCAAATAAAGCATATTAAAAGCTGTATAAATATTTGAGAAGCCACATGAGAAGGTTTAATGAAGTGGGGAGAGCCATTGAGGTTAACAAGGGATGTTTGGATGGGAGAGAGGTAGCGGGACTGAGCGGGAGTGAAGTTTGCGTAATGGTCCTTCAACTCCTCGAAGTTGAAGGGGTTTTCCACTTTAAAGTGGGGCCCTAACATTGTTTTAGGGAGGCAATGTATCTTTAATGCTCCACATTCACAAGCAGAGTGATAACATTCCTGCCAAAGTCCTTCTACTCGAGTCCTTGGACTTCCAATGATACCTGTACCTTGGGCCTCTTGAATGTATACCAGGAATGTTGGGGGGGCACAACCCCTTTGGTAACTGTTGCATCCCATGGGAACCCAGCAATTATACAACTGATAGTCATCTCTACCTTTTCTAAATCACCACCTGCTGGTGAAAACTGGCATTGCTGCCCATCGAATCAGAAATGCTGGCAATTCTGGAATTCTACCAAAATCTACATGGATCATCTATAGCTGGTCATGGATGTAAGGTGGTGACAAGGGTGGTAACATATGAAGCAGATATCTTGGCAAGAAGGCATTTGCCCATCCTTGAAAGTGCCAGGACTCAACATTCATTTTCCAAGGTGTACTACTCACACCTGAGTACATTAAAGTGAATCTATGCTCTATTGTAGGGTTTTTAAATGGCTGAAGACTAACAGAAAGAAAAAAGGAAGGGGTGCCTGTTTATGAAGACTAACAGAGCTATATTATGATGCAGGTCAGTGCCAAGACATGATTATTCAGAGACCAGGGCAAAGATACAAAATTGTACCCCCTCCCCCGTTATTTGCAAGTTCATGAAGAGGAGGGGGCAAGAGAGCACAGCCCATGCCTCCTCCCATCTCTTTCCTCCTCACCTTGCTGTTTCCAGTGCTGAGCTGACAGAAGTAGTGATGCCTCTGTCACTACTCCTGTCAGCCTTATAGTAGAAGGAATTTGCAGCGCCCCCATCCCACTTTATGACTTATCTCAAGGAATCTAATCATCTTTTTCCAGTTATCATAGACTACAAAACAATTCATTCAACGTTGTGGAGACGAGGAGAAGGGAAGGAATTTTGTAGTTCAGCAAAAAAACAAAAACCGGGCATGTATTATTTTGCACTTGCAGGATCTTTAAAGGGATGAAACATGGGGAAATGTGAATGTATTACAGAGATGTACTGAAAATGCCTTTTGTCTTTTGCCCTGAAACACTGAACGCCAGGAAAACAATGAACCTAGCACATCTTTTAAATTAGACTTATGCCTTGTACACACAATCGGATATCTTATGGAATCTAAACCGATGAATGAAGCTGACTTTCATCAGTCTTGCCTACACACCATCGGTTAAAAATCAAACGCGGTGACGTAAAACACAATGACGTGCTGAGAAAAATAAAGTTCAATGCTTCCGAGAATGCGTCGACTTGATTCTGAGCATGCGTGGATTTTTGATGGATGGATTTCCCCACAGACGATCGTTTTTTTTTCTATCGGTTTTTTAACCATAATAAAAATTGAAAACAGGTTCTATTTTTTTTCACCGATAGGAAAAAAAACGATGGGGCCCACACACGATCGGTGTGTTCAATGAAAATGCTCCATCGGTCCATTTTCATCAGATGAACCGATCGTGTGTACAGGGCATTACAGTTACTGATCTCATACAGTGCATACAGCAAAGGACAGTGGGTCACTCCATTGTCCATTCATAAAAGGTCTTGTATTCTTTTTAAATAACTCAAGGCATTCTGTGATTGGATGAGGAGAGGGGTGGATGAACCTCATGACCATCTCTTTCCATTCCCTATGTTTAGAGCTCATTTATTGGCAGATAGCAAATGTGCACAAATTTATATTTTTTTTGGGGGGGGGGGGATTTTCGCTTTAAGTCCACCAAGTTTTATTGAATTTTAAATTTACTTTAAAACAGTAGTAAAGAAAACGATACGTCCCTAATTAATACAATATTTGTTTTCATATTTACATGATGTGTCACAGCCTTGGCTGCATCATCATTTTGTAATCATAAATTATTACTCAGACTGTTAACAAATTGCTTTCCAACTACTACTAATTATTATTCATAAAATTGGATAAGAGTTACAAAAATATAATGTTACAACACATATTACCCCAAATGCATAAATTTGATTATTTTACAATTTTCACACAAATTTTAGTTTTTCAGTATATGAAACATTGCATATGAGACACGGCTTTTCTCCAACAAATTGTTTTTTTTTTCTGTCCATATAGATGTAACAAAAACATGTGTTGGCACTGACATTGCACAGGTGGCTACACTCTTAAAAAACAGATGGAAAAGTTAAAAAAACAAACAAAAGAAAAAAAATGCCAATGGAGCCCTAATGCAATACAATGCAGTGCCCTGTGATGAGAACAAAACATTACTGTTCTTTTCAACCCCATTTTTATGTCAGGGTAGGTACCCTGCAGTATAAATCCTGACTACCTTCCAAAAATCCCAGGATCCCCCTGTGCAAATAAATATTATGCCGCGTACAGACACTTGGAAATTCCGACAACAAAACCATGGATTTTTTTTCCGAAGGATGTTGGCTCAAACATGTCTTGCATACACACGGCCACACAAATATTGTCGAAAATTACGAACGGCAAGAACGCGGTGACGTACAACACGTACGACAACACTATTAAAGGGAGGTTCAATAGTCGTGTTAGTAAAAGTTTGGTGAGAGACGATTCACGCTTTTCAGCCCCGTGCTTTTCAGTCGGTTACAGCGTGACGAATGTGCTATCTCCATTACGAACGCTAGTTTTACCAGACCGAGCGCTTCCATCACGTACTTTAATCAGAGCATACATGGAATTTTATGTGTCGGAATTGTCAACACGGAATCGGAATTTACGAGAAAGTATTTTGTTGTTGAAAAATTTAAGAACAAGCTCTCAAATTTCTGTTGTCGGAAATTTCAACAGCAAATGTCCAATGGAGCCTACACACAAAGAAGCTCCCATCGAACATTAGTTTTCGGAAATTCCGACCATTTGTGTACGCGGCATTAGTTTGCATTGGCCATGTGGCCTTTTGCCTTCTGCTTGTTTGGTGGGGCCACCCTTCACATTGATAATGAGGTGTGGGAGAGGTTCTTTTCCATTGATATTTGTAAGATGGAATTTTAGGTTTTGAGACTTCTAGATTGCTTTGGCTGAAGAGATGAGAATGAATCACTAGGTACTAACATTCATATGGGACTACAGAAAACTGGACTTTGGAAATCATAACCAAGGGCAAAGGAATTTCGGGAACATTACTTGACATTCACAGTAAGATTCTAAACGGTCAGTTCCAAAAATATTGCCAAGGATTGTGGGATTAATAGGCCAATCTTAAAAATCAGGATAGTCCTTATACTGCATGGTTGTGATAAAAATTGCCCCCTCTGCTCCTCCCAGGACCTCCTGCTATTTAGCTCCCTTGTTACCTCCACCCATGCTCACCTTCAGGACTTCTCCAGTTCCTCTCTCATCCTCTGGAACTCCCTGCCCTGATGTGTTTGATAACCCCCTACCCTGTCCACCTTTAGGAGATCCCTGAAAACTCATTTATTCAGGGAAGCCTATCCCACACCCACCTAACTACTGTCCCCGAGCCACCCCCATCAAAACATTCTCTACATCTATTACCTTTTGTACCACCACCCCCTCCCTTTAGAATGTAAGCTCTATGAGTCGGGCCCTCCTGTCCCTTCTGTATTGAACTGTACTGTAATTATGCTGTCCCCCTGATTCATTGTAAAGCACTGTGTAAACTGTTGGCGCTATATAAATCGTATATTATAAAAATAAATAATAATAAAAATCTCAACTGACTAGCATGAAATCCTTTAAGAACCCATTAAGCACCCTTTGTGCTTTAGTGACAGCAGGAACATTATTCTGCAGGGACATATTCCTAAAAATACCTTTTGCCAGTTAAAAACAAGTCCATGCAAAATTGATTCAGGTGTCACCAGGATGATGGAGGGAATGGGTGTTTTTCCTCTACCATTCCAGTTTTGGGATAATATTTTGGGGTTTTTAAAACCAAAAATATCAGGATGCCCATTACTGATATTCGTGCTTGATTGCAAAGTGATTGTACACTTGTATACTCTGCACACAGACAAATTATGCTTCATGTTGTAGAGATGTAAGAGTGGTTTGGTAGTTTAACAAAATAAACTGGGGAGGGCTGACACCACTTAGTGCACAAAAATACTATGGGGTTTATTTACTAAAGCTAGATAGGGCAAAATAAGTCACAATTCTGCAGAGAAACCAATCAGCTTCCAGGTTTGATTGCTAAAGCTTAATTAAACAAGCTAAGGTTAGAAGCTGATTGGTTTCTCTGCAGAATTGTGACCAATTTTGCCCTCTCTAGCTTTAGTAAATAAACCCCTGTGTGTTGTCAGCCTACGACAGGAACTTAAAGCCGAGTGTATTTCTGGCAGATCAAGGGGTATTTTTCTGCATTCATAGGGTCTTTAATGGGGTAAAAACATGGGGAAATGTGCATGTCTGCATTTTTTTTGCTTTGACATATGATGTAAGGGACTCATACATAAGAAATGATGGTCTCCTGTGCCAACTGTAATGTGCCCCGGCAAATAGGGCCACCCAAGGCTTTTGGGGCCAAACAAAAATGTTGGAAAGCCTTATTGCAATTGTTACCCTGATAACAATGATAGACTTAAGACAAATGGTCACAAGATGCAACCGTTCATGTTTGGGAAGTGCTGGCAGATCGCATGCCTGAGGGCAGTGAGATTGTTCCCACATGCCTGGACCCTTTGTGGCCACGTTTACTCCAAACATGGCATGCACAATCTTTAGAAGACCTTTCAGACCTTGCTATTCTTTCCATGCTTTTTTAAGGTGGGTAGTGAAACAGGAACAAGTTGTTCTCGGGGTGACTGATAAAGCATTCTGTATCCCACATGGAGATATAGGCCATGACTAGGATATTGGGCAAAAAAAAAATGACTGAAAGTTTATAAAAACAAAAGTTTTTTTGTTTGTTTCCGTTATAAAACATTGTAAATAAGTAAGTTTTCTCCTTCACTGATGGGCACTGATGGTACTGCACTGACTGGCACTGATAAGGCGGCATGGATGGGCACTGATAGGCAGCACGGATAGGTGGCACGGATGGGCACGGATAATCAGCACAGATGGGCACGGATAGGCGGCACGGGTGGGCACGGATAGGCGGCGCGGATGGGCACGGATAGGCCGGCACGGATGGGCAGGGATAGGCGGCACGGATGGGCAGGGATAGGCGGCATGGATGGGCAGGGATAGGCGGCATGGATGGGCAGGGATAGGCGGCATGGATGGGCAGGGATAGGCACCAACATATGTGTTGTACTAATGGATGCCAATCAGTGCCAAACAATGCCTGCCAATCAGTGATCCCATTGTGGGCACTGATTGGCATCCATTATGTGTCATCCCTGGTGGTCTAGGATGACATACCTTTGTTTTACATCCCTGGTGGTCTAGTGGAATCCCTGGTGGTCCAGTGGGCATCCCTGGTGGTCCAGGGGCATCCTCGGGGGGGCTGTGCTATAAATCGATCAGCACAAACCCCCCCTGTCAGAGGAGCAGCCGATCGGCTCTCCTCTACTCACGTCTGACAGACACGAGTGGGGAAAAGCCGATTACCGGCTTTTCCTGTTTACATCGTGATCAACCGTGATTGGACAAGGCTGATCACGTGGTAAAGTGTCTCCGTGAGAGACACTTTACCTAGATCGGTGTTGCAGGGTGTCAGACTGACACCCTGCAACAACGATCGCCGCGATGCGCGCCCCCGGGGGCGCGCAGTGGCTCAATGTCCTGAGGACGTCATATGACGTCCAGTCAGGATAGTGAAACCACTTTGCCGTCGTCAATCTGTTATTGGCGGGCGGCAAGTGGTTAAGAAAAGCTGTCATAGACAATTGTCCCATGAGAGCAGTCCAATATGTCTTCTGAGTGCATAAACATTAATGCCACTTGTTAAAGACAAGACTCTCTAAGTCAGTGGAAATTGTCCACCTTGGTTAGGTGTGACCTTTGTAGCTGGATCATGTGGGGGGGAACACTAGGTATTTTTAGTAAACATGTTACCTGTTCGCTCACCTATTTATCTCCTCATTATTTACAACCAGCTATCTTATTACTTGATAGCTTGTTAAAAAAAGGGTCAATTATGTGAAAGTCTCTTTCAAACATTCCTCTCCCCTCCTGTAAAGTAAAGCTGCACTCCTAAAATCCAATGTAAACTGCTAACTTCTAACTTAGAAGTGGCAATGGCAAATCAGAAACCCAGAACATACAGCACAGGCCCCTGATGATGCATTTCTTATGACGAAACGTTGGGTGGAGCAAGGGACGTGTGACATAGGACTCAGGAAGTAATGTGGCGGCCATCTTGTTGGTTTGAAATGCTGGACGTTTCTACCTACCTACTTAAATCATATCGAATATGAGTGTGTATACATTTTTTAATTATTAAAAGTGGTTCATTTTGATCTCTACGCAATGAGCGTTCCCTCTCTTTATATTTTTGTAGATACTGGAGCCTACTTGTACTGGTCAGTGTAAGAGTGAAATTGTATCTGTACATACATTGGTCTAATGCAAGGAGAATCTGTGTAGCCTTATTTGAAGTGGATTGACTTATGTAGGAAGGATTCGTGGAGCCAATATCTATTGCAATTGATGTGCATATCCCATGCACTGATATAGTAAGAGTCAGTACTATTGGGTGATGGTGATTCTGTTCTTTTCTCATACGAAGACACCTTACAAGTGGACTTTGATTTTACTTGATTGTTCCAGCAGTGTATCACTGATGAAGTGCTACACCTCTATTTATATACAGCACATATTGCATTTTATGAACCCTGAATGAGAAGGAGCTTCAAAAGTGTACGCAGCTCAGTTGCCCAGTTTGGAGCTTCCTTGCCCAATTGCTCAAACATTAAAATGTGGTAAAGTAACTATTACAATACAGGGATGTCAAAGTCCCAGCTTTATTGGCAAAGATGAATAAATAGGCACCATGGAAAAATCTGCATGGGTTGCATAGAACTCAAGTCTGGTCTGATATATGGCCAGGCCAAGGTATGGATAATGTCCTTGATTTCACTGTACTCAATACTCGACCAAGACTTGACTACTGAATTGATCTGTAACTTTAATATTTGAATTCGATAAAATACTTTTTGCAATTAAAACATCTGAGAACAGGAATAGATGCTAAACGTTAAATATGGCTTACTGAAAATGGACTGTAGGTTTTGTTTTTTTTTGGACATGTATGGACTTAATATAGGACATTCAGTAATGGGCAAAGCGTTCAAAACAAACATTTAAAATGACTGTCATTGAGATCGCTAATAAAATTAATTCTGCTTGGTTGTTACGGCTTACCATACTTTAGTTTTTCCTAAAAAAATATTCTGGTTTATTGGCCAACACCTTTACTGTTTGTTATGTTCCAATTCTCCCCACTAGAAATGAATCTATTTTATCTCTATAATATCAAGCTCATGTTAATGTTGTCCCTTTTCTTAGAAGTTTCTTTGTACAAAACACCCATGTCTTGTAAATGTTAATAGGAAATCAGGGTGGTTTAGAACAAAAGGAAGGGAAAAAAAGAACTGAGAGGGACAAAAACTATTTTTATGCAGACCTCTAAAGAGGCACGTGCCTAGTTTGCCTATATACAGTAAATATTTTTTTTTTTTAAAACACACCAAAAACATAGGCCTCCTGTCCTTTTCACCCCTCTACCCTCTTGACCCCCCCCCCCCCCAATAGAGCTTGGTCTATAGTCACAGCTCTCCACCCCTCTACCGACCTCCTGCAGGGCTTGTGATGGACAGCAACAAGCTATGAATGGGCTGGTCATTGACATGAGCATCTGTGAACCTTACAGCCTGGAGCAGCAAAACATTGAATATAATAGACTGCCTACCCATGGTGCATTCAGCAGTAGCCAATGAGCTCATACACTGGGTATAGTTTTCTCTGAATCCAAAGAACTTTTACTAGCGAGAATGGTACACAATAGGTGGCAGCATTTAAGAAAAAAGCTGCTTTGCATCACGTGGGGCATTGTAAAGTAAAATGTTATCAAAGAAGAGTAAGCATTCAAGACGTTGAGGTTTAATAGTGGGACCACAGAGTCCTGAAATCTTGCAACTTTAAACATATTTCGGTCACACTATAAATTGCATATACCGAACATTTATTTATCTTTCTAAAAACAGAAACTTCATTCCAAGTACAGTAAAACCTTGGATTGCGAGCATAATTTGTTCCAGAAACATGCTTGTAATCCAAAGAACTTGTATATCAAAACATTTTTTTTACAGGGTATAAAAGAGAGGCACCTCTAATGCCCCGTACACATGATCGGACCTTTGTCCGACCAAATTCACATCGGCATCGGAATTCCGACGGAATTCCACAGGAGGAAAAGAAAACATGTTCTCTATGTAGGTTCGGATGGAATTCATATAAATTTCCGATGGAATTACTTCAATGGGGAATACGCACGGTTGGAATTTCCTATGGAAAAAGTCCGTCTGACTTTTTCCATCGATAATTCCGATCGTGTGTACGGGGCATTAGTGTAAATAAGTTGCTAAATGTTGTACCTTCATTAAATGTAACCATATTGCTACACTTGGAGGCTCCTCTCTTCTCTTTTATACTCAGCTGTGACATGACGCTACTCTTATATGAAGACATTGCTTGTATATCAAGGCAAAATTTATGAAAACATTTTGCTCATCTTGCAAAACGCTTTCAAACCAAGTTGTTCTCAAACCAAGGTTTTACTGTATATGCAGTATTCTGTATATGATTTTTCATCAGTTGACCCCTGTAGGAGTCAGAGAACAACCTTTCTTCTTACATTTCAACTAAACTGATTTTCTTCACAATTTTCCTAAAGATTTGTGCAACAAAAATTCGAACTTGGAAAATATATATGACCCAGAATTTATTTCTTCTGGCTATTTGTTCTTCATACTCTCTGACTAGGAGTATTAAAAAAAAAAACATTGATATTATGTTCACTTTGCCCAAACCTAGAGATCTTAAGTGCCTTCAGAACTCCTCTATCAGTCACGGACAAAATTGGGAAAGGGGGTGGAGTCTTTGACAGATAGGATTATATTTTTTTGATAGACCAGTCTTTCTTGACTTTTTTACCCCAGATGAACCTCTAAAACAATTTTCAGCTCCCAGGGAACCCTTGCTAAACGAATTAATCAGGGTCAATGGGGAAAAAAATGCCTCTTACTTTGGTGGTCAGTAGGAAGAATGCAACCTATTACAGTGGTGGTCAGAATGCCACCATTAGGTCTCTTGTACACACAGCTCTACTGAATGCCTTTCTCCCTAAAAACCGCCCTAAAGTTGTGTTTAGAGTGTGTCTAGAGTTTGGGCATTCATTACTTTCTTTGGCCAATATAGTGATTTATAATGGCCATTGAAAAAAAAAGTTAACACTTAAGCGCGAAATGCGGCTAGTGTGTAGGTATGCTTACATGCGTTTAGCCGCAAACAGGCCTTTTTTTCCTGCTCCCCTTCTGAACATGATTTTGGTGCGTTCAGATTTTTGTGTGTGCATGGCTAACAGAGGGGCGTTTAGGGGCAGAAAAAAACATCAAACACCTGTAAAATGTGTAGTGTGCATGAGGCTTTTAAGACAGCAAAAAAGATAATTGGTATCATGCTGCTGGCTTTGCCAATCAGTGTTCCTCCCAGAACTATAATAGGCACCTTCACATAGGAGGTCAATTAGCCACACCTCAAAGAAGCCCTAGAAACATCTGGAGGAATCCTAAGGTTTGGTCGGACCTTGGTTGAGAATTGCTGTGATAAACAATTGTCCCATAATAGTCGAGATTTCTGTTGAGTGCGTAGACATTAATGCCAGTTGGATACAAGACTACCAAAGTCAATGTAAATTTTGCACAGTGGTTATGTGTGACCTTTTTAGGGGCACCTTTGAGGGAACATAAGGTACTCCTAATAAACGCTTTACCTTTTTCCTCACCTATTTATCGCCTTGTTATTTTACCTTCAGCTATCTTATTACTTGGAAGCTTGTTAAACATTGGGGCATCCAAGTGGCTCTGTCTCTGTCAAAGCTTCCACTCCCCCCTGTAGAATGCAGCTACACTCCTAGCTTCTAACCTACAGGTGGCAATGGCAAATCAGAAACCGAGAACATACAGCACATACTGCATTTTACAAACCCTGAAAGAGATGACGTTTCAAAAGGGCTTGCAGCTCAGTTGCCTAATTACTCAAACTTTAAAATATGGTAAGGTAATTATTAGGAATGTAACATTTCCAACTTCAATGGCAAAGGTTATGATCTATGCCTGAAGGTCATCATGGTCACCTCCTCCCATGCTCGCTTCCAGGATTTCTCCAGAGCTTCTCCCGTCCTTTGGAACTCCCTACCCCAATCTGTCCGACTGTCCTCTAATCTATACATCTTTAGACGATCCCTGAAAACCCTTCTCTTTAAAGAAGCCCATCCTGCTTCTAATACACTGTTTTACTTTCTCCATCAGCTCATGCCTCGCAGCTATTAACTTTTGTATCAATTGACCCTCCCTCCTAGATTGTAAGCTCTAATGAGCAGGGCCCTCTGATTCCTCTTGTACCAAATTGTAATCTAACTGTAATGTCTGCCTTCATTTTGTTAAGCGCTGCACAAATTGTTGGTGCTATATAAATCCTGTATAATAATATATTAATACTGGTAAAATCTGCAGTGTGCAATAGAACCCAAATCTGGTCTGATATATTCCAAAGTTTATTATGATATATGCCCAGGTCAAGGTATGATAATGTCCTTGTCTTGCCCTTGACTTCATTGTATTTCATATTCCACCAAGATTTGTCTACTGTCTTGGTCTGTAACTTTATATTTGATTTTGATAAATTATTTTTGAATATTTTTGTGCCCTTAGAACACCAGAGAGCAAGAATAGATGCTAAAAATTACATTTGGCTTACTACAAATGGGCCGTAGGTTTTATTTGTATAAGGAACATACCCAACTCTTACCAGAAATGCAATCCTTGTATATCAAGGCAAAATGTATTAAAACATTTTTCTCATCTTGCAAAACGCTCTTAAACCAAGTTACTCTCAAGCCAAGGTTTTACTGTATATGCAGTATTCTGTATATCTATCTAATGTAAGCTTGGAGATACCTAACTAGCACAGAAGAAAGATAACGTCTTGGGCTGGTTGAAAAGATTTTCCAACATGCTGGTAAGTCAGCAACTCAGTTTTTTTTTTTTACAAAATGAGACAACGCCATGCCCAAACACAAACTAATTAGCACTTATCCCATATGCAATCTACATAATCTCTTTCTATTATAAAACCTTTAATTGTGGGGTTGGTTTTTTTCCTACAGAAAAAAGTGAATGATCTTAAATTAAGTACAAAGAATTTACAATCGGTTGAAATAGAGACACACACTTAGGATACATGGTCTGCATTGATTAGGTGTTAATCTTGATAGTGGCCATACATTTGCATTTGAGAGAGTGAACGTACACAAAAGTGATTTATCATTGGTTACAACATTGCACAACGTAACACGTGGTATAGTTCTGCATTTTTTTCAATAAAAAAGCAATAGAAAAAAAAAGAAATCTATCAGTCATAAATCTAAACTATAAAAGAAGAAAATAAATCTAGACCATAAAATAGTCAATAATGTAAAACAATTCAAAATTTCAAAACAACTGTTTATTTAAAAAAAAAAATTCCTGACACACACAAACATCATAAGAGATTGTCAAAATTCCACAGCTGATCGACTTGACAGTCAAAATCAATCAATAGCTTTTTAAATCAATTGAAGCGATGCAATGTTTTTTTTATTAAAGTTGATCAGTTAAGTTGCACTAAATGATCAATTGAATGGGGGGGGGGGGGTGGTGTTTGGTTTGTAATTTTTATCAAAGTCAATCAGTTGAGTTGCTTCAAATGATCAACTGAATGATTCTATCGATATGTGTTTGGCCACCATAAACTCTCACCAGATTATTTTTAAATCCATGGATATTTTGAAAACTTTGGGCTAACTCGAAAATAGACACAGTCCTACTCTGTTATTTTAACTGGCTGAAAAAGTGATAAAAAGTTTGAGCAGTAAAAGGGGCAATTAGGACACAACTAGTTAGTGCTGCTTACCTGCTTGGTTGCCTCTGTTCACAGCCTCCTCACTCTGAATTGAGTTCAGCCAGCAGTGCTCTGCTCCCCTTATCTCCTCCTTTGTGTTCTCCCAACTAGTTTCAGCTAGTCGGACAGAAACCTTTCAATTATCTGCTCAGCTGACACCAGTAGGGAGTTTTTCCCAAACTCTGCCCAGCTCGGACCCTCCCCCTAGAGCGAGAAGAATAGGGAAGGAGGTGGTGGTGCTGCTCCTGGAAGGGAGGGGATGTGGGCTACACTATAGCCATTTCACATCATCCAGCTGTGCCAGATCTGGCTGAGTACCTAGCTGTAATGTCCTGGAACATGTCACACCCGTTGGCCCCTGGGAAACCAGGATAATAGGGCAAGGATGCTTTAACCCCTCACATACTCAATGGTCAAGAGGGGCCAGAAGAAACATATGTGTAATGTACATTCTACATTGCCAACTTCAGTCTTGGAGTCTGTTCATAACCATGGACACATTTTTGTTTTTTTTAACTAAACCTTTGCGATGGAAAGATGGGAATTCATGTGATCCCTATATTGGCTAACTAAACTTTTGGAACTGTTGGGTTCCGTCCTCAAGCATTATGTTGCACAATGCTTGAGGAATGAACCTAATGGGTTCTGAAAGCTTGTGTCTCTAGTAACTGAAAACCCAAGTTCAGCTTTACTGGAACAACCCCCCCCCCCCCTATAATGGAAAGATGTGAATTCATGTGATCCCTATATTGGCTAACTAAACTTTTGGAACTGTTGGGTTCCGTCCTCAAGCATTATGTTGTACAATGCTTGAGGAATGAACTTAATGGGTTCTGAAAGCTTGTGTCTCTAGTAACTGAAAACCCAAGTTCAGCTTTACTGGAACAACCCCCCCCCCCCTATAATGGAAAGATGTGAATTCATGTGATCCCTATATTGGCTAACTAAACTTTTGGAACTGTTGGGTTCCGTCCTCAAGCATTATGTTGTACAATGCTTGAGGAATGAACTTAATGGGTTCTGAAAGCTTGTGTCTCTAGTAACTAAAAAAACAAGTTCAGCTTAACTAGAAGAAACCCCCCCCCCCCCACCACCCTCTTATAATGAAATAATGGGAATTCATGCAATCCCTATATTGGCTAACTAAACTTTTGGAACTGTTGGGTTCCGTCCTCAAGCATTATGTTGCACAATGCTTGAGGAATGAACCTAATGGGTTCTGAAAGCTTGTGTCTCTAGTAACTAAAAAACCAAGTTCAGCTTTACTAGAACAACCCCCCCCCCCCCTATAATGGAAAGATGGGAATTTATGCGATCCCTATATTGGCTAACTAAACTTTTGGAACTGTTGGGTTCCGTCCTCAAGCATTATGTTGCACAATGCTTGAGGAATGAACCTAATGTTTTCTGAAAGCTTGTGTCTCCAGTAACTGAAAACCCAAGTTCAGCTTTACTAGAACAACCCCCCCCCCCATATAATGGAAAGATGGAAATTCATGCGATCCCTATATTGGCTAACTAAACTTTTGGAACTGTTGGGTTCCGTTCTCAAGCATTATGCTGCACAATGCTTGAGGAATGAACCTAATGGGTTCTGAAAGCTTGTGCCCCTAGTAACTGAAAACCCAAGTTCAGCTTTACTGGAACAACACCCCCCCCCCCCCCCACTATCATTTTGATTAAACCAACCTGGTAATATTCGAAAATTTTGAATATTGTGCAAAAGTTCATTTATTTCACTAAATAAACAATAAGGTACTAATGCGCTACCAAAATGTTCAACCAAAAAAATACAAAATTTATATTTTTCATATTTATTTAAGAAATACTATTTTTTTTACTAATGCAACTTAAAGGATCACTAAAGGATTTTTTTTAGCTAAATAGCTTCCTTTACCTTACTGCAGTCCTGGTTTCATGTCCTCATTGTTCGTTTTTGCTTTGAAGTTGCTGTAATTCTGCTCTGATCTCCACACTTCCTGCTTGTCTGGCTCCTTATGAAAAATCTCATGGCAGCTTTTCACTGTGGTCCAAGCTGTCATTACTGTGTGTCTAAAACTCCTCAGATTCATTTTAAAAACAAAACACTGCCCTGAATTTGTTTGTTTTTGTTCTGTGTGTCTCTTTACTTCACATAAACATGAAACCAGTTTAAAAGTGAAAATAAACTGCAGGCACATTATATGATTGATTTTTATCTATTTTTAATCATTTTTAAAAGGAATCAGTTAACTTTTATGTCTCTATACCCTGTAAACAGTCATTTCAGCAAAACATGTTTTTCCTTTAGTGACCCTTTAAAAGGTGAAACTGATATATGAGAAAGACTCGTTACATGCAAAGCAAGATAGTTAAAGCTGTGATTTGTCATAATTGTGATGATTATGGCTTACAGCTCATGAAAACCCTAAATCCACAATCTCCGAAAATTTGAATATTGTGAAAAGGTGCAATATTCTAGGCTCAAAGTGTCCCACTCTAATCAGCTAATTAAGCCATAACACCTGCATAGGGTTCCTGGGCTTTTAAATGGTCTCCCAGTCTGGTTCCGTAGGAATCACAATCATGGGAAAGACTGCTGACCGTTGTGCAGAAAACCACCATTGACACCCTCCATAAGGAGGGAAAGCCACAAAAGGTAATTGCAAAAGAAGATGGATGTTCCCAAAGTGCTGTATCAAGGCACATTAATAGAAAGTTATGTGGAAGGGGAAAGTGTGGAAGAAAAAGGTGCACACGCAGCAGGTATGACCGCAGCCCGGAGAGGATTGTCGAGAAAAAGCCATTCAAAGGTGTTGGGGACTTTCACAAGGAGTGGACTGAGGCTGGAGTCGGTGCATCAAGAGCCACCACACACAGACGGATCCTGCACATGGGCTTCAAATGTCGTATTCCTCTTGTCAAGCCACTCCTGAACAATAAACATCAGAAGCGTCTTACCTGGGCTAAAGAAGAAAAGACCTGGTCTGTTGCTCAGTGGTCCAAAGTCCCCTTTTCTGATGAGAGCAAATTTTGCATCTCATTTGGACACCAAGGAGCCCGAGTATGGAGGAAGAATGGAGAGGCAAACACTGCAAGATGCTTGAAGACCAGTGTGAAGTTTCCACAGTCTGTGTGGATTTGGGGAGCCGTGTCATCTGCTGGTGTTGGTCCACTGTGCTTCATTAAGTCCAGGGTCACCGCAGTCGTCTACCGGGAGATTTTGGAGCACTTCATGCTTCCTTCCGCAGACGAGCTCTATGGGGATGCTGACTTAATTTTCCAGCAGGACTTGGCACCTCCCCCACACTGCCAAAAGCACCAAAACCTAGTTCAATGACCATGGGATTACTGAGCTTGATTGGCCAACAAACTCACCTGACCTGAACCCCATAGAGAATCTATGGGGCATTGCCAAGAGAAAGATGGGAGACATGTAACCGACCAATGCAGAAGAGCTGAAGGCCGCTATTGAAGCATCCTGGTCTTCTATAACACCTCAGCAGTGCCACAGGCTGATAACTGATAACTGATAACAGTGCAACGTAATTTCCGAGGCGTAAGGCGGGGTAATTCAAATTGGGAAGGACGTGGCCGTGTTCCATTTAAATGAGCCGTGACCCTATGCAAATGAAAGGACGGCCGGATTGCGCACATGAAGCAGACCATGGTCAGCACCTCATTGCGCATGCTCACAACTCGTCACGGCGCAATCAGTGAGATTGGAACTAGGCCCAGTCAACTTAGTGAGCTATGCAGAGAGCTTAAATAGACAGAGACAAACGCCCTTCCTTTGCAAAAGTGCATCCATTTGTATCCCTTCCTATACAGCAAGGTGCTTTTGTTCTGTTGTCTGTTCATGTTTGTCGGTTTGTGACTTGTATTTGATATATTTGTTGACTGTTTTGTATAGTGTTTTGGATAGTGTTTTTCTGAGTGTTGTTTGGTGACTGTTTTTGATACTTTTTGGGTGACTGTTTGGGTGACTGTTTTTGATACTTTTTGGGTGACTGATTTTTGGTGACTGATTTTTGTTGATTGTTTTGGTTCCAGTTTGTGAGAACATGAGTGAAACTAAGCGTATGTTGAATATTTCTTTTCGGGAGAAGGGCATTCTTGCCAGGGCCATTACACAATATGGCCGTTTCCTGCACGGCCCGGAGAGTGCCAACACCACCCCGGCCAGGAAGGCTGAGATATTGCAGGCCATCACCGACGAAGTCAACTCGATGGGGGGGGAGACCCGGACACGCCAGGGGATCGCCAAGAAGATTAATGACCTCCGGTGTGTGGTCCGTGGGAAGCTGGGCAAGATTGCCGCCCATGCCAGGGGCACTGGAGGGGGCTCACCATGCCCTGTTAGGCTAACTGAGGAGGAGCGTGCGGTGGCCCAGACCTTCAACAGGCAGCAAGTGGAGGGGCTGCCTGGCTTTGAGTCCAGTCAGGAGGCCGTGAGGACAGGTAAGTTTTTTTTTTTCTATCTGGTGTGTAGCATGTGTGTGTGGGGGGGGGATATGTGGCAAGTGTGTGGATCCTCCAACCTGTGAATGTTTTATGTCATCCACAGATGTGCAGGAGGGTGCTGGGCCATCTGGCCTGACCGCACCATCCCTGGGACAACAGCCTGATGAAGACCCCCAGACAAGGCCGGAGTCCTCGGAGGAGGTTGAGGAGGAGGAGTTTGAGTTGGAGGAGGAGGGCTTGTCAGGGAATGCCTTGTTTATTTTGGAGGAGTCTTCCCCTTTGGCTGGCAGCAGCCAGGCCTCCATCAGGGGTAGCCCCTCCCACTCCTCCCCTAACAGGGCTCCCCTCCCAAGGGGCTCCCCTTCTCCCTGGCCACAAGCCTCATCTGGAGGCAGGAAGGCAACCCACAAAACTATGGGGGTGGCCGAGTTTCTGCCCGCCAACCTGAGAAGGCACCAGGCCCTTCAGACCCGCCATCTGGGACAGGTCAGCCAGAGTTTGGGGCGGATGGAGGAGAGCCTGTCCTCCATAAAGGATACACTTGGGGACATCAATTGCCTAAATGAACAGCAGGCTACCACAGCAGGTGTTGGTCAGGATGTGCGGGCCCTCGGTCAGGATGTGAGGGCCCTCATCCAGGCTATCCAGGCCAATACGGCAACCCTCAATGATGGGCTGACTCGCATTGCCGTGGCCTTGGAGGGCAGTCCGCCAGGTGGGCAGAGACCTGGGGATGCTCCTCCTTTCCCGGATTACATTTTTTTTGGGTGCTGGACAATTTTTTTTTGGGTTGTGAATTATTTTTGAATGTGGGGGTGACATTCCTGCCGAAAAAAAGGGGTGTCACCCTCATTTGTGGTGGAGAAGGGATCCCCAGGACCAGGGAGAAGTGATCCCCAGGTCCGTTTGAATGGTGTATGAATGTACAGTGACATAATTGGAGCCGTGGCGTTGCTGCTCACAAGTCCTGCATGGTGGGCTTGTGCTAATCCAATTAAATGAGGATGTGGTGTGTGTGATCTAGGGACCACAGTGGTGTGCATGCATGCATTCTCATTGTGCCATGATTAATGTGTGTGTTTAACGTGCAAAGATGCCTAATGTGAGCTGTCTCCTGGCTGTTCTTCCCTCAAAAGACGGGGTAGCCTCGGTTAGGGGGGGATTGTCTGCCACCCATGTCACTCACCAACCAGCCAGCTGTCCCCATACCTGTTCTGTTCGAATTCCATTGGGATGGGGCTCTGATTGTATATGTAGCAGTCATGGCTGGATCCGGGGTGTTTGGCACGGACGTGCCATATGAGGCATTTGGCATCGACTATCACCTGTACGTTGATGGAATGCCAATGCTTCTGATTGCGGTATATGTGCTTTGTCTCACGGGGGGGCTGGAGTGCCACATGTGTGCAATCAATGGCCCCCACGGTGGGAATCTGTCAATTCTGTAGAAATCTGTCATTGCTTTCTGCCGCAGGTCCTCCTGGGTGGGTTTGATGATTTGGTTGGCCATGCGTCTGAGGAATGCTGGGATAACCTGGTGCACACATCTGCTCATGGAGGATTGTGATATCCAAGCCACCACTCCACTTGTTCTTTGAAAAGAGCCAGTGGCAAGGAAATGGAGCGTTGCCAGGATCTTAACCAGTGGCTGCACTGCATGTGAGCGTTGTGTTGGACTGGTGATGTCCTCCTGCAGGGTTGTGGTTAATTCCATGATGGCATGAGGGGTGAATCTGAAGATGCGATACACCTCAGAATCACTCATGCCAAAGATGTCTATGTGTGTGCGGTATATCCTCTCCCGTGCCCTCCTCCGTGCCCTCCTCCTTCTGCGTTCATCTAAAGTCAGTAGTATAGCTATGAGCATGGATGCCCCTGGCATGTTGGCATACAGATTGTTGTCCTGCAAGTGTGGCTGCTCAGCTCGTCCCTAACAGTGTTGCTTTAGCTGACATGTAGACGTATTGCCTAATTTTAGACAGGACGTGCAGCTGATGCGCACAGCGTAGCCTGCGCTGCACAAACGTACTTTTGTGGATCGCCGTAAAATTTGCCTAGCAAATCAATGGTGTGTTTTGCGCGCACAATGCGTCGGTCTATCGAAATTACGCCGTTCGTAAAAAACTAGATTTCTGCCGCATATCGTTTTGTGGATACGGCGCATAGATACGAAGGCGCATATTTCCAATTGCGCTGGCGCAGCTCCTGATACTCCAGCGTAAGTGCTTTGTGAATCTGGCCCAATGAGTCTAACTCATAAATTAGTTTCACTAGTTGAATTAGTGAAATAAATGAACTTTTGCACGATATTCACATTTTTCGAGTATCACCTGCATTGTTCCTGAAATGGTGGTTCTGAATGCTGCAGAAAACACCTCCATGTAATAACATAGACATTGTTCCCTGTGCATAGGTATGCACAGCCTATTGTGCACCCCATAGCTCGAACAATCATGCATGCGTGTTTGTATATATATATATATACACAATTGTCCGATGGAGCATACAAACTGTCGGATTATCCGACAAAAGCCTGTCATCACACAATTCTGGTTGGATAATCCAATCGTGTGTATGAGGCTTTAGATT
Source organism: Rana kukunoris (assembly GCA_029574335.1). Classification (NCBI taxonomy): domain Eukaryota; kingdom Metazoa; phylum Chordata; class Amphibia; order Anura; family Ranidae; genus Rana; species Rana kukunoris. Next base: position 176,566,140 of record CM056059.1, on the reverse strand, counting down.
AGGTGGATAGTAGGAGGGGCAGTAAAACCATCGCTCAACTGCCTGCTTTTACCCCCCCATCAGCCATCCTTGTGAACAAGCACTAAACGGTATATAAGCCATTTGGTATTGTATGTACTCAAAGTACATCTAAAAAAGGTTAGGATGTGTATTGTTTGCACGTTATGGGTCCAAAGTCCATAAACATAATTTTCTGTTTTACCATGATGGCTCTTTTTTTTTTTTTAACAAGACCTAGTTATATGTGACCCTTGCACTCCAGGGCAAAGTCATGTTGAAGCTCTTTCTGTGTTTTCTTTGTTCTAGACCTCGTTAAACTGGCATTTCCAGAGCACTGTTGTTTAATGGCTTGTTTTACCATGGGTTGGAGATTATACAACTTCAAGCCAGCAGGAGCGACAGAGGCTAAGTGCCATTGTCTTCAGTTTAAGGACCATTAATGGAGGTCATATGCCTAGATCATGAGCATGAATGGGTAGTCATTCACCCAATATTTATTTTACTTATTGGAATTGTACTAACACTTTACAGAAACCATTGAACCATTAACACCAGTCTCTGCCACCTAAAGAAGATTGACAAATACAGTAGTGCTATTCACACTATAAAGAGTATTTAAACCTAAACATCGATTGTCTCTTATTTTCTGCTTTTAGGCCTGTTAAATATATAGTTGTAAAAAAAATTCTATATCTGCAAGTCAAAATATATGTTGATCATGGCAGAAATTCAAAGCTGTCCTGTGCACACACCTTGTGTTACCTTAAAGAAGTTATTAAAGGGGTTGTAAAGGTATATATATATTTTTTTTTTTAAAATAACAAACATGTCATACTTACCTCCACTGTGCAGTTCATTTTGCACAGAGTGGCCCTGATTATCCTCTTCTGGGGTCCCTCGGCGGCTGTCTCGGCTCCTCTCCGCAAGAACTAACCTCCTTCTTGGGAAGCTCTCTCCCAAGGGGGTTAGCTTGTGGACGCGTTCCCGTGATACAGCCAGCGGCTATAGCCGCTGACTGTATCTCTCAACCCAGCCCCCTGTCGCGCCGCGTCATTGATTTGATTGACAGCAGCGGGAGCCAATGGCTGCGCTGCTATCAATCTCCAATGACGAGCCACCTCAAACTGGGAGAAATCATCGCGGGAACGAGCCCACGGAGTTTCGTGGCTCAGGTGAGTAAAATAGGGGAGCTGGGGGGCCCGAGAGTTCAAGGTGTTTTTTCACCTTAATGCATAGGATGTATTGAGGTGAAAAAACACAAAGCTTTAACCCCAAAAAATAAGTTATTTGCACTTGGCTCCAGACCCCTTCCTTTCCAATAATTACATACAAGTGTTTTTGACTTTGTGCCTAAGCAAGAATGGCGTGCCTCATGGCGCCTAAAGCCTTCATGATTCAACAAAGATTTCAGCACATGTGCGCACCTGTGGGATGTCCTCATGCGTGCCCGAAGACGACACACACTTGTGGAGGTCCCAGATCTCAGGTTTTCTGTGCATGTGTGAGGAAACATGGCACACGTGATTATGTGCTGTAGGCCTCTGCCAGGTCCTTAAAGTGGTTATAAAACCTTACATATACATAGTGAAGAGACTATCCTCCGGTGAAACACAGAGATAAAACAAATCCTCCTACATACGTTGTATCTGTCTATCTGCAGTCTTCTCTTCCCTGCATTCAGTCAAAGAGCAAAATGTATTAAGCTTGTCCGAAAGTTCAGAAAAAAGGGGATGGAGAGCTAAAGTTACACTCTGCAAAGCTCAGTGATGAGAGCTCTAAGAGCTGATTGGAGGAAGAGACATACCCCTCTCACAGGAACAAAGCTGAGGCTTTCACTCAGCTGGAGATCTCACCCCTGTCACCATTTTTTTCTTGGTGTCAGGAAAAATCATCTGAAGTGATTCAAGCTGATAGGAGAGGAACAAAGCAACAGAGTGGAAAAATACTTAGTGCTTATAATTGAGACAAGTACACACTATAGAGCAGGGATCCTCAAACTACGGCCCTCCAGCTGTTGCAGAACTACACATCCCATGAGGCATTGTAAAACACTGACATTCACAGACATGACTAGGCATGATGGGAATTGTAGTTCCTGAACAACTGGAGGGCCGTAGTTTGAAGACCCCTGCTATAGAGGGATATGCTTTGTTCATATTTCATGTTTGAGATACAACCATTTCAAAGTCAGGCAGAGCGCTTTGAAACCTCTGCACGTGGTGTACAAGGATGGTGGGGAGAAGGGGAGTGAATCCAGCAATACGGGGACAGAAATTCCTCTTTAAGCTTTCCTAGTCATTATGGACTACAGAAACAATTGCATGGAATTCCAATTTTTATTTTTTTTATCATTTTGGGTTGAAGTCAGAAGGCCTTAGAACTTCTGTAAGGTTTTTACTGCTATTTGTGTCCAAAGTACTGAAGCTTCCTTCTAATTTCTTGTCCCAGTGACCACAGGGGATGTGACTGTGAGGGAAAATCTCCTTGACAAGGACAAAGCAGGACAACGCATCAAACTCTTCTTTACTCTATTCAGAAACTACCGGAACAATGGTTTATTCTGAGATTTTATTGTTCATCTGTGTTGGGAAAATTCTAGGAGTTCATACACATGGATAAATTCATGTGTTATTTGTGAGGTGCATCTGTGAGCCGAGTGCCAACAAGAGAGCAAAGATGTGAGCATACATAACGAGCCCCATACTCACCAATGTTATATGCCCTATACTCAGGCTCGTCGCTACAAGGCAGGCAAACCAAGCAATTGCTTAGGGCCCCGAGCTGGCCTGGGTCCCCAAGCAGGGCCTTTCCTGTGCTAAGCTTCCTATATGCTGCAGCCACCTGAGCGCTCTATAGAGACCCTGCAGCACTGCTGCCTCGAGTCTTAATTTCCCCTTCTCTGTAGCGTGGCCGAGCTCCTCTTCCTTCCTCCTGTCAGTCCGTACTCCTGAGTGCTTACTTCCTTTCAGTCCGGCCGGGAACAGGAAACTGACCATGTTCATTTTGCTTGGGGCCCCCAAGTTCCTTCAAACGGCTCTGCCTATACTTCAGGTGGGAAAGCAGGGATCTCTTTGCAAAGGTCTGATGGCCCCTGCTGAGTCAGGGTCAGAGTTCTCCAAGGCAATCAGGGAGGAGCGTGATCTTTTGCTGATTGCAACGTTATAGGTCTGGCTGTGGGATGCTTGTCTAACCTCTGCAATGGAACTATTGCTTCCCCACAGAAAGCAAGGGTCACATTCTGTGGTATTCTGGCAGGGGACATGGTTTTTCTTTTCAGGCTGTGGCTGTTTTAGAAAGAAAACAAACACTGACATTTTGCTCACCTTTGTTTTGATGCACCTGTAATTAGGGTTGTCCCGATACCGATACCAGTATCGGGACCGATACTGAGTATTTGCGGGAGTACTTGTACTCCCGCAAATACCCCCGATACCTAAATAGAATACTTTCCCTCCGCCGCCGCATGGGTTAAACAGTGTGCGGGAACATCACAGCTTTCATTTGAATAGCTGTAGTGTTCCCGCTGCGTATAGACACTACCCCTTGCTCGGGATTGGATGGGTGATCGTGATCTGTCCAATCCCGAGCAAGGGGGAGTGTCTATAAGCGCGGGCAAAACAGCTATTCAAATGAATGCTGTGATGTTCTCCGTGCGGCGGCTTTCGGCGGCTAGGTATGGGGGATATGGCTGGAGGGACATGGCTGGAGGGACATGGCTGCATATATGGGGGACATGGCTGGAGGGAAATGGCTGCATATGTGGGTGGACATGGCTGGAGGGACATGGCTGCATTTGGGGACACATTTAAAAAAAAAGTATCGGTATTCGGTATCGGCGACTACTTGAAAAAAAGTATTGGTACTTGTACTCGGTCCTAAAAAAGTGGTATCGGGACAACCCTACCTGTAATGTATGTAGCTGATTTAAACTAGGGGTTCATTTGGGCTTTAAAGAGGAAGCAATCCCTGATGGGTTTTACTTCCTCTTTGTTTCCCTGCAAAGGTAAAGCACAATGGGCTACTATGCATCACAGTCCATTATGTGTCACTTACCTGAAACCAAATCCTGCTATGTCACCGCTGTCCCCTCTCCCACAAAGCGTCCATCTTCCTTCCGGGTATCGTGGGAGCCACCAGTTATGGCACGATGTCCTTTAGAAATGCAAACGGCATGTTCGCGGTTTCTAAAGTCCGCCTGCGCAGTAGACACTGGCGCCCGTCTTATTTGTAATTATATCCTAAACCGTGGAGTTTCGGAGATATTTCTTGCACCTACAGGTAAGCTTTAATCTAGGCTTACCTGTAAGTAAAAGTGGTTGTAAACGGGTTTACAACCACTTTAAGTCTCTACTATACACATAATCGAAGTATGCACAGCAGTGAAATCAGCAGACAGGTATGGGATAAGTTGGCAGACACTTTTTACTTCTGTAATAATGTCTTGGGTTCCCTTCCCAACAATTACACTTCAGCAGGGAATTTGTATGTTCTCCCAGTGCTTGTCTTGGTTTTTCTTTATAATCATGGCTGCCATCAGAAGGCATCCCATGGGGCCCAGACGCTCAGCAGGGCCTGGAGGAGAACCAGCCCCTGGCCCTGGCACATTCTTTTCATGTGGGTGGAGGGGCGCCGCAGGGCTGCGCTGGCTTTTTTTATAGGTGTACTACAGAAGAGAAGTTGGTAGCTGCTGCTGCTCTCGGGCTCATTACTGCCATCTCCAAAGACACTGGTAGTTTAAATGGCTTCATTGGGTAGTAGTTGTGTAGATGACTTGCCTATGCTAGTTTTTAATAATACAGGCAATGCAAGGGTTGTGTTGGTGGAACACAACAATTGACTAAATGTGTGGCTGAGCACTGGGTGTCCAGATGCAGCTGTCAGGAATTAATAATTTGCCTGTGTCCAGAACGTCTTCAATTTAAGTGCCAAAAAGGAACAATCAGTATGTGTTCCTACCAAGCAGTGCTAAATGTTGGAGTACTGTGTTTAACTGAATTAATTAATGAACAGGAGCCTTCAAAATTATATCTCAGTGGGCATCAGAGAGGGGTTTTGTGCAGTAGAAAGTAGAAGTCTGTCCTCTTCAGGAACTCTTACATTGTACAGTTTGTTGTTTTTACTCTTTTTCCTTGAGAAGCCTATTTACTGCAGCAACACTTGTGGTATTATTTGCTCTGTTGGGACGATTTCCTCTGGTTTCACCAGCACCAGAGAACCCAATGCCATGCCACAGTCCAAGTTGACCATCAGAATTCAACCCAAATCCCTGATTTCCAGGAAGTCTTGATCACCTACCACCCTTTATATAGGACTGCTGATAACCTCTACTGTGTCTTTTGGGTCACGTTGTAGCTTCTGTCTCACCAGTGCCTCCCTGAGCTTCACTGATAGTCCTTCAACTACATGTTTTTTGGTTTTTTTTCAAAAGCCCATGGCGTGTGAAACACACTCAAAAACTTCACCCGGTGCCAAAAAAAATTCACAACATAAAGAGGTGACACAAAAACATGCAACGGGTGTACACAAGTAAAATCAGAGGGCCTTGCCTTGAAATCCCCCGGGTTGTTAGGCTCCAGATTGGGACAAGGGTACTTACACTTGGTTCAGATGGACCCTTTTCTCTGGAGGGTCTGCCAAGTACTAGGTGGGGATCCCTCGAAAGGAGACCCCATGAGAGAGGGCGAACTAAGCCAAAAGACCATGTCCACCCCTTCAAGACTTTCAGGGCAGGCCTGAGGACCTACACCCTACCAGTCACTGTGTACAAACCAAAAAAATACAAAAAAGTGATAAATAAAGGGATATACATAAAAAAACGTGGGGGGAAAAGGAAGTAGAGGAGAGTGAAAAGGTGGCCTTCAACTCCATGTATTGGGGTCAAGGCACACCTTCCTACCTCTATCCTGCAATGCAAGTATAATACCTGATTGACCTATCAACAGCCCTAGGCATTGCAACATAGGCAGAAAGAGTGCCCATGTTTATGGAAATAAGGATTATGGGAGACTCACTATTTGCATAGCAAGTCACGCAGGGCTTGGACTTGTAATGATGGATGGTGTGAATACAGTGCTTCCCAATGACCTAATCCCCCTACTCATGTGATTGGCTCGCTGCTTTTCCCAGAAATTTCAACAGAGATTAAAATCAAATTAAATTCTCTTCCATCCCTGGCAATAGAAATGTATGTTATGGTGATACTTCCTTGCATGCAACTTTTCCTAATGAACACTGAAAATGACCATGTCATTTTATTTAAAGCAGGCAAGATAAAGATCCCCAGGACAAAAGCAGGTACATATCTGCTATACAATTACTATGAATCCTTGCAATCTACGTAGTTGACCTTGTATGAATTGCCTGTTTCTTGGTAAAACTGGAATTTCACTATAACCTTGGCATCGCCTCCAACATCTTATTGCCAATGCAGACCTAATGCCCGGTATACACGATCCGATTATTGGACAAATGATCGTCTGTTTTTTTGCATGCTAATCTCACGTTGAATCTGATGAGTTTACTAAAGTCTTAAAAATTCTCGTACGACAGATTAAACATTCGGAAGTGATGTCATGTGTTGTAATGCATTTGTATTGCATTTTCGAACAACAGCTATATTGATTAAACGAAAACCGTACGATCTGGTATCGTACGAAAAATATTTCCGTGCATGTCCGATAGAATAATATCGGATGAACTGTCCTGATCGGCTCTCGAAAGCTCTGTACTAACGATACGATTATCGTACGATCGATTCAAATGCAGCATTTTACGTACGATTTTCGGGTCGTGTGTACGGGGCTTGAGAGTTGAGGAGAATTAGGGGTGACGGGCTCAAAGCTTATTCCGAATTTCAGATCAAGTCAAGTCTGTTTAATGGGAGTGTTTTTATCAGGATTTGCAGTTTAAATTTATTAGGAAGAGACCGCTGGGTTCACTGCGATGTTGATGTCTCTTGGCTTTGAATATTTACCACCAATCTGTTGCTGTGTGAGAAGCCTTGAAATCATTCTCGGAGGATCCTAACAACACTCTCTGTTATATAGATAGCAAGCAAAGGGACCGTTTCTGAATTTGTACACAATAAATGATCCTCAAACACTGGAACAGAGGAGAAGATAAATAAATGTTGCATCAAGAACTATTTTCAGGTAAACCATATAATAACTCAAAATGCGTATGAAAAATAAGATACTCAACGCTTTACATTTCAACTCTACAAAGAGAAGAACAGAAAAAAAAGTTAGATTTTTCAATGAAGACAGGGAGGCTTCTGGGTAACTCCACAAAGTGCTTCTCAGGAAAGTTGGTACACTGGGGAGGGGGGAGGGGGGCAAGGAGACCAGTTTAATTCAGGCTTGATGGCTTGCCCATTGCACCACCCCGCCTTTCCCCAAACTCTTTTAATGAACTGCATCTTGAGTGGTTTACAAACAGCCCTCTCTCCCCTGCAGTTAAGTCTTTGTGCGCTCTCCTTTTTTTTTCTTTGGAAGAACATAAGGGGGGGTGAGTTTGTATCCTATTTCAGCCCTTACTCCAATGAGAGATGAGGAGCAGGGGATGGGGAAGGGGGGCTTTCTTGACCTGGAGCAGCCTGATTCAGTCCCTGGTGACTGAGTGTTGAGCTGTGAGTAATGTATTACTGCAGGATTGTACCCCAGGCTGACTTAACTCCTGCTCTGCCGCTGAAGTCCAACTGCTTTCTGCTACCTTTTTTTTGCTGAAAATAACCCAAATCAGTATTTATTATTTAGTCTGTAGGAAAGTTATAGCGTCCACAAACTAATGGTATATACAGTATATCTGAAAATAGATCAATACTGATGTACCGACACCCAATCTCATTTTATGAGGCCCGAAAATGCCAGAAGAGTATAAATACCCCAAAATGACCCCTTTTTGGAAAGTAGACAGTCCAAGGTATTTAGAGGCATGGACAATTTTGAAGTTGTACTTTTTGTCACAATCATTTGGAAAAATAAAAATAAAATAAATCATTTTTTTTTATACTGTCCCCAGTGCAGTACAGCATCCTCATATAACTGGTGTGGCGGTCATCAGGGACACTGACTGGTAAAAGTATGTTAAAAATAAAATAAAAAAATGCTCTGGGTATGCGATCTGCTTGCGGGTATCCTAATGACACCCCAAATACTGATTGCAAATACAGTGTGTTTGCCTGCACCGGATTTCATGGTACTGCAGTAGAATGCGATCCAGTTACAGTGCGTTTTTAAAAGTAGTGCATGCAATACTTTTGGTGCGATCCGACACATGAATGGTGGAATACGACACATTCCTATTTGATCCCAGTGTTACATAGTTAGTCAGGTTGGAAAAAGACACAAGTTCAACCAATAAAAAGGAAAATAAAACAATTTAAAAAAAAAACATTTTTACAATCTCATCAGCGACGGCCGAAACCCCAGTTGGTCGGGTGGGACTGTTGCACTTAGCCCATCTATGGTGGGTAGCATTTTTCCCGGGCTTCGGCAGTGGCTTCCCTTGCCCAGCGGCGGTGGCTTTTCCTTCCCCTGCCCTCCACCGGCATTACGGCAGCTTCCGTTTTGGAACTGTTTAGATAATCAAAACGCGGGTCTCAGACCTGCTTCTGGTTAGCCGGATTGAGGATCAGTGTTTCAATAGTGAATATTTATTTCGCTGTTGTAACACCTGGGTGGGCTCTTTGCGCAATGCTCTGTGCCACGAGCCCACCCTAATTTGAAGCCTATTTGAGCCTCTGGCTCTCATCAGGTGCTTCAAAAAAATACCGTTGCCACTGTAATTCACACGCCCTGCGTTCTGAAAGGGTCCGGACATATGAATAGGGAGTAGCGTTGTCCTGTAAAATAGCGGCCGGGGTAAGCGTATGGGGGTGGCAATCCTGGATAGAGGAGGCGGTGCTTCGGTGCCCCTAATGAACGGGCCGCCTCTGAATCCCATATACACAATCCTATATCCACAGTTGATCCTGAGGAAGGTGAAAAAACCCAGCAGAGCATGATCCAATTTGCTCCAGCAGGGGGAAAAAATTTCTACCTGATCCTCCGATAGGCAATCTGATATTCCCTGGATCAACTTTACCTATAAATGTGAACCGGCACTGAACCCAACAGAGGTTCTAACCCTTCCTGAATGTATACAAAACTGCAAAAAGAGTTGGGCTTCAAGCCAGAGCGTGCGCCTGATAACCAGACCATTTGGAATTTTGGTCAGCAGCAGCCACCAATGGCATCTTCCCTCCCCTATTCTCTCAGTATTGGATTCCTATAGACACGGGAGGAACCTCCACAGACATGAAGACCAGAAAACCTCCATCCACAGGGTGCTGTGGTCAGTGAGGGCCCCAGGGTGCATCTACATGGCTGCTACAAGCAATGCCAGCTAATGTTCAATTGTAAAGATACAATATAATCCTGATAAAAGATTATCTGTGAAAAAAACTGATTGCGCTAAATGGCTGATCCAATCAATAAATAATCACTAAACGGGAGGGAGAGGCCCATCAGTCCATAGAATCATCGTCTATGACATGAGTTTGAGTCAGACAGTGTCTGTCTGGAGGGATTGCTCAATAACAGACATAATTAGCCAATATATCTACACTATACGTGTTACTGAGCTCACACCCGTCAGTGCCTGAGCGGTGCGGGTTTATCTTGTGTACACAGCCTGTCATATACACCCTTCATATATCCCATACATAAACCAGACCACTGACTCCAATACATATCCAGGTATTAGGCTGTGTCAGGCTCCCGCCAGAATATTCACTCTGTTTGCATTTACTTCTATTAGAGAGAGATAATGAATATGGCGAGAAGGAGAATAAATGAATGAAAAACTGAATGAGAGACAGAACAGGGAAAGGCAATGAGAGGGAATGAATGAATAAGAAACAAACAGAAAAGAGAATGAGAGACACAGAACATGCAGAGCAAATGAGAATAAATACATTATTAATTGAATGGGAAATAGAATAGAGAATGAGAGACAGAACAGAGAGAGAGAGAAAACTGGAGAGGGATAATGAATATGGCGAGAAGGAGAATAAATGAATGAATGAAAAGCTGAATGAGAGACAGAACAGGGAAAGGCTATGAGAGGGAATGGATGAATAAGAACCAAAACAGAGAATGAGAGACAGAGAACATGGAGAGCAAATGAGAATAAATACATTATTAATTGAATGGGAAATATAATAGTGAATGAGAGACAGAACAGAGAGAGAGAAAACTGGAGAGGCATAATGAATATGGAGAGAAGAAGAATAAATGAATGAAAAAAAGAATGAGAGACAGAACAGCGAAAGGGTATGAGAGAGAAAAGAATGAAATAATAATTGAATGAGAAATAGAATAGAGAATGAGCGACAGAAGAGAGAGAGGAGGGAAATGGAGAGGAGAAGGAGGATGATGGAGAGGAGGAGGAGGAGGAGGAGGAGGAGGAGGAGGAGGAGGAGGAGGATGATGATGAGAGGAGGAGGAGGATGGAGAAGGAGGAGGATGGAGAGGAGGAGGAGAAGAAGGATGATGGGGGAGGAGGAGGGGAAAGAGGAATAAATTAATGAATGAATAGGAACCAAAATATAGAATTGGATACAGTTGAACGAGAGAGAAAAAGAAGAAAATAAATGAATGATAAACAATGGAGAACGAGAGACAGAATTGGGAGAGAGGATTGAAACATAATAGAGACACAAGGGAGAGAGAGAGAGCGTCAGAAAGGGAATTAGTAAGAAACAGAGACAATGAGAGCAAGGACACAAAGAGAGAAAACGAGAGAGAGAGAGAGAGAGAGAGAGAGAGAGAGAGAGAGAGAGAGAATGAGAAACAGAACAGAGGATGAAAAATAGGGAAGAGAGAGAGAGAGAATGAAAGAATGAATAGAAAACTGTATAAAGGATGAGATACAGAAAACAGAAGAATGAGAGAAAATTAGTAAAGGAGGAACAGTATACATAATAAGAGACAGAGAACAGACAGACTTAATGAATTAATAATTGAATGAGAAATAAAATATAGAATGGGATACAGACGAACGAGAGAGAAAAATATGAAAATAAATGAATGATAAACAATAGAGAATAAGAGACAGAATAGGAAGGCGGGAATTTAAACATAATAGAGACACAGGAGAGAGAGAGAGAGAGAGAGAGTCAGAGAGGGAATGAGTAAGAAATGGAGATAATGGGAGCCAGAGGACACAAAGAGAATAAAGAATTAGAGAAGAGAGAGAATGAATGAAAGAATGAAAAACCGTATAAAGGATGAGACACAGGAAACAGAAGAATGAGAGAAAATTTGTAAATGAGAAACGGTATACAGAATAAGAGACAGAGAACAGAGAAAATGAATGAATGAATAGGAAATAGAATAAGAGATTGAGAGAGAACACTAATGAATAGGAAACAGAATAGAGAATGAGAGAACAGAGAGACTTAATGATTGAATATATGAATGAATAGAAGACAGAATCTAGATGGAATACAGACAAACGAGAGAAAGCGAATAGGAGTATAAATGAATGATAAACAATACAGAATGAGAGACAGATAAGAGAGAGAGAATGAGAGAGAATTAATGGATGACAAACATAAGATCCCTTTCACACCGAAGACTGCCCCGCGCCAGCGGTAAAACGTTATTTGTTTTAGTGGCGCTATGTGGGCAGGAGCGGGACTCTTTTAACCCCAAAGAAAGGGTTAACAAGGGGTCAAAAGCGCTGCCTATTGATATCAATAGCAGGGGTGGTTTCCGTCCTGCAATCGCACCACCCCAGTGTGAAAGCACTCAGGAGGCTTGAGGGGCGCTTTTCAGGCGCTATTTTTAGCACTAAAATGCCTTCAGTGTGAAAGGGGTCTAATAGAAAAACTGAAAAGAGAGAGTGTCAGAGAGGGAATTAGGAAGAAAATAGAGATAATGAGAGCCAAAGGACGGGGGTGAGAGAGAGAGACAGGGGAGAGGGAGAGAGACCATATTGCTTTGTGTGAGAGGAGCTTAAAGGACCAGGATACCAGAACTACAAAGCCTGCAATTAGCCTACAAGTTGGCTGATTTGAACACTGCTTTTGGTTGATAGTGTGGAAGTGTAGAGCAGTGTTTCTCAACTCCAGTCCTCAATGCGCCCCAGCAGGTCATGTTTTCATTATTTTCCTCAGATGAAACGGCTGTGGTAATTACTAAGGCAGTGAAACTGATGAAATCACTTGTGCAAAACAATGGAAAGCCTGAAAACATGACCTGTTGGGGCGCCTTGAGGACTAGAGTTGAGAAATACTGGTGTAGAGAGAGAGAGAGAGAGAGAGGAGAGAGAGAGAGGGGGGAGAGAAAGACAGGAGAGAGACGAGAGAGAGAGAATAGAGAGAGAGACAAGAGAGAGAGAGAGACAGAGAATAGAGAGAGAGAGAGAGAGACACGAGAGACAGAGAGAGAGACGAGAGAGAGAGACAATAGAGCAAGAGCACAATAGAGAGCGAGAGACAGGAGAGGGAGAGAGAGAGAGAGGGAGAGAGGGAGAAAGAGAGAGAGAGAGAGAGAGAGAGAGAGAGCGAGAGACAGGAGAGGGAGGGAGGGAGAGAGAGAGAGAGAGAGGAGAGAGAGAGAGAGAATAGAGAGAGAATAGAGAGAGGATAGAGAGAGAGAGACAATAGAGAGAGAGAGAGACAATAGAGAGAGAGACAATAGAGAGAGAGAGAGAGAGAGAGACAATAGAGAGAGAGACAATAGAGAGAGAGAGAGACGAGAGAGAGACAATAGAGCAAGAGCACAATAGAGAGCGAGAGAGAGAGAGAGAGAGAGAGAGAGAGAGAGAGAGAGAGAGAGAGAGAGAGAGATATTGAGGAGAATGAGAGGCAAAGGACAGAAACACCCTGAAAGAAAGAATAGGGACTAAGGCTCTATTCACACTTGCTGCATGCAACTTACAGCACAGCGACTTTAAAAAAGGTTCCTGCACCATTTTGATGTGGCTTTCATGTGACTTGATTGCCATAGACTGCAATGTAAACTTTCAAAAACATGAAAGGTGCATCTGAATGTTATCAATGAGACAATTGTGCCAAAGTCACATCCAAGTTGAACCCAATCCACCGCTGCAATGAAGAGTTGCAAGTAGGGTTACCACCTCATCCTTTTAAAACTGAACACCTATTAATTACACAGGCTGTGAGGCTAATTTAATGCAAATAAGGCACTACTTTCGTTTAATTACAGCCTTAATCTGCCACAGAACCTGTGTAATTAATAGGTGTTCAGTTTTAAAGGGATGAGGTGGTAACCCTAGTTGCAAGGCAAGTTGCATGGAGCCTAAAACTGTGCCTCAGTTTCCTGTGTTACCCGCCAGTGTTATGATGCATAACACTGTATTTTCTGCTATAGGCGGCCTTCGGGTGTCTGCATGTAGTTTCAGATTTCTACTAGAACTATATTATGCAAATGCTGACCAGATAGGAAATCATGAGAGGTATTTTTGCCCCGAGCATAATCATGCATATACCCATTATGGATAGCAGGACACTTCTAGTATACTTTTCTTGGGGGAAACCGCCCAGGGATCATGCTTACTAACAAAATGCAGTCTGATAAATATTTCCTTCCTGTATTGGTCGGCCAACATATCAACTGGTTCCCATAGGCACCCAATCGTCTGTACACTTTCCATTTATATGAGGCTGGTACTATTCCAGCAGGTGCAAATCATTCAAAAGTGATTTCCATACTGACGAGCTCCAGGCTTTCTTCTGTGCCAGGTGCATGAATGAGATGTATTAAGAAACATGAAAGCAGAACAAGGTTTAATTATTGCAAGCATTAAAAGTCGGCTCACAGAGAAGGCAGCAAGCGGAAGGTGGAAGAGGTCCTCCAGGGCAGACCTCACACATCTTTTGATGGGCGGCGATGCATTAATATTCATTCCAATTCTCATGAACACCCCTCATGGCAAATATTTGACCCCAAGTCTTCAGGGAGACCTTCAGGAAAATGTATTTTGTGAAAAATCTGCTTTAGATGATGCTCATTCCCCACCTCTGTGGATATTGATGGCTTCAGAACACGCTGCAATCATGTTTATTACATGCGTACACTTAAATGAGTGGCTTCTGCAGTAGTACAACCTGCCGAAAGCAACATGTTTAATTTTTGTCATGGCCATGACCAACCCTGACAAGCTGCATTCACTTCTTTAGGTGGTCAGTCAGGGGCAGTAAATCTAAAGGGGTTGTAGAGGTTCATTTTTTATTTTCTAAATAGGTTCCTTTAAGCTAGTGCATTGTTGGTTCACTTACCTTTTCCTTCGATTTTCCTTCTAAATGTTTTTACTTTGTCTGAATTTCTCACTTCCTGTTCCTCCTCAGTAAGCTTGCCCCCATCAGCCAAGCCGTTCTGGCTGGGGGTTAGTCAGCGTTCTCGCCCCCTCCCTTGGGACTACATCTCTGCGGGGAGACATTGTGTTCACAGCATCTCCCCGCAAGGAATGTAGTCCCAAGGGAGGAGGCGAGCACGATGACTAACCTCCAACCACATTTGCTTGGATGATGGGGGCAAGCTTACTGAGGAGGAACAGAAAGTGAGAAGTTCAGAGAAAGAAAAAAAACATTTAGAAAGGAAATCGAAGGAAAGGGTAAGTGAACCAACAATGTACTATCTTAAAGGAACCTATTTAGAAAATAAAAAGCCCGAACCTTTGCAACCCCTTTAATGCTACAGGCTGTGGCGTCACTAGGGTTGGTGTCACCTGGTGCGGTAAAACATGGTGTCACCCTCCCCCCCCGTCTAGGCTGCCTAGCACCATGCAGGAAGTGCACAGTCACGGGGCGCACACTACAAACCAGCCCCTGTAAATGAAAGTATAGGGCGGTATAGTGGCAGGTTAGGGTAGAATAGGGTGGTATAGTGACAGGTTGGTGTGGTATATGGCAGGTTAAGGTGGTACAGGGCAGGTTAAGGTAGTATGGAGCAGGTTGGGGTGTTATAGGGCATGTTAGGGGGGCATAGGGCAGGTAGGGGTGGTATTGGGCAAGTTAGGGTGGTACAGGAAAATGAGGGTGGGAAAGGGCAGGTTGGGGTGGTATAAGACAGGTTGGGTGGAATAGGGCAAGATGGGGTGGCACAGGGCAGGCTGGGTGGTATAGGGCAGGCTGGGGTGACACAGGGCAGGCTGGGGTGGTATACAGCAGGCTGGGGTGGCACAGAGCAGACTGGGGTGGTATGGGGCAGGCTGGGGTGGTATGGGGCAGGCTGGTATGGCACTGGGCAGGCTGGGGTGGTACACAGCAGGCTGGGTGGTATGGGGAAGGCTGGGGTGGCACAGGGCAGGCTGGGGTGGTACACAGCAGGCTGGGGTGGCACAGGGCAGGCTGGGGTGGCATACAGCAGGCTGGGGTGGCACAGGGCTCCCCATAGGGATCGTTAGAGCGAGAGCAATAATTCTAGCACTAGACCTCCTCTGTAACTCTAAAAATGTAACCTAAAAAAAATGTAAAGCATTGCTTAGGATACCAAAAAAAATTGTGCTAACTTTAGTGTGTTTAGAAAAATTGCTGCGCAAATACAGTACCGTGCTAGAGCTGCACAATTAATCGTTAAAAAATTGTGATCTCGATTCAACCCCCCTGACATCTCCAATGCAGAGTTTCCTGATTCTTTCATATAACAAGTAGAGAGACTTTCAGCTGTCAAAAGAAAATATCTGGGCAGTCTGCTAAGTTCTTAGCAGGAAACATTGTAACCAACGCTTTCTTCTTATATCAAAGGGATAAACTTCTGTGTGTAAAGAAAATATCCGGGCAGTTGCCAAGTGTAAACAACATGAAACATTGTAACCAACCTCTTTTTTAGATCAAACTTCTGTGTGTAAATGCAAGAAATGTAACCACTTAAAGTCCAACACTTGTTTAAGTTAAAAAGCAATATTTTTTGCTAGAAAATTACTTGGGACCGCCAAACATTATATTGCTTTTGGAAGAGACAAAAATGGCAATTGCTGCAATATTTTATGTCACACTGCATTTGCCCACTTCAATGAATAATAAAAACCATAAAAACAAAACAGTAAAGTTAGCCCATTGGGGGGCGTGACCGGAAGCCGACTCGGATGCAAGCCTAGCCTAAGAGCTCTCTCTCTGCCCACAGCATACCGGCTATTTTGGGGACCTTCCACCCGCCATCCATGGGTCGCTCCAGGACGACCAGGTCCACTACGACCAGGGGATCATCCCAGCCCCCTCCGGGGACATCCACGGACCTCAGGGCCTTCTTCACTCAGCCCGGTCTGCCGCAGGACAGGGAGTCCAAGATGGCGCCGGACACGAACGCGCCTGACATGCGGTCCCCCCGGCGGCTCTCTCACTCTGTCCCAGCGCCGCTTCGGACCCCGATTGACCAGATGTCTGTCCCGCAGACGATCGGGGGCGGGCGCCGCTGGTCGGGTGAGCATACACCCCCTGTCTGGTCCCCTTCCACCGCTGTGGCTTCACAGCCGAACTTGCGGGCCGCCGCCATCTTGGGATACCCGGAGCACTACACGCAGTGCTCCGAGGCCTACCCGCAGCTTCTCCGCTCAGCATCTGATCCGGCCTTGAGGAGGGAGGAGGCCAGCTCACCAGACCCCACGGAGAGTGCGGAGGACTTTCCAGCGCTGCCACAGTCAGCCCACCCCAGCTCCCACCCGTTTTCTCCATCCAGAGTTGGGCAGCACACTAGCCTGGGAGAGGGCTCAGTGAGGACACCATCCCCCCCTGGGCTTCAGCATCAACCCCACCCCAGGCCTCTCCAGCACACTGCGCCCCAACTGGTGTCACTGGCATCTCTAGCTCAGCTGACATGCCCCCCTGTCCCCTCCTCACCCCGGGACAGGGGAGAAGAGGACTCCCAGTCCCAGCAGGCCCAGGCCTGTGGAACTCAAGAGGGCTGGGGACATGAGAGCCCCATCTGGGGGCCCCCACAGCAGGCTCTCACACAGCCTCCCTCACATCCTGCTTCTCCTTCACAAACACCAGACGTAGCTGCATTCCAGCCCATCCCCCCACAATGGCTTGTATACCTGCAAGCAATGCCTACCAAGGAGGATTTTAAACAGCTTATATTGGACGTGAAATCCACTTGCAGGTCCGAGATCCAAAACCTCCAATCGGGCCTCAAACACCTGGCTGATCGCGTGGAAATCCAGGAAACTAAACTGGCAGTTCATCGGACACAAACACAAGGTACGGAACACCGCACATTGCTTAGAGACATGCAGCGTCATTTAGAAGATCTGGACAACAGGGGGCGCAGGAACAACATTTGCGTCCGGGGGTTACCGGAATCGGAGGGTCCCGAAGATGTACGCTCCACTTTACATACCCTGTTCAACAACCTGATTGGGGCCCCCCCCGACTAAACCCATAGAAATGGACAGAGCTCACCGGGCGCTGCGCCCCAAAGGGGCCACCTCCAAACCCAGGGACATAATATGCAGGCTAAGCTCCTACCCCCTGAAGGAGGAAATAATGCGTCAAGCCCGCCTCGCCCGCAGAGTGACCTTGGATGAAGTCCCCGTTCAGCTCTTCCCAGATCTATCGTGGATCACCTTACAAAAGCGCAGGCTTCTACAGCCATTACTGCGCACCCTGCAGGATGAGAATATCCCGTACAGATGGGGTTTTCCATTTAGCCTCACAGCGAACTCCCAAGGCAAGTCAGCTGTCCTGAGATACCCGGAGGACCTCCAAGCATTCTGTGAAACTTTGGACATTCAGATTCCCCAGTTGCCAGATTGGGATCTCGTGGCCACACCACCTCCGCCACCCTCGGTGTGGCAGAAAGTCCCACCACCCAAACGGCCCAGAGGCTCGGAGGGATCCAAGAGAAGCCCACACGGGCACCACAGGAAGAACTGATCCAATCCTACTGGCACGGGTCCCGACCCACAAGATGCCCCCCTCTTTTTCCTTTTTTTTTCTTCCGCCAATTAGGGACCCGGCCCTGGACACCCCTCTAGTAGCATTACCCATTCCCCATGCCCGAGACTTTAGTCAAGTTTAGCATCAAGGGCAAGTCTCGGCTGAGACTTTAGAGAGAGACCTTTCACCCCCCTTCTCCCACTCCCCTACCTAGTTCCCAGATGTTTTGGACTTTGACACATGCGGTTTTGTTGTTTAGCATGATCGCTTTAGGGTTCCCCTGGGCTCCCCTGGCACGACCCCCAGGGGCCGGGCTGGCGGGGCCCATGGGAAGCCGCTCAGACCTGGGCCTGTTGGCCCTGACAGGTTGACACTTAGAGTTATTGTTTTGTTACAGTTGCCTCATTCTAATGTTTTCACTTCTCTCTTCTTTTTATTCTAGATTCTTCTCTCCACCCCTCCACCCCCGTCATCGTGTGGCTCTACACAGTACTTCCGGAATGGTCTTGGTTCTCCTCCTGCGGTGTCTGGCTCCCGGCCTCTGGCGCCCGTGTCCCCTCCATCGCCATCAGATAAGTACAGCTCCCTTCACCACCACACACCCTCATGGCTAAGATACTTTCCCTAAACGTTCACGGTTTAAACTCCAATAGAAAGAGACACCTGGCCCTGTCAGAGTTTAAGCAGTCGGGGGCGGATGTAATTATGGTCCAGGAAACACATTTAGATAAAGGAGGTTCTTTTGCATTTGCGTCACGGTACTACTCTCAGATATACCTCTCATCAGGGCCCCGCAAAAAGGCCGGAGTGGCCATACTCATTAAGAAAGGGTCTCCCTTTATCAGCTCACACCACTATAGCGACCCACAGGGTCACTACATCATCCTACAGGGACTGTGGCAGAACCAACAAGTGACTTTCTGCACTGTATACGCCCCAAACTTCCGGCAACTTGGGTTCCTCTCCAAGGTGTATGCACGCCTCTTCCGCACCGACAATGGGATCTTAGTAATCGGAGGGGACTTTAACCTGGTCCAATCGGCCACTTTAGACCGCCATGTGGTGAACCCCAGGGTGCCTTCAGACCGAGTACTTAGGGACTCGAGGCTGTTCCGACAGATATCCAGACGTTATGCACTTTTTGATGCCTGGCGGGTTCTCCACCCTGGCGATCGCCAATTTACATATTACTCAGCCCCTCACCGCACACACTCCCGAATCGATTATTTTTTTGTGAACAATACTACCCTAC
The DNA here is from genome assembly GCA_029574335.1 of Rana kukunoris. Taxonomy (NCBI): domain Eukaryota; kingdom Metazoa; phylum Chordata; class Amphibia; order Anura; family Ranidae; genus Rana; species Rana kukunoris. Next base: position 176,547,004 of record CM056059.1, on the reverse strand, counting down.
AGCTGGTCAAGGCAGTGCAGATCCGTCCGATCTCCTGGTCAGACCACGCTCCAGTCCTGATGACCTTAGGAATAGGCTCCCCGGTGGCCAAACCCTGCACTTGGCGCCTGAACACATTTCTCCTCCAGCACCTCCCCTCAAAAATAGAGTTGGAATCTACCTTGAAGAATTACTTTGAGGACAATGATACTCCAGATATAACCCTCTCCACTTTGTGGGAGGCTCACAAGGCGGTGCTGAGGGGGAAGTGCATAGGCTTGTCTTCAGCCATGAAAAAAAATGCTCAGGCGTTAAAACAGCGTACAGAGGTAGAACTCAAGGCTTTGGAACGACGGCTGCAGGAATCCCCTACTCTATCGCTCCTGAAAAAGATCTCTACACTGAGGGCCACCCTGGGAGACATAGCGCTGGGCAAAGTGGAAAAGGCACTACTTAGACTCAGACAAAGGTTCTACGATAGGGGTAACAAAGCCCACTCCCTCCTGGCCAGAAAACTACGCGACAGCACCCAGGCCATGACCCCGCACCAGGTCCAGAAAACACGGGAGACCTAGTCTCTCACCCTAAAGACGTAGTCCAAACCTTCGCAGACTTTTACACAACTCTATACAATAACCCTGACATCCCCCATGATCCTCCATCTCCTGACCTCATTCAACGCATGACCAGTTACCTGGAGCAGAGTGGTGTCTCCAGGCTCAAACCCTCGGATCTGGCCCCTCTGAATGCTTCTATCTCGGAGGAGGAGCTAGAACAGACCATTAAATCCCTGCCCTCACACAAAGCCCCGGGACCCGATGGATTCCCCTATGAATACTACAAAACATTCCTCCCCCTACTCCTGCCTCGCATGTGTAAACTATTTAATGCATTCCTCAGGGATACTCCTATTCCTGGGGACATGCAACGTTCCATCATCACGGTGATTCCAAAGCCGGATAAGGACCCCTCCCTGTGTGCCAACTACAGGCCCATCGCCCTTCTGAACTCCGATTTGAAAATCTTCACTAAATTACTGTCCATCCGACTGAATTCAGTACTCCCCTCCCTCATACACAAGGACCAGGTGGGATTTGTCCCGCTCCGTCAAGCTGGGGACAACACTAGGAAAATTATTGACCTAGTGGAGGTGGCGAACAGAATGGGTCAGAGGTCCATATTATTGGGCCTAGACGCCGAGAAGGCCTTTGACCGCTTGGGGTGGCCCTTTCTGTTTACCACGCTGCGACATGTAGGTTTTAAGGGGCCATTCCTGCGGGCTATCCAGCACCTGTACTCCGACCCATCCTCCCAGGTCAAGACCCCCTTCGCCCTCTCCTCCACATTTCCAGTAACTAACGGCACCAGGCAGGGGTGCCCCCTGTCTCCCCTGCTGTTCGCGCTATGTGTAGAACCCTTAGCCGCCACCATCCGTCAGAACCCAGATATCAGAGGGATCTTAGTTAGAGATCAAGAGTTCAAAATATCACTATTTGCAGACGATGTCATCCTCACACTCACCCAACCCAGGATCTCCCTCCCGAACCTGCACGCGGAGCTTGATCGCTTTAGAGCGCTGTCAGGCTACAAAATAAATGCGTCCAAATCAGAAGCGCTCCCGCTTAACATCCCCGACGGGGAGGTGGCCCACCTACACACAACCTTCCCTTATAACTGGAAAACCTCCTCACTAAAATATCTGGGGATCCACATCACTCCCACCTACGCTACCCTTTATCAGCAGAACTTCCCTCCCCTTTTCCGTACTATTAGGACCCTTCTACAACAATGGAGAAAGCACCACATCTCCCTCTTGGGGAGAGTAGCGGCAATAAAAATGGCGATCCTCCCAAAACTACTCTACCTGTTCCAAACCCTACCTATTCCAGTGCCCTACGCCCATTTGAGAAAACTCCAGACTGAGCTGCTCCAGTATACATGGAACTACAAGCGACACAGAGTCCCCCGGTCGGTGCTGCTGGCGGCAGGATCGGAGGGGGGTCTAGCATACCCTGATCTCGTAAAGTACTACCAAGCGACCCAGTTGAAGGCAGTAGCCTCCTGGTTCACGTTGCGGTCGTACAATAAATGGACTCAAATAGAAAAGCTCTGGCTGGCCCCGGTACATCCAAACAACTTACTGTGGAATGCGGATGTGGAGGTTGATCCCGCTAGCATGTTAGGTCCAATGACCCAGCTTAGACGCACGTGGCGCAAATTGGTACGCCAGCATAAATTATCCTCTGACGGATCCCTTCTGACCTCCTTTGCCGGCAACCCCAAAATCCCAGATAGCCTCACCCACAGAATGTCTGCTCCATGGACGGCAAGGAACCTTTTTCACTTCGGGAACCTAGTGGATCCCCTGACTCGCAAAATGCGCACATTTGCGGACATTCAGGCAAAATATGATATGCCACGCCAAGAGTTCTATGGATATCTCCAGATTCGCCACTATGCGTTGACTTTCACCCCAAACCTGCAGTTTTCCCCCCCAACGGCTTTTGAGAGGCTGATATTGGCGGGCACAGCACAGCAGGGTTTGATCTCTAACATATATAAAATACTGAATTCTCGGCCTGTAGATACTAAGGGCAAACATGCATACATGCTTAAGTGGGAAAAGGCCCTGGGTGAGGAGATATCCATGGAGCAATGGCAGGCAATCTGGTCCCAAGCGGCGAAAAGTTCGATCTGTACGCTATACAAGGAGAACATATATAAAATCCTCTACTTTTGGTACATGACACCAGATGTTCTTCACGCCATTTACCCGACCACTTCGGACCGCTGTTGGCGCTGTCGACAAGACAGGGGTACGCTTGTCCATGTTTACTGGAGTTGCCCACTGATCGTCCCCTTCTGGAACTCTGTCCAGCAATTATTGGACGGACTTCTAGATAGGACGCTTCCCCTGACCCCGAAAGTTTACTTATTAGGATTGCCCCCACCAAACTTTCCGGCACCCTACAAGAAACTGACCAGACATATCCTCACGGCAGCGCGCTGTCTGGTGGCTCTACATTGGAAGCGCCCTGCCCCTCCCCCCCCTGAAGCCCTATATGCAAGGATCAAGGATGTGGAACTGATGGAGAGGATGACGGCCAGAATGATGGACAGATTGGAGGCCCACGACGAGGTTTGGGAGCTTTGGCGCCGTCGGGAGGAGACACCCTGATCAGGTACCTAGACCACACTGGTGATTTACCATCCCATTCCCCTCCCCCCCCCCTCCTTCCCTGCCTCCCCCTATCCCCCCCCCTCCCCCTATCAACCTCCTCCCCTTCTTCTTCTTGCTATTTCTTTTCCTCTCTTCTTATCTTTTCCCGTGCAATCACGGTTGTTTCTAGATTGTTCACTAGTATACTGATGCACTGACGTATGTTTTATTTTTATTTTTTTCTGTTCTTTTCTTGTACCTTGCACTTAACTGATCTATGTGGTTGTGAATCACTTCAGACTCTTAGCTGCCTTGTATGAAGGTACACAGCGAGTCAGATAAAGCCTTGGACACTGTCATGTAGAGTAATGACCACTCCACTAGTTGTTGCTTATGTGAATGATCTTACATGTATACGTGTGTTGGAAATTTCTAAATAAAACTATTATTGATAAAAAAAAAAAAAGTTAGCCCATTATTTTTTTTTTATTATTTTAATGTGAAAGATGATGTTATGCCGCACGAAATCGTGACAGAATCATGAGCTATCATCTAAGCAAAAAAATTGCAATTGTCATTTTAGCCAGAATCGTGCAAGCTCTACACTGTGCAACATAAAAAGTTACAAAGACTACCATAGAGTACTTTTCTAGCAAAAAACAAATGATCATTTTTTTTTCTCAGTCTGCTGCAGTGTGTCAGCTTGTATTTATACTGGCCGCTCTGTATGTAGCTTCTGACAGGCAGTGCAAGCAGGCCCGTATCTCCGGAACCATAAATGATAGCCATCCCATATTTTGACTGGTGGTGGGGTAGGTCTTCAATTGCCTACCCCCCAAATGTGGGGTTTATGTGACCTCTGGTCATCGAGCTACAACCCCCGAAGTCAATCTTTTTTTATTTTTTTTTATTTCGGGATGGTGTCACCCCTCTAAGGGTGTCACCCGGGTGCGGGCCGCACCCCCCGCACCCCCCTAGCAACGCCTCTGGCTACAGCATACAAAGCCATTGGAGACAATGGTGTGTTTCAAACCTTGTAGAAAGTTTAAAATATAACTCTGGAAAACGTCCTTCCTTTCAGTGGGGCAGCACCTGCACTGCATGGGTTAATGCTAGTTGATTCTAGGGTAAGGTAGAAGCACTTTTACATACCTGATCCTCAGCTCCCCAGGCAAACTGTGCTCCCCTATGCTCGATACCCTCACTGCCCTCCATCTATTGCAGGAATACAGTCTTGATGATGTGTGGGGCATCTGACAGCCAAAATGCAGGGGAGAAAAGGCTGCAGGGACTGGTCTTGGGTGCAGAGGATCCTGTGAATAAAACTGCCTTACCTAGTCCATTAGACTCAACCTCAGTCCTCATGTACCCCCAACGGGCCATGTTTTGGTAACTTCCCCTGGATAAAATAGCTCTTATCAATACCATGCCATTGATATTGATTTAAAGCAGCTATGCAAAGTAAAGGAAAACCTGAAAACATGGACGTTGGGGGTACTTGAGGACTGAGGTGGAGAACCGCTGCACTAGACCCAAAGGGCCTGTTATGCATTGGGGGGGACCCCAAGCTGTTTTTTTTTTCAGCTGAGTAATGCGTTGTTAAGGATACGGTGGCCGGCTTCCCAGCCCACTCCTTAGCAACCAGTGCAATGCGGTAAATTACTACAATAAATAATGCTGTTATTACCGCTAAGGCGAACAAATAACGCATTCGGTATTTTACGCAAAATTCTTAATGAATGGAACACTTGCACAATTGTTACCACATGGTGTATTTTACAGCATTTTATTAGCTGTTATTTAACTCTTATGCCGCGTACACACGGTCGTTTTTTTGCGATAAAAAAAAACGATGTTTTTTAAAACGTCATTTAAATTGATCGTGTGTGGGCAAAACGTCGTTTTTTGTCTTAAAAAAAACGACCCAAAAAAAATTCCAACATGCTAGAATTTTTTGTGTCGTTTTTCAAAACGTCGTTTTTTGTTTCACAAAACGTCACCGTGTGTAGCAAAAACGTCGTTTAAAACGACGTTTTTCAACCCGCGCATGCCCAGAAGCTAGTTATGAAGCGAGCTTCAATGGAAAAGTGTGGTGAATGTAACCTCGTTTTTTGTGAAAAAAAACGATGGTGTGTATGCAACATCGTCTTTGAAAGTGACGTTTCAAAAACGTCGTTTTTTACTTCACAAAAAACGTCGTTTTTTTTTCATCGCAAAAAACGACCGTGTGTACGCGGCATTAGTGAATGGACTTTAAACTCTTTTAGAAAGATTAGAAAGAGTGGACGTTGTTACAACTACATTTGGGGTCTAACTTCATATTAATGCCTATGGTTTTGATTAGGGATGTCCAGCTGGCTGATATAGACCAGATGGTCAGGTGTCCACAAACATTTGCTCACGTAATGTAGCTCCAGGGGTTGTTTACTCATTACATAGACATGTATGTCCATAGACCTTATAGGGTGGCCAGCCATACAGACATGATCAAACTGCTCCAGGGTATCTGGGTCATTAGAGGGATGATGATTGCTCCCTGCAGACACCTCAGAGGGCAACTTAAAAGCTATCTCAGGGGAAAACCTTTCTAGGTTTTCTAACCAAAAGCCTCTGCTGAGTGCATCTGCTGGAACCTCGTAAACAACAGATCATTGTTCAGTTAATGTGTCTCCCTAATGGAAAACCAAATCAATGTCCATGGTACATTAGTGTGATGGTCTTAGGGAAGAATGGTTCCTACATTTGTGGTAGATGGGAAGAATTGCACCCTTACAGATAGCTAAAAAGATCATTGTTGATAGTGGTTACTTAACTGAGAGGTAGGAGTTGCCTATTGAACCCTAGGTAACTTCTGTAGGAATGCTAGTTGAGAAAAGCTGGGCTAGAATGACACCTGGGCATTTTTTTTTTTTTTCACTGGCCAAAGAGGTGGTACGTCACGTGGTAGTAAAATAGCATTAATAGCCAAGCAGACTAAAACATTTCCATGCACTGGTGTCATTAGAATAAATACAATTCCATCTTGGTGTCAATTAAAGTAATTTGCTTCACCAAGGGTAACAAATGTCCCATCAATAGTTTCACTGTATTTCCGAAAAACGCCCCTGCATTGGCGCTTAATGACACATGCCTTTGTGTAGGTTTTCACATCCTGCACTGTTCTTCATGTTGACCTCATGGTTGGAACTATAAAGGTATTGTCTTATAAAGGGTACAATTCGCCTGATAGTGGACTTATTTTGCCAAATTCTGGAACAGAGATCACTCTCGTGTGTGGCAAATTATACCATTATTCATTTAGCAGCTTTCCTGGTTTCCAATGTGAAGGCCCTCCATGCAGGGCATTTTCATTGCAGTGTTAGTCAACATAAACCAACCGTTTATAACCAGCCCATGTCTGGTAGTTTGGAGACCACAGCCTTAAATCCCTCTTGGCCCTTTATATTTTTATAACTTGGTTACGAGCACTTACTACCTTTCATCAATGGACATCCAATGAGCTGAAAAATTTGCTTTCTGCTTACAATAACTAGTATCAGTTATGAAGGCCATACACAGAGCAAATTTCTTTCCTGCAAGCCACTAGCGGCAATCACATGTAAAATCGAACAGACTGGTTGTACCCAATTTGATTGCTCGTTCAACTTGGCACATTCAGCAGCCTATACTTTCTTCGACTCTCGGCCGGTGTTCTTTAGTCTTTAGACACTTCGTATCTAGGGTGAAAATACTGCTCCTCCATACGGTACATTGAGTGTCTGTTATCATAGGACATAGAGTGCATTACTGGCAGAATCCCCAGGCGTAAATCAGGCTTGTGTTGGAGACTGCACTGGATTGGTCACTGGTACTGAGTTGGTATTCATGTGGGCAAAAAGGAAGACATGCCTTCCAGTGGATAGTTAATATATATGTTATATAGTATATATTTGTATAGTATTATTTATACCTTTTTATATTATGTTTATATATTATAACTGGCGATTCTTATATCATTTATATAATTTGAATGAATATATATATATATATATACACATACATACACACACACACACACACACACACACACACACACACACACACACATATATATATATATATATATATATATATATATATATATATTGCTATATGCATCTTTTATCCATCCTTTGTTTTGTGTGCTAGCCCTGAAGCAGGGTGAGTCTCTACCCACAAAATGCGTTGGAGTGATATACACATTGCTAATTTTTTTTTAGAAGTCACATTTCCCTGGACACCGGATCTACAGACTGGTAAGTTGCTATTTATAACTAATATATAATATATAACATTTTTGTTCTCGAGTTTAGATACGCTTTAGGCTACCTAATGACAATCTGATGGCTGAATGGTTTGCTTCAGGAAAGATTTCAGAAGACAGAAGACAGGCTCATTACTGACTTTTCTTGGAGGTGGGGATTACAGTAGTGATCGGCCATGAAAAATACAATTCAACCAGAAAAATCTTTAAATAGAAGATATATGCCACAGGAGGGTCTACAGACATGACCCCCCCAATCTCCCCAATTTAACCAATCTCAAAAAACACAATGAGATTGGTTAAATGCTGTTGGTATGACTTTAATCACCTTTATAGAGGGGGTTGGAAAACAAAAAATCAGCTACTTTTCCTCCGTTTTCCCAAAGTGCCCCAGGAATCTTTCAGCTGCAAAACATAAGAGATAAAACAACACAAGTGACGGGTTTTAAAGATTTCTCAATAGGGCGTATGATCGTTTCTGACAGAGATGACTCACGCGGCGGTGGAGCAGAAGCCCCAAGGGTTTAAAGTTCCACCACTGTTTAACCAGAGTAGCTTTGCAGTCACACCATGGTTTACAAAGATGACTGGAAGGCAAAAGTAACAGGCAATTTTGTAGAAGCCATCTTTTATTTATTTTACAGAAGATTCTAACTCGTGCATTTTTGCAATAAAGCCCAAAAGCTACCCTGGACCCCTTCAGCAGGACTGTCCACTGGATCATAAGCCTACCATCTTGATGTGTTTCTAAGATGACATACATGTTTTAAGTCTGACCATAGATTATTGTTTGTCCAGGTTGGGTGCACCAAGCTTTCTTTTTTTAAAAACCTATTCTTTTATAAAATGTGGAAAGTTTAGAAACCTTTTTATTGTTGGATGTGCCCTTGCTAGACAGATTTACCCTCTATAGTTGTCCTGGTGACCATTGTCACCAAGACAGAAAGTGATAGGAAATCCAAAATTGCACAATTCCAGAACAGGTTGTGAGGGTAAAGCCTTGTACACACAATCAGAATTTACGACAACAAAACCTTGGATTTTTTTTTCCAGACGGAATGTTGGCTCAAACTTGTGTTGCATACACACGGTCACACAAATGTTGTCTGCAATTCCGAAAGCCAAGAACGGGGTGACGTACAACACTACAACGAGCCAAGAAAAATTAAGTTCAATGATTCAGAGCAAGTGTAGGATTTTTGTGCGTTGTGCATACAGACGATCGTAATTTCCGACAAGAAGTTTTGTTGTTGGAAAATTTGAGAACCAGCTCTCAAATTTTTGTTGTTGGAAATTCTGACAGCAAATGTCTGGTGGAGCGTAAACACGGTCGGAATTTTTGACAAAAAGCTCACATCAAACATTTGTTGTCGGAATTTCTGACCGTGTGTACACAGCATAAGTCTTTAAATGTGTACATCTGTTACAGTGACCGTGATGTAGAGAAGAATTCTACTTGCATATCCAAGTCAGGCAATTAAGGGAAGTCTCCTCAATGGGACTGACAGCAAAACAATTACTGATAAGGCTTTCAACCCATCCCTGCTCTATCCAAAACATAAGACAGATCTTATTAAAAAAAGCCAGTGCAATACAACCCAAAACCTACCCCTGCCCCCCTCAGCAGGACTGTCCACTGGATCATAAGTCCACCATCTTGGTGTGTTTCTAATAACATGACATGCCTGTTTAAATTCTGACCATAGATTACTGGTTGTCCAGGTTGTGTCCACCAATCTTTTTTTTTTACCAAACCTTTTTTATATAAATTGTGGAAGGTTTAGAAACCTTTTTATTGCTGCATTTGCCCCTGCTAGATAGATTTACCCTTTATATCTTTCCTGGTGACCATTGTCACCAAGACAGAAAGTGATATAAAATGCAAAATTTCACCAGGAGGTGAGGGTAACTTTCAATGTGAACACCTCTTACAGTGATCACGATGTAGAGGGCAATTCTACTCATATCTCCATGTCAGGCAATGATGGGAAATCTCCCTAATGGGACAGACAGAAAAAAAAAGTTTACTGACAAGGATTTCACCCATCCCTGCTCTATCCGAAACATTTTGGCTAGACAGATCTTATGAAAAAGCCAGTGCTGAGTAAAACATGGACGCTGCCACTGTTGACCTCCTGAAAATGTCTGCCACAGCCATAACAAGCATGCAGACTAGAAAAGTTATGGTGTTTCCAGAACCTATTATTGTTCAGTGACGTACTGAAGCTACTGGGTCTGCATGACAGCCGGGCAACCAGAAATTGCAGGATAATACATCCCACAGAGAGGTTTCTTTTAAGATGGTAATGTCCACTGACAGTCAAGGCCAAGCACATTTGTCAGAACTTACAAAGTTGGGAAGCCTGCAGGCAGTAACTAGTGCCCAAACCTTGGCAGGATGTGAATAGCGGGATCAAAGAATCTAAAGGTCTCAATTCCTATGGGCAGTTTTGATGCGATTGGGATTGGGGGGTGAGGGGTAGAAAGGCAAGGATTGCCCTTTAAAAAGTAATTTTTTCATACAGTTTTACTGGAGGAACGATGTACAAAAACCCTCCCAATAGCATTATGTTAGTACAGACATGCAGCATTAATCTTCCAAAATTCCCCAAAACCTTTACTGGAGAAACCATGTGCAGTAACCCTCCTAACAGTGCTTTTACTAGCCCTCCTGGGGTGCAAATTTGTTTTATTATTGAGGCAACCTCACTAACCAAAAGGTGCAAGAAAGAATAGGCCAAAGTGCCAACCACTTAGTTGATGTTGGGATGTGCTTTAAGTGACTCCATGTTTTTTTAGCTCCAGAGTCATTCTAGAACTAGAAGATAATTGAGTAGGGACAAGCTACGCCATCCCTCAGAGGAGGGACCAGTTATGCCAGCCCTTAAAGGAGGGGCTTGCTACATCATCTTAGGTGGTTTAGCAAGCTAGCACTTGTGCAAATGTACATTTTTTTAAATGAAATGAAACAAAGAAGCACATAACTAAAATGTACATATTTTATTTTTATTGGCAAGAAAACAATACCTGTTTGTGTAAAGCCAGCCCCCATAGAAAGGGAGCAGGGGTGGACACAATGTGTATATAACATTAGGAAAGTGAGACTAGCACTATTACAACTGCTATAAAAACAAGAGATCGCACACATGTTCTGATACAGAAACCCAGTATTGCACACTCAGGGGGGGGGGGTGAGGACCAGAGGGGAAAGGGGCAGTGTAACAAGTTCAATTCCCCTCCCCCATCCAGCACCCTGAGAAACAGAAGATTGCTGTAACAGTAAAAGTAAAACATAACAATGCAGGAGACCAGTGTATCACTGTGTACAGTCAGACATCTGGACTGAAAGAGCACCTGTCACAGAGGCAGTGGCTACTTTGTGCAATTCAGTGTTTATCAGAGAAGGAAAGGTTACCTTGCTGGAAAGCAGGGACAACACTGAGGCACATTTGCCACCGGGTCAGCCAATCTGGGTCTATTAGACTGGATGTTCATAAATACTAGCTCAACTATTTTGCATTCTGGCAACCTATGTTCTGGTGACAACTAGATCTTCATGATTTGTCTGTGTAATGAGCAGTTAAAAAAAACAAAAAACAAAACATTAAAAAAACATTTGATTAAATTAGTATTAAATAAATACAAGAGAGCGTTTAGAGTGCCTTGATAGCAGTTTTTAGTGAACCGATAGGCTGGAATACTAGTGAACACCTTTCTTCCCCAGTAAACAGACAAAGAAAAATGTATTGGTTTGGCCACTGTCTGTCCTCGATGTCCCTGGTTCCTCATGAATTGCCAACCTGCATTGACGTGAACACACTACAGCTGCCACATCTGAATCCCAGTGACAGGTTCTCATTAATACTGTGACATTTGTCAAGTGCTTCACTCTGTAAATAAATAAGTGGGAAGAGTGACACTTTACAGTCATTGTTTTTTTATTTTAGAAGAATCTGGAAGGAAGTTTGAAAACATTGTCCCTTTAAACTGTCCAAATGTATACCATCAAAGGATGCATAATATTTCCTGGTAAGAGAATTGTTTTTCCCCATCCCTTTTATCCATGTGTGATGATGCCTTCATGATTTGTTGTGGACGAGGTCTGGCTTTTCTTAAAGGGACGGCATTACTGATGTCTATCCCAACACCGCCAGTGCATGTACAGTACATATGGTTTAGAATGGTGGACATACCTGCACAATGCTACTGCTCTCGTGTGCAGGCAGCCATATTGTGTCCCATGTTTATCATTAAAAATGGCAACCTGTAGACCATGCGCCTAAAGTCTTAAAAATAAACCCAGCACAAAAAGTTGTCACCTTCAGTAAAAACCACATACCAACTACCGTATATACTCGAGTATAAGTCAACACAAATATAAGCCGAGGCACCTAATTTTACCACAAAAAAAATGGGAAAACTTATTGACTTAACTTAAGTATAAGCCTAGAGTGTCCATCTGCATGCCTCACTGTGTCCATGACTAGACTGACGTTTAACATGGGAGTCTATGGAAGGGGTGCCCGGCTTTAAAAAACGTGTGGTCCCCCAGACAACAAACTTTGCACACTTGTAGAGGAAGAGTGGGGCTACATGTGCGCCAAGGTTGGGATCCAGGGGACCTATGGTCGGCCCGTACCGGGTCCCCAAATTCCAGGAGATCAGGCGCAAAAAGGTGACGAGTATAAGCAGAGGGGGGCATTTTCAGCACAAAATTTGCTAATAAACTCAGGCTTATGCTCGAGTATATATGGTACAGTAATCCAGAACCATAAGAACTTGACTTTTCTTGTACGACTTGAGATTGGCTGCACCTCCCATGTTTCCCTATTGGTCTGAAAGGTCTTTAATCACATATAGAACCAGTAAGGTTACTAAGGCCAGGCAAAGTAAAGTAAAAAAAAAAAAAAAAAATCCCAGATAGATATTCTTGGAACTTTAGAAATGTGCACTTCTGGATCCATTAAACGTTTTACAGTGCAGTTTTTAAAAGTAAACGCTACAATTTTTATCATATACGTTGTTTAAACTGGCCAGTTTTCGAACAGGTTTTCTTCAAATGGAAATTATATATATAAACATTCTAAAACCGTTGTCTGTATGCAATATTGTATGTTACATGGGGGCATCCTTATTTGCTCACTACATGTGTAGACTCTACTTATTGCACACTACCTGTGCTTTAATGCTTCTATCCGTCTATGAAAGTCTTTAGGCCAGACTTGAATTATCTCAGCAGGCTGTAAGCAAAGATGCTAATCCGATTGCATTCCAACTACCACTTTGTAGGAAAGACAACAACCAGTATATGGCATTGCAAAAAAAAAAAGAGAAAGTTGCATCAACACTAACATGGTTAAATGTTACAATACCAACTGGAAGTGTGCACTTTTTGAAAACACAGTATAGTTTCCCTTTTAGAGTTCTTGTAAATATAATCCTGGGTAGTGGGACAGACAATCAAAAAATGTTCTAAAAATAAAGGGCGATGTCAGCAGAGCTTCACTCGCACCTTTTTAAGTATGGCATTGACAAAGGGGTTGCTGTTATGCTAGGCCCCATTCACACCTGAGCGATTTTTTGCTTGAAGCTTGTAGCTCTAAAAACGCTCAACAAGCCAAATCCCATTTATTCCAATCGCCCCTGTTCACATATGAGCATTCTGTCGCCTGAAGAAAAATGCCCGTCGCTCAAAAAAGTACATGAGCTTCTTTTTGGCAGATTACAAGGCATTTTTGACCCCATAGACTTCAATAGAAATGCCTCACTAGTGTGTTTTAGGAGAGTTTTGTTACTTGTTTTCTGCTCAAACAGCAGCTCTCCACCCCTAATTCCCTCTCCCTATCCCCCCTAGTGCTTTCTATTGGCTAAACAAAAGCGACCTGAAGCTGTAAAAATGCTTGTAATACACATCTAAAAATCTTTTCGCTGCCAGAGCTGTTTTTTGCATTTTTTTTTTATACACGTTTAAAAAATCTTTTTCAGCCCGAAGATTACACAAAACCCTTATGTCACACGTTATTATCGTAAAGGTCTAGAGAAGGCAACATTTCAGTAGAATAGACACTAAAGTGAATGTAAGGGCAAACAAATGCAATAAGCGACCCACATTTTTGGTAAAATATAAAAGACGAGGTTGCGCCGAGTAAAAAAATACATCAAACCTTAAATTTGTGTGTGCCTGTGAAATGGCGACAAACTTCAGTACCCTGTATCGTCTATGGGCGATGCTTCAAAAGCCTTATAGGTATAATTTTATCGTTACGGAGGAGGTCTTGTGTTAGAATTATTGCTCTTTCTCTGGTGTGCGCGGCGATATGCAACATGTATCGCAATCAACGTTTTCACACATAGGCGCCCCTGATGCATGCGTTTATATTTGTATATGTGGGGTTGGGGGAGCCTCAAATATTTGGGGGGGATTTTATGTGCTTGAGTGTAACTATTTTTTTTGAAAAAATAAAAAAGTCCCCTATGTGATGTTTTTTTAGGCGACAGGTTCTCTTTAATGAGATATGCCGGGTCTAAAAGGACCATGCATGTCTACCCTGAATGTTTTGCAATGCAGTTTGCATTGCAAAGCATCTTTTCCTGGCTGAGCTAGCCAGGGACACAGAGAGCTTGACCCGGAAGTGACGGAAGTGACGTTGCTTTTCCGGGTCACAACAAGAAGGGAAGGACAGTGCACGTGTCTGCTCTTCTCCTTCCCACCTGCCATCTCGCTCCTGGGCCCACATGTGGACAGCCGGAGCCCGGAAAGCATTGCGGGGCGCCAGTGCCGGAGGTGTGTGCGAGCAGTCTGGCGGCAGGCAGTTTCACACACAATCCCAGTGCACCGGTTTTGTGTGCGATACTCCATGATTTCAGGTCCCTATGACATACAGACCTGGCAGCAAAAGAGTTAAAAATGTTTGTAAAAACCTGAAAACGCTTAAAAAAAACTCCAGTAAATTGCTACGCTCAAGTGTGAATGGAGCCTTACTGATTAAAATTCCCATATAAAGTTTTTTCTTAGTGACCTGCTTTTTAAATATATTTGACTGTCAGGTCGAGCGCACACAATGCCCACCTGACTCCGCCTTTATGGTGAGATGTCTCAACATACTGGAATTTTGTTGTGTCTTGCATGTCCAAACTGATCACACAAGTGTGTAAGATGAAACATAAAGAAACACATACACAAGCCATAACATAGACATGGAAAAAAGTGGGGCTCAAACAAACATGACCAGACCATAGGACACTGCTTAACATGTTGTAAGCATGTAAGCAGTGTCGGTTTTCCTGCTCAATGGACCAATGCACAGCATTCAAAGCACTGTGTATTGCAGACATATTGCTGTGAATTCATTGCACTTCTTAATCCCTGACCAGGGGGATCTGCAGTGTTCTTTGCTTTTAGCGGTGAGAATGGAGAGATGTGTTAAGAGATAAAATGGAAAATATTCCACCATTTACACAGGGGATTAAAAGGGTCAAAAGGCAACGCAACCCTGTTATTGATTGTCAATCTACAATGTTTACATAGTTAAAGAAAAAAAAAAAAAGACAATGTTAAGCAGGGCTTTACCATGAGCTAAATATGCTATTCTGGTGTCAGAGGTTACATTAATTTTTATACAAAAATATGAAATAAGTTAAAGTGAACACCAATACATAGCAGCCAATGATTGATCAGCTTCGAACAGTCTGGTTTCAATGAACTTCTACAAAACAGATACTATCTGGCTGTGATGGCTATCGGTTCTTGTTGGTCCTAAGTACTGCCCATCACTAAGCCTGAGCCACTGAATGCAGATGCCAGGATGTTGGCGGCATTTCCAGTACTTGTTATGGGACAACAAAATATACTTGTAAGTGCCGCTTAACGAGAAAAGTTAAAGACATGAAGAGAACTGGCATGCAATCATTGACGGCTGTAGGCCATTTTGGGAAAGCCTGTGTTTTGCTGGGCTTCTAGCAAGAGGAGGTTCGAGGCATGCTCTAGATCACATGTGTTAAACACAAGGCCCGTTGGTTAAATGCGGCCCGCCAGGCCATTTCATGTAGCCCTCACACCTCTTCTGCAGCCATGGCACCCCCCCCCCCCCCCCATTCTCTGCCCCTGTCTTGTCTCCACCAGAGCCAGCGCTCTCCACCTCCCCAGGTCTCAGAAATTAGCAGACTCCAGCAGCCGACTCCCTCCTCTGGTCCTCCATCAGACCCCTGCACTTTCTGCTATCCAGCTTCTTCCCGGCAGCAGCAGCAGCAGATCAGGGAGGTGCAATGTGATTTAAGGGATGGTGGGAGACGCTAGACTTCTGATGTAAGGGTGAGTCGGTTGCTCTGGACATCTAGTCTTAGATACAACCGGCCCTTAGAGAGAAACCATAATACTGATGCAGCCGGCAATGAACCCCTGCTCTAGAATAAAAGCATGAGAGCCATGATTGTCCACAATCGACATCTGCAGCAGTCATCTTGGAAAAGCCTGCATTAATGGGATGTGGAGGGTAGTGATCCTGCATTTACATGCTTTATTTTGTTCCCCCTTTCGTTATAGGTGATATAAGTGCCACTATGTATTCAATGCCTGGAGGGAGCTGCTCTTTGCATTGGGTGGTATAAAAAGGCACACCGTCTCAGACTCGGTTCACACCTATGCTTTTTTTTAATGCTTTTTGCAGAAACGCACTACAGTCCATTTAACATGTGTTTTTTTGGAGACGTTTAGGGACTTTTTAAAAGCAAAACAGTGTTATGGTTCATTAAACTTCAGTGGAGAATCTCTGTTAAAAAAAAAAAAAAAAAAAACTTCAGTGGAGAAGCTGCAGAATTGTATTGCGTTTTTGAATCCATCAAACAACAAATTGGCCAAAAAATGCAAAACGCATAAAAAAAAATGTATGCAAAACTGCAATATGCACCACAAAAACATATCAAGAGCAAACTGCAGAAGTGTGAACCAAGCCTCAGTGAGTCTTCAAGGCAAGAAAAAGAAAATGCCTAATAGACCTGTTTTCGTAAACACAGCATTGGCAACCAATTGATGAGCTGAATCAATATGTAAAAGAGAAAACTTGAGTTACAAATACCTAGTGATACTTTGTGTTTCAATGGCTTCCTTAGTCCGTGTCTGCTAGAGAAGTATGGCAGTTGAAATTCTCTGCCCAACAATTTGCAGTTCTACGCTAACAGCAATATGAGGTAATCATTCCATTAACCAATAGCGCTACTTAGCACTGACTGCAATAAATCAGTTCAATGTTTTGACCCTAGTGTGAGCCCTCTTCATTCCCTTTCAGACAGAATTCACACAACTTCTCACTTGTTCGGTGGAATGGTCTGCTTCCTGAAGCCCATGCGATTTATCTTCTTCTTTGCATGATGTCACCAGTCTTACAGTCCTGTTTAAATGTGATTAGTTTATGTTAGAAAAGTCCCAGTTTTCATACTCTGTAATGCATGAGAGCCATTACCAAAATACCCCCACCACTAAATACTCCTTCTTGTCTCACAGGGAAAGCCCAATGGCATGATATACCAAAAAAAAAAAAAAAGGGCTTCCCAGATCACGACAAATAAAAGCAGGATTGGCTGTTGCACTACAGCGTTTTTGCCTTAAAAATGAAGCCTCTAAGCAAGTAAGCTGTAATTAACCAAAATCTACTTGACCTGAACACAAAAAGTAAAGTTTTGCTTTTTGGGAATATTTACTGGTTGAGATTTATTTATTTTCTCGTTTGCAGAAAAATAGCATTGCACTTCCTGTGCCTTGAGCTTCATAATTG
Source organism: Rana kukunoris (assembly GCA_029574335.1). NCBI lineage: Eukaryota > Metazoa > Chordata > Amphibia > Anura > Ranidae > Rana > Rana kukunoris. The sequence continues at coordinate 176,529,813 of CM056059.1, read as the reverse complement.
TGTGCCTGCATATCAAAATTGTCTAAAACACGGCTACCTCTGACTCATAATCTCAAGAAATTTAGAGCAAGATTTGGTGAGGTCAGCACTGTGCTGCTAACTGTTCCCCCTTGGTGGAGGGAAAGCTGTATCTAAGGACCTGCAGTGCAAGAATCTCTCTGCTTCCGATTCATTAATTTGCTTCCTCCACCTCTCCGCTGCTACCTGAATATTCCCCACCAGTCATCAAGGGGGGCAGCTTTGAGTCTACCAAGCTGGCCACCCACACAGAGACCTTGCAAAAAAAGGTAAGTCCGAGACAGGGAAAAGATCAGCTGCAGGAAGCCTATAGGCAATACTGGTGACTAGTCTATTGCTTGTCTATTTTGGGAACAGTTTAATGCTGTACAATATCACAGCCCACAAAAAATCCTGCTCCAAAGTAGCTAGAGAATGGGTACATTTAACTGGCAAACCAGTACAATTTTTTTTTCACAAGTTGGTCAATGTATACTGTTAGATTACGTTCAGCTCACAGAAATGTATTCCTGAAATAACAATGAATCCACATAACTGAACACTGAAGTAACACCCTGGGCAGTAGGAATATTCTAGTTACAGAAAATATATACAAAGTGCCTCTTGCGAGGCATATTCTAAACCTTCTAAACCTACTAACCAGTCCACAAGTTACCTACTTTAAATCTGACAAGACAGAAACGGTTTAAATAGGCTCTCGGCAGCTATCTCGGTTCTAAAGGTTACATTTTATATATATATATATATATATATATATATATATATATATATATTTACACACACACACACACACTTTAACATAAAACTACTTCAACACAACACTCCACAATGAGGATTTAAAAAAATATTATACATAAAACATTTTGATGACTGCAACCAAAATTCAGACATCATCATAAAAAGACCACATGTAAACTAGCCCCAATTGCCAAGACTAAATGTGCAAGAAAATGACAAGTCTTGTGCCCTAAGGGATCTGAGAATAGAGGGTTAGCACAAGTCAAGTCACATGAACAGAAACAAAATGGTGGACAGTACAACACCTGTTATTAAATATTCGGGGGCATCTAAATAAACAGATACAAAAATATAGCTAATATAGAAGGGCAAGCACAGTGAGTAGGTCACTGAGAAGGAGTAGGTATCGAAAATGGAAGCATGTTGGCAAGAGGCCTATTAAAGAAACACATTTTTAGGGGACGATGAGCTTGAAATTTGCTTTGTGAGGTTGGGAGATATTTCCCGTCATGATTCGCAAAGATGACCATCTTCCAGCAGAGGAAAGACCAAACTCTTATCCAGTAGTCCTAGAAGGTGTCATGTACAGTTGGTGGGGCTTTGAGGAAATGTACAGTAAGGCTTCTCTGTAAGGGGAAAAGGAAAAAGGAAAAGAAAGGTGCAGTTCTGCCGACATTAAGGGAACCTGGAAGGTTAGGACTGTCTCTATGAAGTAAAGTCTTTATTGTGGGGCTCAGGTTTCCCATCACACTGCCGTTTCCTGGTCTTCCCTCTGGATCATTTGGTAGTGCTGTCTATTCTCCAGGTAGGCAGCAAGTTCAGGGTCCTTAGCCTTCTCAGCTCGGCTTTTTGGGGTGTCCCCCTGCAAGATATAGATGAAGAATGTTATCAAAAGGCAACGTAAAAAATCACTTTCAGTGGATTTGTTTTTTGCTTAAGTCAGTGATCTGTCCATACAGGGCAAAGCAACAGCAGATTCACTTTGCTGAAGACCTCTGCAGATGAATATACTTATCTAGACCCATCGCTGAGCTACCAGCAGTTAAAGAAATTTCATGTGCTAGAGATGCAAGTCACAGCTTACACAGGAATATGGACTCCCTAAATGGCAATGCTGTTTGGCTGTGTGGTTCGTGTTAAGGCAGGAAGATGAGAGACAGTGGTCGGTGACAAGCCAGGATGATGAGGAAAAGTGGCTATGTCAAGCCAGGAAAATGAGGGAGAGTAATTTGCATTGAGCCAGGAAGTTGAGGGAGTGGATTGCATTGAGCTATGATAATGAGGGTGAGTGGTCTGTGTCAACCCAGTAAGATGAGGGAGGGTGCAGAAAGGGGAGTGGCCAGTGTCAAGCAAGGAAAATGAAGGAGTGTGGCCATTATCAAGCTAGGAAGAAGAGAGGGAGTTGTGTGTGGAGCCAGGAAGATAAGGAAGAGTCGTATGTGTTGAGCCAGCAAGGTGAGGGGGTGTGGTGCACAAAGTTAAGATGATGAAAGGGAGAGGCTAGTGTCAAGCCTGAAAAATTAGGGAGAGTGACCAATGTTAAGCCAGGAAGAAGAAGTGGCCAGTGTCGGGCAAGGAAGAAGAGGAGAAGTGGCCAGTGTCGGGCCAGGAAGAAGAGGAGAAGTGGCCAGTGTCGGGCCAGGAAGAAGGGGAGAAGTGGCCAGTGTCGGGCCAGGAAGAAGAGGAGAAGTGGCCAGTGTCGGGCCAGGAAGAAGAGGAGAAGTGGCCAGTGTCGGGCCAGGAAGAAGAGAAGTGGCCAGTGTCGGGCCAGGAAGAAGGGGAGAAGTGGCCAGTTTCGGGCCAGGAAGAAGAGGAGAAGTGGCCAGTGTCGGGCCAGGAAGAAGAGGAGAAGTGGCCAGTGTCTGGTCAGGAAGAAGGGGAGAAGTGGCCAGTGTCGGGCCAGGAAGAAGAGGAGAAGTGGCCAGTGTCGGGCCAGGAAGAAGAGGAGAAGTGGCCAGTGTCGGGCCAGGAAGAAGAGGAGAAGTGGCCAGTGTCGGGCCAGGAAGAAGAGGAGAAGTGGCCAGTGTCGGGCCAGGAAGAAGGGGAGAAGTGGCCAGTGTCGGGCCAGGAAGAAGAGGAGAAGTGGCCAGTGTCGGGCCAGGAAGAAGAGAAGTGGCCAGTGTCGGGCCAGGAAGAAGGGGAGAAGTGGCCAGTTTCGGGCCAGGAAGAAGAGGAGAAGTGGCCAGTGTCGGGCCAGGAAGAAGAGGAGAAGTGGCCAGTGTCTGGTCAGGAAGAAGGGGAGAAGTGGCCAGTGTCGGGCCAGGAAGAAGAGGAGAAGTGGCCAGTGTCGGGCCAGGAAGAAGAGGAGAAGTGGCCAGTGTCGGGCCAGGAAGAAGAGGAGAAGTGGCCAGTGTCGGGCCAGGAAGAAGAGGAGAAGTGGCCAGTGTCGGGCCAGGAAGAAGAGGAGAAGTGGCCAGTGTCGGGCCAGGAAGAAGAGGAAAAGTGGCCAGTGTCAAGCCAGGAAGATGAGGGGAAGTGGCTGTTGTAGAGCCAGGAAGATGAAAGGGGGTAGTATTTATTTAGCAAGATGAGGGAGAGTGCAGTTGTTGAGCCAAAAGCTGTGGAGGGGTGTCCGTTGCCGAGCCAGAAACATGAGGGGGAGAGGCTTTTTTTGGAGCAGATGATGTGGGCTAGTGCCCATTGCTGAGCCAGAGAAATGAGGGCTTCCAGACAGGAAGATAGAGAAGAATGGCTTTTGTCAAGAAAGGAAGAATAGGAGTGGAGATCAGTGTCAAGCATGAAAGAAAAGAGGACGTTGTGTTGGGATTTTTAAAGGATAAGCTCACTTTTTCAACATGTTACCCATTAGACCCGTATATAGGGTATAACATGTTCAGCATCCCCCCCTCCCCAGTTTAAAAATTGTCCATCTGTCCCCACAGCTGCGTCAATTAATTCACAGGAATCGGCGAATAAATAAACTACAAATCCTGTCTGGCACCACTTGTAGTTTTAATGGACTAAGAATGTGCTAATCAGAGCACTCGTAGTCCATTCACTCTTTTTCAGCTTTTAAAATGAAAGCCTTTATAGACATATGGGCAGAAATCTGTAGAGAGTGTGCAGGAGCCTGACATGGCACCTGTGATCCACTGACTGCGGATGCAATACTTTGCAGCCTCCGGTAGAAAACAAATAATAGAAGGACATTTTAACCTACAAATGTATGTGCATTTATTATTTTTTGTTAAAGGTGAACTCAGCCTTTAAACAGGAACTCCGCCCAAAAGGGGATGTTCTGCTTTAAGTCCTCCTCCCCCTCTTCTCTCATATCTGCAATGTGATTTTTTTTTTTGGGGGGGGGGGGGGGTACCTGGTTTTGACAGGTACCAACTTCCACTTCCACTTGGATCTCCTTCTCCCCACCCTCCCCGCAGTTTTCTGGGAAATGTCACAGGTCCCAGAAGGCTGCAGGGCCATTCACAAAGCAGTGCAGCCAGTGGTAATGCCGAAAGCTGCATAGCCAGCTGCCCACATTTAAAATGCTGGTGCTGGGAATCTGAAGACTAATGAAGAACTACCCCAGGTGAGGACGGCACTGGTTCCCTGGACAGGGAAGTGTCTTGATATTAAAAGTCCCATTACAAATTTTGTAGCTGCTGACTTTTAATTTGAATTCTTTTTGCCCAGGCTGTACAACCCACTTTAAGTATACTAATAAATCATAGGTGATCTAGATTGGCTATAGTTTATTGATATCCTTAAAAACCTCGTTCTACTTTTAGAACAATCCATGTACAATAATAATGCAGATGCTGGCACTGTATGCAATCCCCTGTAACTTTGCCAGATGGTAAAATCAGAACATTATTTGACGCAATGCTGCTTGCCAACATGATAAAATAGAGAATGTACAGCTTGACACTAAACAGTGATTGATTGCATAATTGTGAAAGAGATATTAAGTCTAATTAGAGAAGAATCCCAAGAAAACAATAATAAGGCGTGTTGAAGAACGCAGAGCAGAGATTAGAGCACACAGCGAAGAGCCTGTCTAGTGTTATGTGGGACAGGCACTTGAATCATTGCACTTTTTGCCAAAATTCAGCTCCATCCCTCTCCTCCTTTATGCTGGCACACCGCGGTCTTTACACTCATCCTACAGTTATTGTATCTCCAAGAAAATGAGTCATTGCATTACCAGCAGCAGAACAGGAAACTGGAAGATAGACTGTAGAACATTGCACAGTCTGGACTGTGGATAGTAAGAGACCTGGGTACAGGGTCAAGTAACCAAGGAACAGGAGTGGAGGTGCAGTTTTATATTGCAGAAGCATTATTGGTTCAATGAGAAGAAGATCCCTCAATTAGTGATTTAGGTTTGGAGTATCTAAACTGCACCAGCTGCTCATTGAGGTACCAGGATGAGATGCAGTATCAATGGCACACTGAGAGACTAGGGCTGGGGTGCAGTATCGCCGACCAAAGCTGTAGGATCAGAAATCAGAAAATGCTTTATATTTCAATATTTTTATTGAAAAAGATCCGACGGTAACTAGAAAATGTTTAAAAAAAAAAAAAAAAAAAAGACTTTAATGTATTGCATTGATTTTAATCATAATTTGTCTGAAGGGCCATTACATAGTTATAGGGGGGCAACGGATAAAAAAACTCACGGATCGGATCGATCCACCAATCAGAGTCACGGATCATTTTTTGGATCGGCAAAAAAAAAAAAAAAAGACTAATCTTGTTGCACCCAACAGAGTTTTAGATTTCAGTTATTTTCAACACAAAATGGAGCTTATGTGCTTATATACAGTATTTGTAAATCTGACTATTTACATGTTAAATTTTAAAAGCCGCAGAAAACCTTACATGCTTGCTAATGTGACAGAACACCTCTGATTTTCACTCAGATTTACAACTACTGTATTTAAGCAGATAAGCGCCGCTTTGTGTTGAAAATAACTGAAATCTAAAACTCTGTTGGGTGTAACAAGATGTCCGCTTGCCCTCTAATCACTATCATTACGCTGGTGTCCCCCCTCCTGTCTCCTCCACTCTGGTGCCACAGGGGTTCCCCCCTCCACTCTGGTGCCACAGGGGTCCCCCCCTCCACTCCACTCTGGTGCCACAGGTGTGTGTCCCCCCCTCCCCTCCGGTGCCACAGGTGTGTGTCCCCCCCTCCCCTCCGGTGCCACAGGTGTGCGTCCCCCCTCCCTCTGGTGTCACATATGTGGTGTCCCCCCCTCCTCTGGTGTCACAGGTGTGGTGTCCCCCCCTCCTCTGGTGTCACAGGTGTGGTGTCCCCCCCTCCTCTGGTGTCACAGGTGTGGTGTCCCCCCCTCCTCTGGTGTCACAGGTGTGGTGTCCCCCCCTCCTCTGGTGTCACAGGTGTGGTGTCCCCCCTCCTCTGGTGTCACAGGTGTGGTGTCCCCCCCTCCTCTGGTGTCACAGGTGTGGTGTCCCCCCTCCTCTGGTGTCACAAGTGTGGTGTCCCCCCCTCCTCTGGTGTCACAGGTGTGGTGTCCCCCCTCCTCTGGTGTCCCCCCTCCTCTGGTGTCACAGGTGTGGTGTCCCCCCTCCTCTGGTGTCACAGGTGTGGTGTCCCCCCCCTCTGGTGTCACAGGTGTGGTGTCCCCCCCCCTCTGGTGTTACAGGTGTGGTGTCCCCCCCCCACTGGTGTCACAGGTGTGGTGTCCCCCCCCTCCTCTGGTGTCACAGATGTGCTGCCATTCACTTTGCATGGCACCACAATGGATTGTACAGTAGAGCACAAAACTGCCGCGAACCACATTCAATTTTGAAAAAAATACGGTCACGTGATGTAGCCGTCATTCGGCTATAGTGTGGTCGACAAGTGGTTAAAGCAAATAACCTGCTCCAACATGAAACCATATTGACGAATGGAAGGCAATTGATTAGTACTATCTGCATAGAGTTTGCATGTCCTCCCTGTGCTTGCATGGGTTTTCTTTTCTCTCGGTACTCCAGTTTCCTGCCACACTCCCAACAACTTGTTGGTGGGATAATTGGCCCCTGTCTAAATTGGCCCTATTATAAATGTATGTGAGCATACGAGATAGTGACCTTTGGTTATAAGTTTCTTGAGAGCAGGGACTGAAGTGTACAGTATGAAAATCTGTGTGTAAATTAACAGCACTAAATAAAGAACTGTAATAAATAAAAACAAATACTATTTTCGGGCATAAAAAGGCAATGATTTGGTGATTGCAGAGCGTGCTCTAAGAGTGTCCCATCTCTAGTAATGAGGAAAGCAGTCTCAGTACCAGCCTGTGTATGGAATGCACATTAAAACCTGTAGCTGTTGGGAGAGGGGGGGGGGGGGTTGGAGCTGCCTGCAGCTGTCTGGAATTCCTTAGCTTCTGTCTTAACCTTTCTCCCAACACTTCCCCCCCCCCCCCCCCCTCCAAGCCTCACACCCCTACCAATCGCCTCTGTACCAGCAGCTGTCACTGCTCTGGTGGGGGCAGTATCCACAGAGGGGGGTCACAGGCAAGGCATGGGTACAGCAGAACTCATTACCACAATGGGCTCCACGTGAGGACGTAAGACCCATCACGCCTATGAGCTCTTTGTCCAACAGCACTAAAAAAAAAATCTGAAATAAGAAGGGCCTGTGTTCCCAGCTACCAACAAATCAGTTTCTCCCTTTTTGTTTTCAGACCTGCACTACAAACGTAAAAGGGACAGACTGATTATTTGCTTTCGGTTTCTACATCCAAACACGAGGCCCATGTTTCAAACAGAAATGGTCTGCAGTATTCCGTAACCAACCAAATGTACATTGCAGTTTATATTATTCAGACCCATGAAAACCAAACTGAATTGTAATTGGCTGCTATTGCTTACAGAATATCACAGTGTCGATGTGCCGTGACCTAAAGCAACAAATAGGGAGCAGTGTAGGAGGAGGCAAGCAAAGAAACTAAATGGCAGATGTCATTTTCCAAGTGTAGACTAGAAATGGAGATATGCAATCTGTTCTGGATCAGTGAATGACAGCCAGGCAGCTAACATTTTCAAAAGCTCAACATTGACAGTCTATAAGTAAGCAGGGAAAGCCCTTCAACAGCACCGAAAACATAAAAAAGAATATGACCAAAGCTTTCTTGGTCATACTTTTGTGGGTCACAGGAGTGCACCTACTTTTGCTCTGTGACCGGGATTCAGTCAATTGCGTGTTATTCCCTGCTATCAGCTGAAGTGAAAGATCTTCCTCATAGGCTATGGCTGAGAGCTGAACACCCCCCCCCTACTTGGTGTTTCAGTGAGGAAAGGAGCGGAGTGGAGAGCGGTGACTGACAGTCACTGCTCGCTGCAATGAGCACACCAATGCCAAGCAATCAGTGGTTATGTGATCGCTCAGTTTTCAGTCTTAGAGCCAATGTAGGACAGCTGTAGCATAGAGGTGAGTATGAATGTTTATTTTTTTTGTTTAAAAACCACAAACCTCCTTTACAATGAACTGGTAGAGGAAACAAATACAGGTGAGGACAATGCTGACTTTTTTTTTTCTTCTTTCTTTTTAAAGGTGCAAGTTTGTGAGCCGTCATCCTGGTCCTGGGAGTATCCAAGAGTTAGAAGAAGTTGAGAACTGACTCAACCCCATCAGGTTGCATTCATATCATAAACAGGTTTCATAATTAAAGCGTTTGTTGACCCCAAAAATAGATAAAAATCATATCCTGGTCCCTAAAGCAGATTAAACAGCAAAGTGCTTGTGCTGTGTAATCTGCCCCCCTCTAAACTGAAAAAAAAAAAACATGAATTTGCCACTTCCTGTATGCACTCTGTAAACTGACCACGATCACCAGGGCTACTCCGCCCTGATCAACGTGGTCAAAGTGCATCCATCTGTCATAAGCTGCCCTGCTCTGCTCTCCTATCCTATCCTCTCTCTCCCCCTCCTTCCCCCCTCTCAGCGCTCTATTTGTCTCTGTTCAGCCTCACCACCCCCCCCCCCCCCCCCCCGCGGCCATTATTGAAAATAAAAATAAAATATCTCTATTGGAGGCTGGCATACCACACTGTGTAGTGTGAAGCATTTAAAAAAGCGAGCAGTGTAAATACAGATTTTTAGCTGTCTTCAGGCCGGTCACGTGACTTGCAGCCATTTTACAGCTACAAGACAGAACTTCTGCGGGAGAAGCCGAGCGACCACGTGATCTCCACAGCTGGCGTTAGAGGGAGATCATGTCCCCTTCCGCAAAAGCAACCCATCGGAGCTGGAAAGCGGCCGCAAGTCACGTGACCGGCCCAAAGACAGCTGAAAATCAGTATTTACACTGCTTGTTTTTAAAAATGCTTTACACAGTGTGCTATGCCAGGTTCTAATTGAGGGTCTGGCATAGACTTAGACAAATGGGTTCACAAACCCTTTAAATATCACTTTTGGATGGACAAACCCTTTTAAAATGGAGAACTGAAAAAAAAAATGCAAATGTCGAAACATTCAATATGCACAAAACCTTTTTTTTAAATCCCTTACAGTTGGGAAATTTACAAAATCTGAAGCCACATGTAAATGAGACCGCTCCTGGGTTTGCATGTTTTTGCCAAAGTACATGTTATATTGTAACCCACAACTGTATATTGTCATTATTTATAAGAAAAGTCATATGCTAAACTGTATTTTTAGTAAAATGCAGAAACGGCCCATTCTGTGTATTAAAAAAAAGTCTCCCAGTATATACATAGTGTGAACAATGCTGAACTGGGAATTCAACCGTCCAAAAATGTGAAAAAGAGAAAATTAACCTCTTCAGTACTAGAAGAATGCCAGAGTGACAGGATTCTGTGCCTTGGTTTTCCCCTCCTACAAATTCCTCAGTACAGACACACCTGTATGTCTACACATCAACACCCCCCAGCTTACCTGTAAGTCTGTCTTCATGAGCGATGCTCCGGCCTCCACTATATAATGACAGATGGTACGCTGACGTAAGGATGCCGCAAGGTGCAAACTAGTCTCACCACTGCAACACAAAAACAATGGTTAGGAGGAAGACAGTTGTGGGGTCTATGATCTAAGGCTTCTACAATGCTATTGAAAGCACTATGAAACCATGTCTGTACCTTTTTAAAGCAATGCTTCATCTTTCTTAAAGCAAACACCAGCTTTGTATCAAACAAAGTGTGCACCTTAACTACTTCAGCCCCGGACCATTTGGCTGGCCAAAGACCAGACTACTTTTTGCGATTCGCCACTGCGTCTCTTAACAGACAATTGCGCGTCGTGCGACATGAAGTACTTTTTTCCCCCCACAAATAGAGCTTTATTTTTGCTGGTATTTGATCACCAAAAGTTGCGTTTTTAATTTTTTTGCGCTATAAACAAAAATAGAGAGTGAAAATTTTAAAGAAAAAGCTATATTTTTTACTTTTTGCCCCAAAATATATATATAAAAAAGTTTTTTTCCTCAGTTTAGGCCAATACGTATTCTTCTACATATTTTTGGTAAAAAAATAAATTAAAAAAATCGCAATAAGCGTTAATTAATTGGTTTGCGCAAAAGTTGTAGCGTCTACAAAACAGGGGATAGTTTTATGGGATTTTTGTTAATAATTTTTTCTACTAGTAATGGCGGCGAGCAACGATTTTTATCGTGACTGCGACATTATGGCTGACACATCAGACACTTCTGACACCATTTTGGGACTATTGTCATTGATAGAGCGATCAGTGCTATAAAAGATGCACTGAATATTGTAAAAATTACACTGGCAGTAAAGGGGTTAACCAGTAGGGGGTGCTGAGGGGGTTAAGTGTGTCCTAGGGAGTGCTTCCAACTGTAGGGGGGACGGGCTGTGTGTGACACGACACTGATCACCGTCCCGATTACAGGGAGCGGTGATCAGTGTCCTCTCACTGGGAAGAATGGAAAAATGCTTGTTTACATCAGCATTTCCCCGTTCTTCCTCACTGTGAGAGCCCACAATGCCGCTCTTAAAGGGCCATTGTATATATCAGGGGTGCCCAACCTTTTGAGGAGCGAGGGCCACTTTATCGACATGGTAACCGGTCGCGGGCCACAATGAGCATCAGTGGCGTTTCGTGGGTTGTCAGCACATGGGGCAAGGCAAAAGTCCCTAACCTGTGGATTTTTAGCACTCCCCGAGTCCCTTCCTACAATAGTACTGACCAGTCTGATTCCCATACTGACCACTACACTAACCTACCTACCTGATTCCTACACTGACCTACCTGACCACTGCACTAACCTACCCTGACACCTACACTGACCACTACACTAACCTACCTGCATCCCATACTTGCCACTACACTGACCACTACACTACACACCTTACTGCACTGACCACCTCACTGCACTGACAATTACACTGACCACTACACTGCACTGACAACTACACTGACTACTACACTACACTTACACCGACACCAGATGTTTTTATTTATTTATATTGACTCTGACTCTGGCTAGCTGTTCCCTCTCTCCCCAGACCATATCCTCCCCCTCACATGCAGCTTGCAGCTTTCATCAGTTTGGAGGAGAGGGAGAGCCTGGAGGAGGTGAAGGCAGCGGTGTTCACAATGCAGTGGAGGTGGAGGCGGGACTTCAGGCTGGCCACGATCACCGATAGGCCAGCCCTACCACGATCACCGATAGGCCAGCCCTACCACGATCACCGATAGGCCAGCCCTACCACGATCACCGATAGGCCAGCCCTACCACGATCACCGATAGGCCAGCCCTATCACGATCACTGATAGGCCAGCCCGCCGTGATCACCGATAGGCCAGCCCGCCGTGATCACCGATAGGCCAGCCCGGCGTGATCACCGATAGGCCAGCCCGGCGTGATCACCGATAGGCCAGCCCGGCGTGATCACCGATAGGCCAGCCCGGCGTGATCACCGATAGGCCAGCCCGGCGTGATCACCGATAGGCCAGCCTGCCGTGATCACCGATAGGCCAGCCCGCCGTGATCACTGATAGGCCAGCCGCGATCACGGATAGGCTAGCCCCGCCGCGGCCGCCGCACATGACTCGATTCTTCGCACTAATGCTCAGAGATGGCGGGTCGGGAACCCGCGATCTGGGCTTGCCGACCCGCCATCTCAGAGCAAGACATGGCGGGCCAGCGGTTGGGCACCCCTGGTGTGTATATATATATATATATATATATATATATATATACATACATATACACACACATACACACATGTTGATCTGCCCAGCCGTGCCATTCTGCCAACGTATATGGGCGTGACACGGTCCTTAAGCGGTTAATGCTGGCCCTCGCAGCTGCTTATACTTCATATAGTTAAAAGTTTGTGATCCTCTGGAAGCCACACTTATATGAGCTTGTGTGCTTAGGACATCCCATTACAATGATTATAGCGTTGTTCCTTTTTTTGGCGATAACAGCCTCTGCTCTTCTATGTAGGCTTTTCGCAAGGCTTTGGAGTGTGTCAATGGGAATTTGTGCCCATTCAGACAAAAGAGCATTTGAGAGGTCCGTTACTGATGTTGGATGAAAAGACCTGGTCTTCAGTTGGTGTTCCAATTTAGCCCAATGAAGTGGAGTAGGGTTGAGGACATGGCTCTGTGTAGGACACTTTATTTTCTCCACACCAGACTCGTAAAACCATGTCTTTATGGAGGCGGCTTTGTGGGCCAACTCAATATTGAACCCTATGGACTAAGACAGGGATGGCATTAAAGGCAGGTGTCCCAATACTTTTGACAATATAGTGCAGTGTTTCTCAACCTTTTTACCATCTAGGAACACCTAGATCTTGGGGAACCCCTAAAATAGCATTCAGATCTACAGCTCACGGAACACTGGTGTGATAAGCGAGCTGTGATATAACAATAATTATCTTAAGAAGTAGCATTAAATAATATAAATAAATATTAGAACGTACCAATTTTATGTAAAATGTGTGCTTTTTTCCTTCTGAAACACACAACAGGGCACAAAACAGGGTACAGGGCACAAAACAGGGTACTGGGCACAAAACAGGGTACAAGTCACAGACAGTTACAGGTCACATAACATGGTACAGGTCAAATAGCAGGGTATATGGCACACAACATGGTATAGGTCCCATAGCAGGGTACATGTCACATAGTCGGTTACAGGTCACGTAGTTGGTTACAGGTCACATAACATGGTACAGGTCAAATAGCAGGGTACAGGGCATATAACATGGTACAGGTCACAATCGGGTACAGGTCACAATCGGTTACAGGTCACATAATCGGTTACAGGTCACACAACATGGTACAGGTAAAATAGCAAGGTACAGGGCACACAACATGGTATATTAGGGCACATAATCTGTTACAAGGTCACACAACATGGTAAAGGGCACACAACATGGTACAGGTCACATAGCGGGGGACATGGCACATAGCATGGTACAGGTCACCTAATCGGTTACAGGTCACACAACAGGGTACAGGGCACACAACATGTACAGGACACATAGCAGGGAATGGAGCACAGGGCAGGGTACAGTACAGGAGGGTGTGGGGAATAGAGCACACGGCAGGGTACAGGAGAGTGCAGGGAATGGAGCACAGGGCAGGGTACAGTACAGGAGGGTGCGGGGAATAGAGCACACGGCAGGGTACAGTAGGGTGCAGGGAATGGAGCACAGGGCAGGGTACAGGAGGGTGCAGGGAATGGAGCACATCGACCAACGATGTGAGCTTTTGGTCGGAAATTACGACCGTGTGTATGCTCCATCGCACTTTTGCTGACGGAATTTCCACCAACAAAAGATTGAGAGCAAGTCCTTTATTTGTCAGACGAAAAAAGTTCCTATTGGAAAATCCACTCGTCTGTATGCAATTTCGTTGCGCAAAAAACACGCATGCTCAGAATCAAGCAGAAGAGCCGAACTGCCTATTGAACTTCATTGATCTCGGCTCGTCGTACATCTTGTACGTCACCGCGTTCTTGACGGTCGGAATTTCTGACAAGATTGTGTATGCAACACAAGTTTGGGCCGACATTCTGTCAGAAAAAAATCCACGGTTTTGTTGTCAGAATTTCCGATCGTGTGTACGGGACATAATAGCTACAAATGTGTCATTCAGCTGGCTGTGCAGCAGTGTGTAAATCTCAGGACTGGAGGAACAGAAATGTGAAACCTACACAACTCTGCCACATAGCACAGCCCTTTCTGGGAGTGGAGGGGACCTGATATTTCTCTTCTGTGGCCCAGTAACACTTACAGGTCTCCTCCACATTCCCACCCTTTGTGCGGACAGTGGAGCTGCCCGATTAATTGCGCCAAATCGTTATCGCGATTCCCTTGCCCCCCACAATCTCAATCCTGGTTTTGAACGATTCTCCTAGAGCAGTGGTTCTTAACCTGGGTTCGATCGAGTCAGTCTCGCGGGTTCGGCGGAGGTCAAGACACACACCTATACACACTGGTGTAGTGTGTCTATTAATTTGTATTCACCGCGTCACTGTGTCTGTGCACCGGACCGGCCGCCATGTTCAGTCTCGAGAATGGTGAGCCGGCATGCTGTGATTGGGTGAATAGGTCATGTGGCCTGGCCTGAGCTGGCCTGTCTGTGATCACGGCGGGTGGCGCATGCGCTTGGAGTCTCGCATATCGTGGACAGACAGGATTCGGAAGAGCAGGTGAGACTGAGAGACTCAGACGAGTCATGTTGCTTGCCCGGCCACTGGCAGTTTGTCTGGGACTGGGGGAGAGCAGCCTGACCACCGGAGGTCCAGGACGACTAGTAGGGCATGTGGACTGGAGACTGATAAACATTCTGGCTGATTCTGAACGGTAGTGGCTTATTAAGTAAGTAAATGGGCTTATTAAGTAACTGATATATAACTTGATATATATGATATATAACTTATATACCAAACCTAGAAATCTAGGATTTTAAAGGTAAAAGGTAGAGCCGCGCATTTCTGAACTGGTCTCTGAAAGACAACAGCAGAAGTCACATTGGTTTGCAGTAAATATTCATTATTATGTTTTTGTGTGAAAATCATGTTTTAATCATGGTTTTATTCTTGTTCTTAATGGTTTTGTTCATTTTGTGCACCTATGTATAAATATATGAAAAAATGTGGAGGAAGGAAAAAGGCTGACATAGCGTAATCCAATAAGACCATTTAATATAAAATAATTAAAAACACACTTACAATAGGTAGATAACAATTTGCACGTGAATATATGTAGCCGGCCGGCTAACACACCCCGTTCACTCCGGGACACTATATATAATGACAACGTCAGCATGCCGCTACCCTACGCCGTTTCGTCTTAATAGACTTCGTCCTGTTTTTAATTATTTTATATTAAATGGTCTTATTGGATTACGCTATGTCAGCCTTTTTCCATCCTCACCCTGGCTATAATCAATATTGATCATCTGTGAGCGGTGGGAGATTTATCGGATACCGGATATCCTGCTACATAGACCCCTAGGCTGGGTAGAAAGCCATTCGCCAGCAGAAGATCTCTGGTTGGGATCTTCCCCTTCGATAAGAGGCAGTTTGTTTGGAAGGTGGAGGATTTGCTTTCTATCTTTGCACTATTCTATGGTTCCCTTTGGTTTGATGTCACCATTTATTTGATGGAGAGCGGTATATTTTCAGTCATCAAATACCATCAGATGCGTCCTTTTCTTGAAAATAGACATTGATTAATTTTTTCAATTTTTTTAACTGGGACTGGTTGAAATATTTCACGAATGGGGCAACCCATTCGCTTTAAGTGATTTTATTTAACATTGGCACAAAGTTATAATTTTGTATGCTAGTTAAGTAGATGTTTTCACGTCATTTGCGCGGCTTTTTCTTACTTTATATGTATAAATATATACCTAAATATATACCTATGTTTTGAATTTGAAGAAATCATATTTTATTTTTCCAATTAAGAAGGGTTCGGTGAATGTGCATATGAAACTGGTGGGGTTCAGTACCTCCAACAAGGTTAAGAACCACTGTCCTAGAGTGTAAATCAGCTAACATTAAGCGGGATGCTGGCATCAATATTGTGGAGTGAATCTGCCTGTGTCGGAGCGGAGGGAAGCCATTGGCCGCGACGAAGCCAGCGTGAAACGCAAAGGGCTCGGAGAAGCCGGAACTGACATTAGCAAAGAACGTGATGGTGTGGATGGGCAGTATCGTGATTCTTCCCGAGGAGGTCCAGGGGACAGCGCAACTCCTACAAGCCCGTACACGTCACAGGCAAGTTTAATACAGGTAATTGAAATGTAAGCTGCTAAGACTTACTGTTTTTTTTTTTTCTTCAGAATAAGCAATATATTCTCTCTGGCAATATATTAATATATCCACTATCTCTCTCTGGCAATATATTAATTCTCTCGCTCTCTGGCAACATATTAATACATATTTGAGAATCGCGATCTTTATTCTAAGCAAAAAAATTGTGATTCTCATTGTTATTAGCAGAATCGTGCAGCTCTAGTGGACAGTAAGGAGAAGCAGCGCACTGATGTGGTCATCTCTCTGTCACTCTGCATTCTCTGCCTATCAGCATGTTTCTTGTACTGCAGCACACTTGATTGGCTACTTTTACCTCTTCTCCTACCCCTGTCTGATCTCTGCTATACAGGAACTGCAAGAGGATGATACCAAGTCACATTCAGGTAGGTAAAAAAATAAAATTAAAAATGTCATTAAAGAATATTGAATACATAGCTGAATTGATGCATTTTTCCTATCTGTCTGGAGTTTAGCTTGAAGAATACATTAGGTGCCTATACTCTTCAAAATCTACCAATAAAAAAATAATTATACTGGTTTTGGGTGGACTAAACGAATTGGCTGCATTTTAACAACACAATTCTTTCATTGTCTTGGTGACAGATGTTCCACGGGTGATGTAGACCTAGAGGTGAAAACCTCAAAAGCTATGCTGATGTCACAGAAACTACCCTTTTAGAGGCAATTAACTTTCATTGCTTTAGGAATAAAAATCCTCCTTTAAGCCTTTTTTGACATTAATGTCTCTTTAACACCCATGACTCAGCAAACAGCCCACGGAGTGATTTTTGGCAGCCGCTCAGCCCAACTTACTTCTTGAGCTCTGCAACATCCAGGATTTCAGACGGAGCTGGATAAAAAAAAAAAGAAATGTGAGACAAAAAAATGATATGAGACATTTGGAGTGTAAAAGGCAAAAAGTAAGAATATGTTAAGGTCTTTTCTATTGTTAAAAAATAAATAAAAATTTAAGGGCTAGAGTAGTGTATATTTAGCAAATGAACAGTTCTGATTGCACTGGTTACTAAGTCCATTTTCATGATTTTGCATTATTGTTGAAACAACTTCTAACATTTTTGTTAATGTATAACAGTATGTGTAATGCCAACATGATATGGATAGAATTGGCAAGAGTTCGAACCCCTGTCAGATTTTTTTTTGCTTAAAAGATTCAAGACTGAAGTGCCACACCTCCCAAATAATCGTCCAGATATAAAAACTTTCCAATGTAAGATGAAATATTAATATTTCAGGGGCCGGGAACAACTGCTACTTCATCAGGGTATGAAACGGCACATACATTGTATTCTTCAGCCAATCCAGTCTATATAAACATCCCTAGTGCCCAATCTGCGGCCCTTTTTGTGCATCCCTCAGGGCCACTGCAACACTAATCTGTGTCTGTCTATTGTCCTGTAATAACAGTGACTTCTAGCAGTTTCATGGAATAGTGTAGTGACAACACTGAAGAAATTACACTTTGCTACAATGTAAAGTAGTGAGTGTACAGCTTGTATAAACTGTGTAAATTTGCTGTCCCCTCAAAATAATTCAACACAGTCATTAATGTCTAAACCGCTGGCAACAAATATGAGTACACTCCTAAGTGAAAGTGTCCAAATTGGGCCCAACGTGTCAATATTTTGTGTGGCCACCATTATTTTCCAGCATTGCCTTAACCCTCTTGGAGGACAACACAGAGCTGGTGGATGTTAGAGAGCTTGCGCTTCTCTTATTATAGCCTAGGCCAGTGATGGCGAACCTTGGCACTCCAAATGTTTTGGAACTACATTTCCCATGATGCTCATACACTCTGCAGTGTAGTTGAGAATCGTAGGAAATGTAGTTCCAAAACATCTGGAGTGGCAAGGTTCGTCATCACTGGCCTAGGCCATCTTTATGTAGCAACAATTCTTTTTTTCAGATCCTCAGAGAGTTCTTTGCCATGAGGTGCCATGTTGAACTTCAAGGGACCAGTATGCGAGAGTGAGAGCGATAACACCAAATTTAACACACCTGTTCCCCATTCACCCCTGAGACCTTGTAACACTAACAAGTCACATGACACCGGGGAGGGGAAATGGCTTTTTGGGCCCAATTTGGACATTTTCACATATGGGTGTAATCACTTTTGTTGCCAGCGGGGAGGGAAAATGGCTGTCTGTTGAATTATTTTGAGGGGAAAGCAAATTTACACTGTTATACAAGCTGTACATCACTACTTTACATTGTAGCAAAGTGTCATTTCTTCAGTGTTGTGACATGAAAAGATATAATAAAAATATTTTCAAAAATGTGAGGGGTGTACTCACTTTTGTGAGATACTGTATGTCCCCAATCTCCAGCAACTACTATAGTATGTTCCCAAGTCTCCAGCAGCGTGTCCACAGTCTATGAACATCTGTTGTATCCTGTCTGCAGTCTCTGACCATCTCCTTTACCATGCCGGTGTCCTGCCTAAAACGTTCCCCCGGCGGATTTGGACCCCCCTGTAGTGTGCATGTGCGGCGCTTGTGCAGTGCAAACCTCAACCGAGCCTTTAGAAAATAGTCGAACATGTAGAGCTGAGAGTCAGCTGTACACGGCGCATGCGCAATGACTATTACACATATGCCGCACGCTCCCGATGTTAGTGCTACTCTGCAATGGGCGGGGGTGATTTTAACAATAAAGTACACGTCTTAGCGGGGCATGTTAATGGGCGTAAAACCCGCCCATCTGACTTAAATGTGAAAATCCGCCCATCAACATGCGCCGCAAAGACGTGTACTTAATTGTTAAAATCACCCCCGCTCCTTGCAGAGTAGCACTAGCATCAGGAGCGTGTGGACATATGCCATAGTGCATGGTCCGTATAGTGTTCAGTTATTTTCGGGAACTAGACGTAGACCTCGCGCCTGTGCAGTACAAGGGGGTCCTTATCCGCCGGGCAGAACTTATTTGGCAGAACACCGGCAGTCCCTGACCATATCCCCGTTCAGACCATCTCTTATACCATGCCCGCAGTCTTAGACCATCTCCTGTACCATGTCCGCAGTCTCTGACCATCTCTTGTATCATGCCAGTAGTCTCTGACCATCATCTTTTTTATGCCCCTTATCAACGACTATCTCTTTCATTCGAATGAAAGAGATAGTCGTTGATAAGGGGCATAAAAAAAAACACCAATATTTTTCTATGGGCACACACACGAGCATCCATTTACATCCAATTCTGTCAACATCAAAGCTTTCCGTTAAAAAAAGTATTGGACAAAAAAACGGATGTAAACAGATAAAAGACCAGTTTTTGCATTGGTAGTGGAAGTAAAAATAACTGATGGGAAATGGATGAGCTGCCGATAAAAATCCCCTGTACTATGTAGTTGTTAGTATTTCTAAACGACATTGTACAGCTGTAATGTGTGTGGTAAGGATTTGGTTGTCGCTGGCTATTTAAATCATAATACAGTAAAACTTAGGTTTGAGAGTAACTTGGTTTGAGAGCAATTGCAAGACAAGCTAAATTTTGTAATAAATTTTGCCTTGATATAAAAAGAGTAGCGTCATGTCACAACTGGGTATAAAAGAGAAGAGAGGAGTGTAGCAATATGGTTACATTTAATGAATGTACAACATTTAGCAACATATTGCTACACTTAGAGGTGCCTCTCTTCTCTTTTATACCCTGTAAAAAAAATGCTGTGATATACAAGTGCTTTGGATTACAAGCATGTTTCTGGAACTAATTATGCTTGCAAAGCAAGGTTTTACTGTATCGGCTCTGCAATCACTTACCATGCTCAATGAGGTACTTGACGATCTCCTTACTTCCAACATTCACAGCGTGATGTAATAGTGTGTAGCCATCTGTGTCTCGCTGTGCCAAGCTACCCCCAGCACGATGAGCCTCCCGGAACTACGGGAAACATGGGGCAGAAGAGGTTAAAATACAAAAATAAATATAAACAAGTTTTGACAATCATTAAAGCTGACATTTAAATTGCTTATATTTTGGCTTCCTTAGCCCCCCCCCCCCCCTTATCAACATGCTAATAACATTTTTAAATAAAACCTGTTTTCATTACATGTCTTATTTTAGACCTTCCTCTGATTTGGATGTACATACCCTTAAATTAAACCAGAGATTGTGCACTTTGAGCCCATATCCATTATATAACTATAGCTTGAATATGTTTTGGTAAATACCTGAAAAAACTAAAATTGAGCCTGCATCCAAATATATATGGCCCTAACTGTATATGCGAATTGGATGCATTTTAAACCGCACCCAATTCGCATGACATGTGAATGTGACCGACTCTCAATGGAGCCGGTACACACATATCTGGGAGGCCGTGGTGCAGTTTCAAAAAGGGTTCTGTGCATTTTTGGGTCTGGTTCAGATGTGAATTCTGGCAAAAATTGTCATCTGAATCGCACCTGACCAGGTGAACAGAAACGCGCCAGACCCTGGACTGCAAACCGCATCCGGACATATCTGAACCTGGCCTTATGCCACGTACACATGACCATTTTTAAAACAAATTTTTTTTCAACGTGATTCTTGTCATGCCTGCCTTGCATACACACGATCGTGAAAAAAATTGCTCGAGCAAAGCACAGTGATGTACAACACGTACGACGCCACTATAAAGGGGAAGTTCCATTCGGATGGTGCCACCCTTTGGACTGCTTTTGCTGATTTCGTGTTAGGGAAAGTTTAGGTGAGAGACGATTTGCGCTTTTCAGTCTTTGTGCTTTTCAGTCTGTTACAGTGTGACGAATGTGCTATCTCCATGACAAACGCTAGTTTTACCAGAACGAGCACTACGTGAAAAACAACGAGAAAAAAGAAAGCATGTTCTGAATTTTTAATGGCCATTTTTCACGTCGAGAAAAATGCTCTGGAGCCCACACACGATCGTTTTTAACCACTTAAGGACCGGACCAATATGCTGCTAAATGACCCAAGGGGTTTTTACAATTCCGCACTGCGTCGCTTTGACAATTGCGCGGTCGTGCGACGTGGCTCCCAAACAAAATTTGCGTCCTTTTCTTCCCACAAATAGAGCTTTCTTTTGGTGGTATTTGTTCGCCTCTGCGATTTTTATTTTTTGCGCTACATACAAAAATAGAGCGACATTTTTGAAAAAAACAACAATATTTTTTACTTTTTGTTACAAGAAAAATCAAATAAACTACATTTTAGTCAAACATTTAGGACACAATGTATTTAGCCACATGTCTTTAGAAAAAAAAAAAAAAAATCGCAATAAAAAAAAAAAAAATAGCTACCTAGCGGGAACAGTGACACTAATACAGCGATCAGAAAAATGATCGCTTAGTGACACTGGCAATAGGGAGTGAAAGGGTTAACTAGGGCGGTGATCAAGGGGTTAAAACTTTATTAGGGGGGGGGGGGGTACGGGGGCTACCCTGGACCTAACTGCCTGTCACACTGACACTAAATGCAGTGATCAGTACATATATGATCACTGCATTCAGTGACACTGTGACGGGGGGTGATCGCAAGGGGTTAATGTGCCTGCGTGTACTGGTGTCAGTGTAGTGTTGTGCAGACTCACTGTGTGATGTGATCTCTCCTCAGCGGCGGTTGAAAAAAAAAACACAGAGAGCAGAGATCACATCACTTCCCTCTTCCTGTGTTTACACAGGAGGAGAAAGTGCACTGCAGGAGGAGCGCGCGCATTGGCTGGGAGCGATCCGGAGGGGGCAGACAAAAACGAACAGCCGCCCCCTAAACACGGATCGCTCCTACAGCAAACCGGACCGCCGCATGTACCGGGGGGGGGGGGGGCTCCCGATCGGACCCTCGACCCACATCAAGGCAGCCACGTACAGGTACGTTGATGTGCCTGTCCGTGCCATTCTGCCGACGTAAATGTACATGCGGCGGTCCTTAAGTGGTTAATGACCAATTTAAAAAAATTAGTTTTTCTCGTCATGAAAAACGGTCATGTGTATGCGGCATTAGAGTTCGTTTTTGGCTACATTCACACCAGTGATTTACAGATTCCTGCTGCAGCTGTGGTTAGGTGCGGCTATCGGCCCCATTCACTATAGTGGTAGGCAACCGCAACTATTCGCAGCGGACAAATGTACTGCATACCTTTTCAAAATCATAATTTTTTGCAGATTCCAGTAAAGCTTCATCTATAAAAGAAAAATTAGAAATTGAATATGCACAAAGTAAACATTTACCCTTAAAACAAATCTTGAATTGTGACAGAAAACTAACATGCACTTTGCACAGTGTTCCTAAACAGGTTAAACCCGCATAGTCAGTCCTATGATAATAATAGTATCAGGAATGGCACTGGATATCCACACCTTGTACCAATCACTCACATAGAAAAACAGCTGATAAATGGGGATTCTATATGCTCACCTGGCTGGTAGTCGGAGATGTCATTTTCTGTCCTTCAAAAAGAGATAGTAAAGAATAAAAATATATAAATAATGAGGGTTTATGTTAAAATGCAGCATGTGTGATCAATATAAATATGCAAATCTGCTGAAAAAGTAACAGAAATCTAGGAACCTTCCGGAGCAGTCACATGACCAATGGTCATACGGTCTCTGCTAAATGGACCTGGCCATCAACACTTCAGCTCCGCCATCTAAAGCCCCTCGTCAGAGACCTTTCCACAGGCAGAGACCGTGTGAGAAGTGCATTGGCACTGATCATGTGACCGGCCTGTCTTATTAATATTATAAGTACCATATATACTCGAGTATAAGCAGAGTTTTTCAGCACATTTTTTTGTGCCGAAAATGCCCCCCTCGGCATATACTCGAGTCACCTTTTTTGCGCCTAATCTCCCAGACTTTGGGGACCCGGTACCAGCCGGCCATAGGTCCCTGTTCTCCTCTACAAGTGTGCAAAGTTTGCTGTCTGGGGGACCTACGTTCGGGGAGCACCAATTTTTCAAAGCCGAGCACCCCTTCTATATACTCCCATGTTAAACGTAAGTTGAGGCACGGGCAAAGTGAGGCACGGGCAAAGTGAGGCACGGGCACAGTGAGGCACGGGCACAGTGAGGCACAGGCACAGTGAGGCACAGGCACAGTGAGGCACAGGCACAGTGAGGCACAGGCACAGTGAGGCACAGGCACAGTGAGGAATGGGCACAGTGAGGCACAGGCACACTGAGGCATGCACATGGACACAGTGTGTCATGCAGATGGACACCCTAGGCTTATACTCGAGTCAACACGTTTTCCCAGTTTTTTGTGGTAAAATTAGGTGCCTCGGCTTATACTTGAGTATATACGGTATGTTATTCAGAATCTAACAAATTGTTTTATGCATCATGTTTTGTTAAAGGTTTGTGTTAAAACCCAATTGGAATTTAGATTAGCTAAATACATTCCAGGTTGCATCAATTTAAGAAGGTGCACAAAGCCTTATGCCGCGTACAAACGATCGGACATTCCGACAACAAAACCGTGGATTTTTTTCCGACGGATGTTGGTTCAAACTTGTGTTGCATACACATGGTCACACAAATGTTGTCGAAAATTCCGAACGTCAAGAACGCTGTGACGTACAACACATACGACGAGCAGAAAAAAGTGAAGTTCAACAGGCAGTGCGGCTCTTCTGCTTGATTCCGAGCTTGCGTGGATTTTTGTGCGTCGGAATTGGCTACACAAGATCAGAATTTCCGACAAGATCTTTTGTTGTTGGAAAAATTGAGAACCAGCTCTCAAACATTTGTTGTCAGAAATTCAGACAAATGTCCGATGGAGCATACACACGGTCGGATTTTCCGACAACAAGCTCACATGGAACATTTGTTGTCGGAAATTCTGACTATGTGTATGTGGCCAGGGCCGCTGTTATGAATCATGGGGCCCCCCGTACAGCCTACCTGATGGGCAGCCGCCGTCTCCATCTCCTCTTTGCAGTTATGACAGCCTCTACACTTGCAATAGAACATGTGGTAACACACTATACGTGCATTGGCACACTGTAGTGCCTTTCATTTTTAATGGTGCCCCAATAAACCTACACCACTCACCCACGCTGCAATGCACTGCAGCACACAACTAGCAATGGGGTGCTCTGCAGAAAATGTATTTTCATACTGTGGAATTATTAGTACCCTTCACTGATAACAGCTAAGATCGATAATTTCGAACGGTTTTGGTGTTCACAAACTTTTTTTCAAAGAGAAACCTGGTGCCAAACCTGCAGCCCTTTGACACTTATTGAGCAGCCATTAGGGTCCCTGCACCCCATCCTGTGTTTTTGTTACCCAAGTTTTGACTCAGGCCTATGTTCTAGTAGTTAAAAAATACCTTAGTTTCTTTCACACCATGTAACTTTTTTTTTCTGTGCTGTCCATCCCTTTCATCTAAAGTTTATTTTTCTTTGATCTTTTATTATGAAGCTTGCTGAGAGAGATGAACAGGGCGCAAGAACGTTTCTAGTAAGGGTTGCAGGGAGAACAGATGGAAAGGCATTTATTTGTAAAGAGGTTGTAATAACATTGATCTCCAGAAGTCACAAGTATTTTCTATGAATGTCTCCTAAAGAACGGTAGTCTCCAACAACTTTTATAGCATGCATGCAGTCTGTGGCCACTTCATGTATCATTCCTGTAGTCTCTAGGCCACCTCTTGTAGCATTCCTGCACTCTCTGACCGTCTCTGTAGAATTCCTGTAGTCTCTCACACCTCTTGCTGCATTCCTCTGTTCTCTGACCACCTCTTGCTGCATTCCCCTGTTCTCTGACCACTTTTATGTAGTCTCTGACCACCTCTGTAGCATTTCTGTAGTCTCTGACCACCTCTGTAGCATTTCTGTAGTCTGACCACCTCTGTAGCATTTCTGTAGTCTCTGACCACCTCTGTAGCATTTCTGTAGTCTCTGACCACCTCTGTAGCATTTCTGTAGTCTGACCACCTCTGTAGCATTTCTGTAGTCTCTGACCACCTCTGTAGCATTTCTGTAGTCTCTGACCACCTCTGTAGCATTTCTGTAGTTTCTGACCACTTCTGTAGCATTTCTGTAGTCTCTGACCACTTCTGTAGCATTTCTGTAGTCTCTGACCACTTCTGTAGCGTTTCTGTAGTCTCTGACCACTTCTGTAGCGTTTCTGTAGTCTCCGACCACCTCTGTAGCATTTCTGTAGTCTCCAACCACCTCTGTAGCATTTCTGTAGTCTCTTGATGCATTCCTGTGTTCTCTAACCATATCTTTTAGAATTCTGTAGTCTCTAGCCACCTCTTGTAGCATTCCCGCAGTGTCTGTCCACCTCTGGTAGCATTCATGTAGTCTCTGACCACCTCTTGTAGCATTCCTGCAGTTTCTGAGAATCTCTTGTAGTATACCTTTAGCATCTGGCCACCTCTTGTAGCATTCCTGTAGTCTCTGTTCACCTATTGTAGCATTCCTGTGTTCTATGCTCACCTCTTGTAGTATACCTGAAGTATTCCAACGCCACTTGTAGCAATTCTGTAGTCTCTGATAAACTCTTGTAGAACTCCTGCAGTCTCGTACTATCTCTTGCAAGATTCCTGTAGCATATGACCCCCTCATGTAGCATTCTTGTAGTCTCTGACCATCGCTTGTAGCATTCCTGTAGTATCTGACCACTGCTTGTAGCATTCCTGTAGTCTCTGGCCACCTCTCGCAGCATTCCTGTAGTCTCTGACCACTTATTGTAGTCTCTGACCATCTCTTGGACATTGCCATAGTCTTTGACCACCTCATTGTATTATTCCTGTAGTCTCTGGCCATCACTTGTATCTTTCCTGTAGTTTGCCAATCTCCTGTACAGTTCTCCTGTAGTATCTGACCACCTCTTGCAGCATTTCTGTTGTTTTTGAATATCTCCTGTAGTATGTCTGCTTTCTGTAGTATTACATTTACTGAATAATATGTGTGCCCTTTTTGTGATGTAAGGTCTCCAATATTAAGAAAATTTACCACCATTGAAATAGAGCAGGGGTCTCCAAACTTCCTAAACAAAGGGCAGGTTTAATGTCCTTCAGACTTTAGGGGGGCCGGACTGTGGCCATCCCGAGTACAAAATGTCCCAGCAGCATCAGTGGGAGTAAGCAAACCCTCATCATTGGTGTCAGTGGGAGGAATTGTGCCCCATGGTTGGTGTCATTGGACACAATTGTTGGTGTCATTGGGAGATACTGTGCCCCCATTGTGGGTGTCATTGGGAGGAATTGTGCCCTTCATTGTTGTCAGTGAACATAGCACCCCAAGGGCCATTTAAAAGCAAGCAAAGGGCCACATCTGGCCCCCTGGCCGCAGTTTGGAGATCACTGAAATAGAGTATAATAAACAGAGTTTTTTTTTAATTTTCCAGCATGCACCAAAAATGTAGTTTTCAGCAGACTGACCTTTACAAAATGCCAATTTCTTTATTTTATTTATTTTAAAGAACCTTACGTAAACACGGGAAAGAAGTTTTGCTTTTATCATTTAATGTAGAACTCAGCCAGGGTGACTAAGACCATCAGGATTTGAACATGTCTATTACCCATCAGCACCAGGCCACAGCGATAATACGGCCAGCCGCCCCAAGCGTTTTATAGATTGCCTTGTGTAATAAGTATGAAGGATGATTTGCTTTGTTTAAACATTTCTATTAGGTCCAGATGCCGGTTGCACATGTAAGCATGCAAAACCATATCATTAAATCTCTCCACTTGTAAATCCTTCTGTATTATTTACATGCCACAAACTTGGAGACTTGGATTAGGGAGGCCCACAAACCAAATTATAAAAATGCATTGCTGGCGAGGGAAAGTGGTTAAATGACATCGCCAAATCTAAAAGGCCCATCAACTGCTATTCATCAAAAGTAGCCATTTGTGGTATTATTGTACATCCTCCCTTTTTATTTTAAGCAAAACTCTGTTTTGTTTTATACGATGACTGCACATTTATTGTAGATCATTTGGTAGTCGGCAAAAAAAAATGGTTGTGCTTCTTACGCCGAGGCCTGCAAGCTTCCCCAGTTTGTGTTTGCAACCAGCTTTGCAGTTATAAATTGTGTTATCACTGCAGGAGGAGGGCAGGGGGCTTCTTTGGAGGTTGTCTACAGCAGTTTTCTTTAGTTATGGCACCTTTTAAAAATGGGGTCCCCTTCACATCAGAATACATCAAAGTCCAAAGTTTCCCCGTTTCACATCAGTTCCCCACATCTTTCACAACAGACTCTTTAGCCTCCCACCCCTTTCACATCAGGGTTCTTACTTTCCCCTCTCACATCAGTCTTCAGTCGTGCCCCTCCACCTCATCCTTTCAGATCAGAGTCCTTAGTTTTATATTATAATATATATATATATATATATATATATATATATATATATATATATATATATATATATATATATATATATATATATATATATATATATATATATATACACATATACACACACACACACTCCCCCCTTTCCGAGTCTCCATTCCTCACCTACCTCCAAGCACCGTCCTTTGGGTTCTACCACCTACCCACCTCTAGCCAAGTATCATTTTGTCATACCAAGTAAATTTGTGTGCAATTTATTAATGAGAACATTACAAGCAGTAAAATAGATCCCCCGCATACATACGCACGCACGCACGCACGCACGCACGCACGCACGCACGCACGCACACACATTATCAACACCTTTTTTTTTTCATGATTACATGACCTCTGTTCTCAGCTGCACCACAAGAGGCTTTGAGGGGTGGGGGTGGAGATTGCAGGGGGGCATGTCAGCAGAGAAACAGCCTTACACTGACCTTCCCAGTGCGTACTTGTGCAGAGGGGGGTCTGCACAAGTCCTGGTGATTGGAAAACTAACCACACTAAGACAGATGTGCTCTAATATCTATTGTGGACACTCTTAAAGTGGTAGAAAAGTCTTTACTACCACTTTTACCTACAGGTAAGCCTATAATAAGGCTTACCTGTAGGTATAAAGAATATCTCCTAAACCTGTACGGTCTAGGAAATATTCCCCCCGCAATGCGCCGCTGATTGCAGCGGCGCATGCCCAGCGGGGATCCTCGGCTAAAGGGCCAGGCAGCCGCCGGGCCTTGCCGGATTAAAGTCCCCCGCACGCATGCGCGGGAGTGACCACATCGCCGCTCCAGCCAATCACAGTGCTGGAGCGGCGATACCCGGAAGACACTCCAAGTCAAGATGACATCTCGCTCGGCGTGGACCAGGTAAGTTCTCTTCACCTCATTCTGAGGTAAGCATTTCATAATAAGATAGTATGCGGTGCATACTAGCTCATTATTAAGGCTTTTGCCTTTCAGGTGGAAAAAAAAAATAAAAATTGAATCGTGGGTATACAACTGCTTTATATAGGAAATTGAAGGGACTGGCAGGATCACCAGGTATTTTACAGAAATACAGAGTTAACTGCTTAGTTTTTTAAGGGTAACTCCACTTTCATGAAGAAGAAAAAAATAGCAAATCAATACAAAAAATATAGCGTATACAATTGTGACACAAGTCAAATTGTAATTGAAGTTGAAAAAAAGAAAATACTTACAGTTTGAATGCCCCTCGTCGGTGTCTTGCCCGGCGGCCTTGTCCGGTCCGCCGTCCGTCTGCGGCCTTGGTGGTGTCCTCCCCGCTTCTCCCGCGCTGTCTCTGAGTGCCGCCGCCGACATATACCGCGAGCGGATCCGAGCCTAGCCGAGTGTATATGTCGGCGGCGGCGCTCAGACAGCGTGGATCGGCGTATAACGCGCATCCGAGATTTTCCCCTGATCTTAAGGGGAAAAAAGTGCGCGTTATACGCCGATAAATACGGTACCTTTCCTTTTCAATCAGCAGCTCTGTAATTTTCTGTAAAGTGCAATGCAATATGGCAACCTAGAGGCATTCTGTATATAGAATGTGTACAGAACGCCCCCCAGAAACATAATTTCCTGCTTGTGCGATTGGTTCACTGATTTTCCCAGAAGTCTAAACTAAGGTACAAGACAGATTTTTGGCATCCCCCGCAACAAAAATTTCATTTTTGGCAAGATATTCCCAATAGGAAATATCATCTAAAGGGATGCAGACCCAGCAGCTTTCCTCATTAGTGCCCTGATTCTGCAACAGCTGGTTGATAATCATGAAACTACTCCCATTAGACTCACATGGCACAGGGGCACACAGCAACAAACGGGGATTTCTTCAGAATAACAAAAGGTAAAAATCTGCCACAGAGTTTGTTAAATCCCCTGCAATGTACATTGAGTACCCAGAGGGGAATGTTTTTTATACTCTAGAAAAGTGGAGTTACGCTTTAAGTACACACTATCAGACTCAAATCAAGAACGTCAAATGTTTGTGTAACATACACTTTAAATAGAAGTCTCTCTTTCACAGTGAACTTCAAAACAATATTTGATCATTTTGTCACACTGCCTGATTTGGGTGCGCGTTTGTTGGGAATAATCCTATGAATGCAATTTATTTTCATGTGTTGGTGTTCTTGCTGCCTTGTGTCTTCAGTGTTATATTATAATTGGTTTTGATTGGTTCAGGATGCCAGTCTGGTGCACTTAGAGCTAAACTGAAAACAGATGTAGATTTAGTTGTTTGCAGCAGTGAAAACAACAACTAGGAAAACCAAGTCTCTAGCACAAGCTACGCCGGTAAAAAAATCTGAAGCTTAGGCTGCCTGGAATATATTTAACCAATGAATCTGTTGACCTACAATAAACTGAACCCATCATGCCTTTCTAGTTATAATAAAAGCATAGGAATGGGAGAGAATAGGAAAAACTCCCCCATTGAGGTTTTTAGGCAGCAAAGGGCATAAAGTGATAAAGAAGGACTGTAAGTAAAAAAGTAGACATTTTTTGGTACGTTGGAAGTCGTAAAAATGGGAATAGGAATGGGTGTTCTCGTTCACCAGATCATTTCTGTGCTCCTATGAAGAACCATTTTCTCTCTACATACCTTTTTACGGGCTCTCATCCCCTCCAGTGATCCCGCGGGACTGGCGTTTGCAATCACAGGCTGTGATTGAAGTCCCTCAGCCCGGCGCATACAGCGCGTCACGAGATGCCGAAGGAACCCGAACGTCGGTGCGCAGGCGCCGTATAGGGACGCGCTGTATGCGCCGGGCTAAGGGACGTCAATCACAGCCTGTGATTGTAAATGCCCAGTCACGCGGGGTCGCCGGAGGGGAAGAGAGCCCCTAAAAAGGTATGCAGAGAAAAAAAAAAAAACACTGGCATACTGGGCTCCGTGGCTTGCTAGAAATTTTTTGGAGGGTGAACCTCCACTTTAATATATCAAAAAATCAGGACAGGTTCCCTTTAATTTGTTCCCACCCAGGTCAATTTTGACATTTCTCTCCTACATATAAAAATATGTATTCTTTTGCTAGAAAACTATTTAGAACCCCCACATGTTATGTTTTTTGTTTATTAACAGGGACCCTAGAGAATAAAATGGCGACCGTTGCAATTTGTTATGTCACACGGTATTTGTGCAGCGATTTTTCAAATGCAATAAAAATTCAATACATTTTAATGCAAAAAAGCACAATATATAACCCATTATTTTTGTAAAATAGAAAAAGATGATGTTCAGCTGAGTAAATAGATACCCAACATGTCACTCTTTAAAATTGTGCTCGCTTGTGGAATGGCACCAAACTACGGTATTTAATAATCTCCATAGGCAACGTTTTTATATTGTTTTACAGGTTACCTGTTACAGAAGAGGACTTGTGCTAAAAATAATTGCTTTTGCTCTGAGGCTCGCAACAATACCTCACATGTGTGGTGCGAACACTGTTTACATATGCAGGCGCAACCTACGTAAAAAAGTTAAAGAAAACTTGTTTGCAACATAATGCTTTTTGTGGATGTAATGAATGCCAACTAGCCATCACCCTGTTCTGATCTCACCACATGGATAAGTCACAATGCACGAGTGCCATGACCATACTACTCCTGGAAAGTACCTCTGCTTGCACGTGTCTCCTTTCTTGGTCACAGAGCTGTTGATACACATCCTGCCTGCATGCGGAAATCCATTATGAGGCTCCGTAAGTTCAGGGGATTCAGGAGGAGATGATGGCGGGAGCATCGGGAACTGAAAGTGTGGGTTGGTATTGGCTGGCTGGTCTTTAGAATTGGGCAGTGCTGGGGAAGTGCCTACAGACTGGGTAATGATCAGCTCCGGATCCAGAACATACAACTCATCCTGGCAGATTTCCAGTACGTAGTTCAGGTGCTCCTAGAAAAGAATGGGGAAACGTAATATGATGATTAGATAGATGCTGTACCAACAGCCTTCATTACCACAGTCTTAAAAAGCATTTGAATTCAAATATGTTTCTGCACATGTTCCTGTTAAGTTAACAAGTTTAATTGCTTATATATATATATATTTTTTTATAAAATCATATCTAGTGCTTTTATCACCAAGGTACATTCCCAGACACTTCTATTACTAGAATGACAACACTTTATCAGTTCAGCTGCAGAGTGGTCACTCTTTCTGGTGCACAGTAGACTGGCAAGGCTGGAGTCACTGCAGTTAAATGGAGACATTCGGCTACCTCTGAAGTGCACACATATCCGCAGGAAGATCCTAAAAAGTGTCCATAGGACGTTCACAGCGGTGAAAGAGAAACATGAACAAAATAAGGGAAAACAAAAGTGATCCAATCTTGCATTGCGGACAAGTCCTCTACAAAACTAGGTATTCTTTTGCAAGAGTTTAGTTTTACTTTTAACTCCATTGTTCTTTTAAAAGAGTTTTGTAGAGTGACTAAAGGCACCCAGGTTAGATCTAATACACTCTGGGGCCCATTTAGAATTGAGAGCTGATAACACTAACTGCTCACTATTATCCTCTGCACACCGCAGTCCACATTTTATGGCCAATTTGTAAAATGTGGGCTATGGCGTTGAGCCCGTGGTCCTATACTGAGAACCCTCTATAGCAGAGGTGGCAAACACAAGGCCCGCGGGCCGAATGCGGCCCTCCAGGCCATTTCATGTGGCCCTCGCACCTCTCCAGTCATCCTCCAGACCCTTACTTTCTGCTTTCAATGCATCCAACTTCTTCCCAGCAGCAGCATAAGGAAAGGGGGTGCACTGTGATGTAAGGGAGAGGGGGGACTCAACTTCTGATGGTGGGGGGGCTCTTGACATCTAATGTAAGTGGAAGGGATGCGCTGAACATCTAATCTTACAGATACAACCGGCCCTTTTGAGGGCAACCATAATGCTGATGCGGCCCACGAGGAAATTGAGTTTGACACCCCTGCTCTATAGAGATAACCCCATGGGGGGACCCATGACTGTAGAATAACTTGTAACTGGTCATGTGACTTTGACATGTCAAGTGACTGGGCCCATTTTTTTGCTCCTCCCATTCACTTTTATTATTTCAAAAACAAGCCTGATCAGACATGCCCCCTCTTCCTCTGCAATACAACCCTATGTGAGGACACTTGTGATAAGGGATGTAGCTACACAAACATAAAGCACTGGAGAGGAAGGGCAGGAAGAAGCATTTTTACTTTGAAACAGAACTATGAGTTAAACGAGGGGTGAAAGTCAGTTTGGGCTTTAATGCCAAGTCGAGGTGTGCAGTGTCTAGACCAGGACTGGGCAAACTACGGCCAGTGGGCCGTATACGGCCCGGCAGACCTTTCAATCCGGCCCGTGGATCGCTAGTGACAGAGGGAGTCAGCCAGGGGCATGGCCGCTAAGTCCGGCTGCATACAGTGGCTTCTGGGAATTGTAGTCTACACAAGCACACTGTGATTGGCCGACCAAGGTCATGTGGTTCCGCTGTGGCATTCTGGGACTCGAGTTTACGCGAGCGTCATTCGATTGGCTCGGCGGAGCTGGCGTGTGGATGCGGGCAGGCGGGGCTGGCTGGTCTGAGACTGTGGGTGATCGTATCATCCTACCATCTTGCTGCCGGAGTCACACGTCTCTTGCTAGTGCACTGTGGGGTTTCTCTCAGCTCACCCCTCTCTGCTTTGTTTAGCTGTCTCATTGATTCTGGCGACAGTGCAATTTCATCAGCCAGTTCATCTGCACATGCACATTTAGCTGAGACATATTTTTTAGAATCTGTATTTGTTTTTTATCTGTCCGCCTGTCCCTCTGTCAGCCCACGTCCCTCTGTCAGCCCATCCACCTGTCCCTCTCTCCGCCCACCCCCCCTGTCTACCCGTCAGCCCACCCCCCTCTGTCTACCCGTCAGCCCACCCCCCTCTGCCACTGACCCACAGCAGGGAGCAAGCCACCCACACCAGGAAACCAGCCAGCCACGGTAACCCACCCACAGCAGGGATTCAGCCAGCCACTTACAGGAGCCACCCAGCCACGGTGACCATCGGCAGCAGGATGCCAGCCAGCCACCCACACCAGGGAGCCAGCCAGCCACAGCAGGGTGTCGGCCAGCCACCCACAGGAGCCAGCCACAGAGGATACAGTACTCATAGTTAAGGTAAGAGTAGCATTACACAGTATCAATTTTATTTCTACTTTGTGAGAGGTTGGGGTAGGCCTAGGCCTCAACACTGTGGGTCCTGCTGGGAGATGGCCATGGCCTGTAGATCCTGCTGGGAGCTGGTGATGGCCAGCAGGACCCACAGGTCCACGGCCAGCTCCCAGCAGAACTACAAGCCCCAGCATGGATTCAGTAAGGGCGGTCTAGCGGCGCAGCAACAAGATAAAGGAGATTGGAGTTGAAATTGATTGATATTCTTTACTAGCTAACAAAAGTTATTAGGCAAAATCAAATGTTAGGTTTCTGTACTGTATTAAACACTGTACTTTTATATACATTTTTCTATACTGTACCGCTGTACCCTATTGCTATGTGTATATATAAAGTACAGTATTTAATACAGTACAGTATTAAGAAAAAAAAGATATATATATATATGTATGGTCCGGCCCCCGGGTCCAATATATGAACCCATTGCGGCCCTCGACTCAAAAAGTTTGCCCACCCCTGGTCTAGACATATCCACATCTACAAACTACCTAACAGGGCATTGTTATGCAGTAATGGTGGTGTTCTCAGGTTGTCTGCCTTTGTCCTATTCACTATCTATACCACCACCCTTGGGATATCCTGCAACAAGCAAAATATTTAAACATAGTTTGTTACCTGAGCTCTATCAATCCGATAGAACCGGTCTGCAGTGGTGGCTGCAAGAGAGAAACGAAACCAAATTTTTTTATCCGGAGGTTTTAAATGCAATGCCACATCATTAGCAAAACAATTTCCACAGCAAATTATTACATACTACCAAAGGGGGGTACACACTATGAGAAAATTGGAAGAAAATTTGGTACAAGGCACGATTGTTCAATTTTTGTATGTGTGTACACAACTTTCGACATCCAATTCAGACGTTGTAAACTAAAATTTCCAAAGGGCTATACTCCAAAAAAAAATCTTGTACGTGAACAGAACTTATGATTTTTGTTTAACCACTTGCCAGCAGTATACTATATATGAACAGCGGCAAGGTGGCTCTCCTGCGCTGGATTACGTAGTACGTGATCCAGCACTTCTGGGTTGGGGGCACGCAGCCGGGAGCCGATCAGTGCATTCCTGTACCCGGCAACCACCGATTATTCGTTACATAGGCAGAATGTGCTTTCTTGAGCAGGGGGACCTCGCGGGTGCTGCAGGATTTCAGTGCTTCACGGCATAGTGTTACCAATTGTTTTCTTGGTGACTATGGTCCCAGTTGCCTTGAGATCATTGACAAGATTCTCCTGTGTAGTTCTGGGCTGATTCCTCACCGTTGTCATGATCATTGAAACTCCATGAGGGGAAAACGTGCATGGAACCCCAGAGCGAGGGAGATTGACTCCCTCTCATCAAACTGTTTGGCGATGGTCATGTAGCCCATTCCAGCCTTGTGTAGGTCTACAATTTTGTCCCTGACATCCTTGGACAGCTCTTTGGTCTTGGCCATGGTGGAGAGATTGCAATCTGATTGATTACTTCTGTGGACAGGTGTCTTTTATACAGGTAATAAACTGAGATTAGGAGCACTCCATTTAAAAGAGTGCTCCTAATCTAAGCTTGTTACCTGTATAGAAGACACCTGGGAGCCAGGAATCTTAAGGATAGACTGTGTCTCTCACTGGTAAAATAAACCTACCATTAAAATTATAGACTGATAATTTCTTTGTCAGTGGGCAAACATACAAAATCAGCAGGGGGGTTAAATACTTGTACCTTATCCCCCATCAGCTGGTGCTCTCCAGCGCTCCTTGTTTTTTGGGCAGGCGCTAACCATCCTTGTGTACAATGAAAGACTGCTGGTCCTTCATTGTACATAAAGATGTCAGAGAGCTGCAACAAACCAAGCTGTTAAATGAAGCGGCTTTGTGGGATCAGTTGCACAGAAAATAGGAAGTGAGAGGTGTACTGCATATTTTATTTCCTCTTGACCTGACATTCATTTTAAGATAGTTGATCACATAATCCTTAAACATTTGCCCTGCTGAACTGGAACAAGAACGGTATGGGTGTCACTTTTGTGACATCGTGTCCATTAATTTTTTTTCTTGCTTCTTGTAACTGACATGTGTTGGGCAGGTGGATGTAAGCGGACGTGCATTCGTTTACAGCCTTTTACCTCTGATCTGTCATGTTTAGGTCCATAAAACAGAAAGGGACGCAAACGTTTTACTTTTTTTTTTTTCAGACCTAGACAGAGTTGGATGTAAAGGGACGTAGATTCATTCACATCTGGCTGCCCACAGACTAATGCCCCATATACACAATCCAAAAATTGTATGAAAATAGCACTTTCGAAGCAATCGTACAATAATCGGATCATTAGTACAGAGCTTTCGAGAGCCGATCAGGACAGTTCATCTGATATTATTCTATCGGACATGCACAGAATTTTTTTCGTACGATGCCAGATTGTAGGATTTTTGTTTACTCAGTACAGCTGCCATTCGAAAATGCAATACAAATGCATCCCAACACATGACATTACTTCCAAAAAATGTTTGTGTCGTAAAACAATTTTCATGACTTTAGTAAACTCATCAGACGCAAACGTTTTACTTTTTTTTTTTTCAGACCTAGACAGAGTTGGATGTAAAGGGACGTAGATCCATTCACATCTGGCTGCCCACAGACTAATGCCCCATATACACAATCCAAAAATTGTATGAAAATAGCACTTTCGAAGCAATCGTACAATAATCGGATCATTAGTACAGAGCTTTCGAGAGCCGATCAGGACAGTTCATCTGATATTATTCTATCGGACATGCACAGAATTTTTTTCGTACGATGCCAGATTGTAGGATTTTTGTTTACTCAGTACAGCTGCCATTCGAAAATGCAATACAAATGCATCCCAACACATGACATTACTTCCAAAAAATGTTTGTGTCGTAAAACAATTTTCATGACTTTAGTAAACTCATCAGATTCGACCCGAGATTAGCATGCAAAAAAAAAAGGGACAAGTATTCGTCCGATAATCTCATCGTGTGTACGGGGCTTAAAGGGGTTGTAAAGGAATTGTTTTTTCCCTAAATAGCTTCCTTTACCTCAGTGCAGTCCTCCTTCACTTACCTCATCCTTCTATTTTACTTTTAATGCGGAGCTCCACCCTAAAGTGGAACTCCTGCTGATCGGAACCCTCCCACCCTCCGGTGTCACATTTGACACTTTTCAGGGGGGAGGGGGGTGCAGATACCTGTCTAAAGATATTTGCACCCACTTCTGGCCACACAGTCTTGGGTAAACTGCGGGCATGACGTCACCTCCCGCCCCCCCCTCTGTTGTGTTCTGGGAACACTCGGCTCCCAGTACACAACGGGAGCCAATCGGCAGGCATAGCGCAACTCACGCATGCCCTGTAGGGAACCGGGCATTGAAGCCGGAGCGCTTTACT
This sequence comes from Rana kukunoris, assembly GCA_029574335.1. Lineage (NCBI taxonomy): Eukaryota > Metazoa > Chordata > Amphibia > Anura > Ranidae > Rana > Rana kukunoris. The sequence goes on along the minus strand of CM056059.1, from coordinate 176,492,957 downwards.
TCCTGGTTCCCTCATCGAAGATGGCGGGGGGCAGCAGAGTGAGGAGCGATCGCTCGTCCTCTGCTGCGGACGGCACTGGACTCCAGGACAGGTAAGTGTCCTAAAATTAAAAGTCAGCAGCTGCAGTATTTGTAGCTGCTGGCTTTTAATATTTTTTTTTCAGCGGACATTAGCTTTAAAATGTCCTTATTTCTTCTTAGAAATCCTCACTTCCTATTCTTCTGTCTGTAACTAGACACCGTAATGCAAGGCTTTCCCCCTGGTGTGGAGAAAGCCTCTTGAGGGGGGAGGGGGCGAGCAGGAGTGTCAGGACGCCCACTAACACACAGCTCCTTTCTCTATCTGCAAAGTAGAGTGTCCTGACACTCCTCCTTGCCCCTCCCCCTGAAGAGGCTTTCTCCACACCAAATAGAAAGCCTTGCATTACTGTGTGGAGTTACAGACAGAAGAACAGGAAGTGAGGATTTCTCAGAAGAAATAAGTACATTTAAAAAGCAAAATGGAAGGATGAGGTAAGTGAAGGAGGACTGCACTAAGGTAAAGGAAGCTATCTAGGGAAACAAAAATGCTCCATTTAACACTGAGCTTCAGATCTGCCTGAAAAAACTGACAGGCCAATCCAATCACAACATTCACCTGGAAGGTCCCAAAACTGAAAAACTACATTTAGACAAGTGCACTTTAATACTCACAATCCAAGAAGCACCATTTCGGGGACAGCTTTTGTGACGAGACAATTTGAGGTTTGCTTGTTCCATCCTCCTGAGCACAACAAAGAAAGGAATAGCATTAGTAGAGTATAGGAACGTGCTAGGAAAGCCTAAATGTCAGCGCACAACACCAAACACTGCTAGAAAAGCACGCACATACTGTACATCCAGGTCACTAAAACAGTAAAGCGCTATATTAACTACTGGCTTTCTATAGCTATTCTTGCAAGAAAGTGCTGTGCAGAGGGAACATCAATGGTCACATTTTTGTTTTTTCATCACCCAGTATTTTATTACCACAAAAAATAGGCTCTTTTTATATTAAAAGTTTCTCCAGGAGAGAATTAAAAGGTAACTGTACATTTACCACAAAGCCCTTATCCTTCCTCACGTCCACCCAATATCAGATCATGCATACAGAGAACGCCCTGGACACTGCTTTGCTATGAAAAGGACAAGGCACCATTTATAGCCTGCAATGTCCTGACATTCCTCTGGTATGCCTGCTGTACACCAGGTTGGTCATAGGGAACAAAGGTTACCCTAATCTTTAGCCCTGGACAAACATTATTATCTATGTATAGACCTGAAGCATGGTCAGCATACCAGAGACAACTCTGCTCCAACAAGGCCAGAGAAATGACAAGAGTTGTATACCTGCATCATGTATGAGCAAGTTTAATGTGAAGGGTGTAGGGGAGCAGACATGGGTTTTGGGGTATATGTACCAAGACAACTTCTGTAGCCTTTTTAACCAGATTTGAATTTCAAAAATGATTATTTCAAGGCAACCTACCTCCAATGGTTTGTTTCCTTTAAATTGATTGCTAGTAGGTCAGTCACCAAAAGTGAAAAAATTACCTGATGCTTCCATGCATAAGGAGCATGTGACAGTGCCGACGATTGGTGATTGGAACAAGTGCTGGCACATGGCAGGGAGAGTCCTTGTGTAAGCTCTGCCTGGAGCAATGTGGAGCATGTACAGGGCTTTTTTTTCTCTCAATCCTGGTGGAAGAATGGAGCAGTGGGACTAAAGAGAAGAAAGAAGGTATATGCTGCAGAGGGAGGGGTCATTAAAGTAACTGCAGTCCAATAACCTCTATATGAAAGCTTAAAGTGGTTGCAAACCCTCGTTTACAACTTAACCACTTAAGACCCGGACCTTTAGGCAGCTAAAGGACCCGGCCAGGTTTTGCGATTCGGCACTGCTTCGGTTTAACTGACAATTGCGCGGTCGTGCGACGTGGCTCCAAAACAAAATTGGCGTCCTTTTTTCCCCACAAATAGAGCTTTCGTTTGGTGGTATTTGATCACCCCATTTTTTGCGCTATGAACAAAAATAGAGCGACAATTTTGAAAAAAATTCAATATTTTTTACTATAATAAATATCCCCCAAAAATATATATATAAAAAACATATTTTTTCCTTAGTTTAGGCCGATACGTATTCTTCTACCTATTTTTGGTAAAACAAATCGCAATAAGCGTTTATCGGTTGGTTTGCGCAAAATTTATAGCGTTTACAAAATAGGGGATACTTTTATTGCATTTTTATTATTTTTTTACTACTAATGGCGGCGATCAGCGATTTTTTTTGTGACTGCGACATTATGGCGGACACTTGCGGCCAATTTTGACACATTTTTGGGACCATTGTCATTTTCACAGCAAAAAATGCATTTAACATTTTGGGAGTTAACCACAGGGGGCTCTGAAGGGGTTATGTGTGACCTCATTTGTGTTACTAACTGTAGGGGGGTGTGGCTGTAGGTGTGACGTCATCGATTGTGATTCCCTATGTCTGTCAGCCAATCAGGAGGGAGAGTCCCAGGTAGCCAGGGACATTGCTGGATAGAGATGAAGCTCAGGTAATTATTCAGATGGGCTCAGGGGGGCTACTACACACAGAAGTTTTTCTATCTTAATGCATTAAGATAAAAAAAACTTCTGCCTTTTCATCCCCCTTTAATTCTTGAACAACTGGAGGGCCATAGTTAGGAGACCCATGCCATAGATGAATGAATGCACCACCCATCACAACATTCAAAATCTCCCTTTTCTACCTTTATGCATAAGTGACATGAAAGGCTGGTCAGTTAGCTGACAAGGGCAACAAGAACTGGTTTTAGCTAAATGCAATTTTAAACAAGGACCACCATCACTGCTAAACACTGCCATTCCCCTAGGTTGGATGTCAGGGGGGGCCGACACAAATCTGAAGTCTTAGCCATGATAAGGTGAAGTGCAAGAGCAGGGAGAGCCGACACGTTGCATGTACTTTTCACAGAAGGAAGCACACAAGTCACTAGCACATATGCTGCACAAGGCACACAGGAATGGCACACATTTTTATAGCTGGTTCTACACACACCTTCAGGTCGAGACGCTGTAATATTGTGGGGTACGCAGGAAAGTCCTGGAGAGAAAGAGTCAAATCATCTTATCCCCAATATCTGACAGCTTTCATAACCATATACCACCTCTGCTATGAGCCTTTTCATTTTATCAGTTCATATTAGTGCAATCACTTACTGTCAGCCTGATCTGAAACTTCAGCAAGTTGGACAGAAGAGGTCTAATTATTTTTACTTGTATGTCTCAAACAGCTACGTAGACAGAGAGAGCCAACAAAATTCCCAACAGGACCTAAGCAGCTTGAAGTGTCATCTGCATGCTCACCGATTAGTAATGAGAGATGGGGTTCTCATCTACTCCTGTAAGATGCCTAAAGCCGCGTAACACTTTTTCGTGCAACCCAGCTGGCTGCAGGAAAACAAAAACTGTTGGCTCCGGTCAGAGACACTGTACTAACCATGCAAGGTTAGTCCAGCAATCTCCGCTCGCTGAGCTGTTCTGTTCTGACAGGATGACGCCCCCGCCAGAACACCCGATCAGCCCTCTCTGCCATTGGCTGAAAGCACCGATCGGGATTAATCGACTGCTGGTTTTCCAGGATGCACGACTGACAGAAGCCGGGCAAAAAGCTGGCTTCTGTCGGACAGACCGACATACAGACGAGCAGAACGTCAGATTTTTTTATTTATTTTTTGAACCGCCAAATGTCTCCCGACATTCTGCCCATGTGTACCTGGCTTAAGATCTCCCCCTCCAGCACCTGGTGCCTGAAAGCATGCTAAACCAAAGTTTCTCCACTCCAGTCCTCAAGGCGCCCTAACAGGTCATGTTTTCAGGCTTTCCATTATTTTGCACAGGTGATTTGATCAGATTCATTTCATTAGTAATTACCACAGCCGTATCATCTAAGGGAAATTCTAAAAACATGTCCTGTTGGGGAACCTTGAGGACTGGAGTGGAGAAACACTGTGCTAGACTAAAGCTGTCCATACTTGGTTTCATTTTTTCATTCAGCCAGTGGAACATTCTAGGTGGACGTGGGAATCCTCGCTTCTGTGTCATTGTATTCTAACAGCAAGGAGACTCCCCTACCACGCTGATCAGCGCTACAGCAGGATGGCTGCATGAACTGATCGAAGGTAAATTTTTCAACAAGCTCCGGACCTGCAGTTGTGGGCACGCTGGGGAATTAAACTCCTGAAGGACATTGTCCATAATGGGTCATTGCTCCCCTTCTCGGCCCTATCCGGTCGTTTTGGGCTGGCACCCTGGATGCTTTTCCGCTACTACCAGCTGCGGCATGCTTTCCGGGCTCAGTTCCCTACACCTCCTGTTCTTTAGGCTGATGTGGTTGAGGACTTGTTGGCCCAAAGCTCCCTGAAGAAGGCTCTGTCCTCGCTGTACCCGACGATCCTTAGCAAAGAGTCCCCTAAGCTGGATGCCCTGTAGAGGAAGTGGGAGGTGGATATCCCATCCCTGGACAGGGAGGCTTGGGAGGAATGTTTTGAGGACAGTTATAAAGTGGTCTCCTCTAGGGATAAACTGATACAGGCTAAGTTCTTGCACAGGGTGTATTTTACTCCTCAGAGACTGCATGGGATTTATCCGCAGCGTTCTCCTAATTGTCCCCGATGCCGCACCTCAGAGGGTACCTATTTACATTTGTTTTGGACCTGCCCCAAGTTATCAGCCTTCTGGTCAGCAGTGTTTGAGACCATTAATGTCAGACTCCGCCTGAATCTCCCGATCTTCCCGGAGCTGGCACTGTTGGGGGGTACAAGACGATGAGCAGAGGCCTAGATGTACTAAATTACTAATGCCCTTGTTGTTCTGCTGTGTCATTGTATGCTGACAGTGGGCATCCCCCGTTGTCAGTATACACTGATCAGAGCTGCAGCTGACTGAAGCAAAACTTCCCAAGTCGGTTCAGGAGGATCAGTCATAGGTAAAGGCAAGTGACTTTTGTTAGTTGTATTTATGTCATTGTGGTCAGACAGCACACTGGCACCTGGCACCTTTGCTTCCATGTGCTGGGTGTGCAGTTTAATGAGGGCTGGGCTACCTCCAGTAACCTGCCCCTTATCTATCCATCAACAATCATGTGCTCCTACTTAGGAGACTTAAAATGCAATGTTATAGTTAGGACTGCAGTATACAGAGTGCCTTGACGGGGCCTGCAGCTTACACATGCATTTGCAAATACGTGCAACTAAACCTCTGTTTTTAAGGCATACTGTTAGACAGGTGAATTTGGTTGGTTGCTGATTGGTCGGTAAGTTTGAGTCTGGATATTCTATGTTTTTTGTATGTATATGTGCCCTTTCCAGCGCTCCTTATTGTATAGACCAGTCATAAGTAGGGGCAGTGACTTTTGTTTGTTGTATCGGTTCAGGAGAAAATCGATCGATAGATTGACTTCATGAATGGGAACAGCCATAGATTGTTCCAAATTCGGCCACTACCTGCTGAACCGACCACATTTCCATCCATATATGGCCAGCTTTAAAGTATTGTGCAGTGAAATAGAGCCTGATGGCGTGTTTTTTTTTTTTTTCTCAAAAGATCTTTTATTAAACAAAAAAGAAGATACAGTACATATAAAAAAAGGGTGCCATAACAATCCAACAAGAGCGTCTAGCAGTATCTCCTAACAGTTAAATACGTCTTCTTTCCCTAATGACAGAAACATGAGTCAATAAACCACACGGTTGGTGCCAAGAACAGTACAGCCTTATAGAATTTAAGCATCACATGTTGCTCAGGGTCCCGGTTCCCTATAATAAATACAGATATACCCCCTCCTCGGCCGAGGGAGGGGTCCGCCGTATCAGGCAACGGTCCACCTATCTATACACATGTGTCTGCAGCTTTGAGCCACCCACCCCACACTTTCTCGTATTTAGATGGGCAACCTCTGTGAGAGTATATCAATTTTTTGTAAGGTAGGGTTGCATTAACCTCCGCAATCCAGTGTGCAACATCGGGCGGGTCAGGTCTCATCCACAGTCTAGCCACCACCTTGCGAGCAGAGAAGAGTGTTTCATGTAGGAATATTTTAGAGAATTTATTACCGTCGGGGTTAGGGAAGATTCCCAGGAGACACCATTTTGGCTCCAGGGTTATAGGGGACCCCATGGTGTTATGGAGGAACTTTACAACCTGGGACCAGAAGGCCTGTATCTTAAGGCAGCTCCACAGGAGGTGGAAGAAGGTACCCGTCTCCCGGGAACACATCGGGCATGTAGCCGAGGAGTCACTTTTGTATTTTGATATTCGTAATGGCGTGAGATACGCTCTGTGCATTATAAATATCTGAGTCAGCCAATCAGATAATTTAGGGGAGACCAGTTTGCAAGTGTCTAAAGCATCACTCCATTCATCGTCTGCTATGGGGCCCACGTCCCCTTCCCACCTAGATTTCAGGGCGTACGCCCCCACAGTTGCCGCTGGAAGCGTGAGCATAGTGTAGAAGCTTGAGATAAGTTTCTTGGGGTCAGGGTATTTTACAGCCCCCATCAGGGGATTAGTCTCTATAGTGGGGGTTGCCTAGGGGGAATTGTGCATGGAAAGCATGACTAAGCTGCAGGTACCTGAAATACATGAAGTCTGGGAGCGAGAATTCCACCCGTAGCCGTTCATAAGTTTTCAGTCCTCCGTTCACGGTGACGTGAGAAAGGTAAAAAATGCCTCTTGTATACCATAGTTCGCTATCCGGAATTGCATTGAATTCGGGGAGGGCAGCGTTGTGCCACAATGGGGTAAAGTTGTGCAAGGGCGGGATGTGCAATTTTTTGGATGTCAGAGCCCAAATTCTCCCATATTGGTATAAGAGGGTCTTACGGTCAGCCTGTCCACCCACCCTCTCCGCCCTCCCGAGTATCGCCGCCATGGAGTCCATTGTTGGCCGTGTCCATTTTGGACAGAGAAAACACAAAAACCTGTCCCTGTCGGTTTTGTCAATGTGGAAAATTTGAGAGAGTTGGGCCGCAAGGTAGTAGCCACCGAAGTCAGGCAAGGCCATACCCCCCAGGTCAGTGGGAGTCTTGAGCTTGTGCCACGGGAGTGTCCTGTGCTTAAGCATGTCACATTAAGGGCTATGTAGTCAGCTGGGTCCCTGGTGGTATGGATTCCAAGGTATTTAATACGGTCAACTCTCTGCATGGGAAGTAGTGCTGGAAAACTGTCCAAGGGAAGTATCTGGGACTTGTTCCAGTTTATTCTAAGGCCAGAGAAGGCGCCAAACCGCTCTATTAGGGTCAGAGCCTGAGGCAAGGAGGTGCCAGAGTCGTCGAGATACAGAAGGGTGTCGTCCGCATATGTACTAATCTTTTCCACCACCCCCTCTCTGCCTAATCCTACAATCCCAGAATGTGCCCGAATCGCTATGGCCAGGGGCTCCGCCGCAAGCGCAAACAGTAGCGGCGACAGCGGACACCCCTGTCTAGTGCCCCTAGATAAAGAGAATTGCTTCGAGGGCCATCCATTTGCCAAGACTCTGGCTACTGGATTCTGGTACAGGAGTTGAACCCATTTTATGAACCTGGGCCCCAGTCTGCGAAGATTGAAGGAAGTGTTCCTACCCGGCATGAAGCCTGCCTGGTCACCATGTATTAATGAAAGAATAACCTTGTTCAACCGGATAGCAAGTACTTTGGCAAGAATTTTGATATCCACCTGAAGCAAGGAAATGGGACGATAAGATTCTGGTAGGTGCGTGTCCTTCCCGGGTTTGGGTATGAGCACTATAGTAGCCTCTCTCATCGTGGGTGGTAGATCAGAGTGTTTAAATATAGAGTTGTATAAGGTTAGCAGTCTGGGAACCAACAGGTCCGAGTATGTGGAATAGAATTCCACAGGGAGACCATCAGATCCTGGGGCCTTAGATGTGGGGAAAGTGGCCAACGCCGCCGATATCTCCTCCTGTGACAGAGGTTCCTCCAATTCCTTCACCTGGTCAGTCGAGAGTCTGGGGATTTGAAGCCCAGCTAGAAATGTTTCCATAAGGGAGGGGTCATCTGAGACAGTGGTGGTGTATAGGGCAGCAAAGAAATCCCGGAACATCATCGTGACCTGAGTAGGCTCAGACACGAGGACGCCATCTGGGGAGCGGAGAGATATCACCACAGGGGGTCTCTCCTCGCTATGGACCATGTAAGCGAGCAATTTCCCCGCCCTCTCACCGTGCTCGAACGACCTCTGTCTGAGGAAAAAGAGCTTCTGTTTGGACTTTTCGTAAAGTAGCTGGTTCAGGGTCCTCGAGCACATCTTAAGATTGCCCGCCCTGTCAGGGGTGGGATCATCAAGGAATTCCCTCTCCGCGGTCAGCGAGGCCTCCGTCGCCGCATCAAGAGCCACAGTGGAAGTCCGTTTCAGTCTGTTAATACGGGCTGAAAGGGTCATTCGTGTGTGGAGCTTGAACGCCTCCCACACCACCTGCGGTGGCACAGAGTCCTCGTTGTTCGCAAAGAATTGTTCCCAGTCAGCCCCAAGATCATCATCCTCTGGCAACAAAGTTAACCAAAAAGGATTCAGGCGCCAATTCGACGGAGGACGCGCGTGTGGCAGAGAGAGCTCAGCCCAATAGGGGCAATGGTCGGAGAGGGACCTCGGGGAAAAGCCTACGGTCATGAGTCTGGGAAGAAGGGTCTTAGAGACCAGTATAGGGTCTATGCGTGACATAGAGTGGTGAGATGCAAAAAAGCAAGAGTATGCCCGTTCCGCGGGGTGTCTATGCCTCCATGTATCTGTCAGGTTAAAATCACTGAGCAGGCGCGCAAATCTCGTTGGGTGGGCGGGTGGCTGAGACTGTGGGAGACTGGTCATCCTGTCAAGTGATGAATCTAAGACATTATTGAAGTCACCCAGCCAGATGGCCGGAACAGCAGGGTGTAGTGACATGAAAGCAAGTCCCTCATTTAGCACCTCAAACTGGAACGGTGGGGGTATGTAAAAGGCCAGTATAAGTAACATTTCACCATACAGTTTTGCCCTAAGGAACACATACCTGCCCAATGGGTCTATCACCGAGTCCTGAAGTTCGAAGTGTGTATTTTTTGCTATGAGTAGGGACACTCCACGGGAGTGGGTAGTGTGCACGGCGTGGTAAGCCCAGCCTATCCAAGGTCTTTTGAGGGACCTCAGTACCGGACCCTCGGCGTGTGTTTCCACCAGGGCTACCACGTCTGCTCGGTATTTTTTAAGCTGCCCAAACACGGCTGCCTGTTTGATGGGGTCTCTCAGCCCCCTCACATTCCATGTGTGGCCATAGGTGGTAGTGATGACGGAACGAAACTTCAGGACCCGGGGGGCCCCTGGATGCGGCCCCCCCAAACGTCCGCCCCCAGCCGGGAGCGGGCGGCAACAACCAAGATAAAGCAACGCGGCACCAAACAGGGCAATCTTCCATGTTCTGTACAGTCATATTATTAAACAGTAAAAATCCAAACCCTCCCTACCCCGCCCTGCACGAACCCCAACTGGTGCAGGCATTTATCCCTAACCGCCAACAGGGCGAAAGTAATGTCCAACCTGAAAAGGAAAGGTTAAATAATAGTATAATGCACAGAAATACCTCTATACCCAGAGCAGCAACAGAGCTCCTCTGGGCCCCGCCCAGGTTACACATTTCAGCACATAGGGTGAAACTTCGCTGTGCTAAGGGACACAGAGCAGGACACTGCCCACTATACAACGTGGCCTGATGGCATTTTTACACTGGGAGGCAAACACCCTTTACTGAAGCAGAAGATACTACAAACACATATAGTTATATTACAAAATATATTTTTTAAATTTAATATAGGGCTGATTTTAATGTCTGCCTAAGCTCTGTCAGTAGCTGATCGGTTTAAACATTTTTTATATTTTTTTGCTTTCTAGGAAAAGAGTGGAAAAAAAACGGTAATTGCACAGAAAGTGAAGATTTCTTCAGGGTAAAGTGTTGGTCGGGCTGTATTTCCGGCATCACCACTGCCGGTTCCCCATTGAGCATACGGGATTGTGCGCCAAGTTAAATAAATTTAAATCCATCTCAGATGACCTCAGCGCTCGAGGGGGGGTTTTGATGGGGGAATAAAGTGGCGGTTTTGGGATGCTGCCATATAAAACAGCTCAGTCTGGAATAATCTGCAATACAAACTATTTCCATGATGTCAGTGTGTCCCCACAGTGCTTTAGAGTGACATGTCTGCAAGGAGACACAAGAAAATGGCATTCGATATGGCGGCTCCGCTACCATTCAATGTGAGCACACAGAGCAACGATCGAATGTCCAGACACAATAGGGACCACTAAAAATAACTTTTTTCTTTGCACACTCATGCAAAGCAAGTATAAATGCTTATAATAAATTGTAAAGTGCAGGAACCCAAATTAACCAAAACACAATTTTTCACAGTTACAAATAAAGTGAAATCAGTTTGCTTGAAAAAAATAAAAATAAAAAAAAGTTTACAAAAAGGACCATTTATTGCAGTAATGTATTCATTAATAATAATAAATATAAATATACACAGCAGGCAGTTTTACCTGAATCAGTCCTGCTGATGTCTTTCACCAATTACCCTACATAGCAGCACTATGAGACTATGAAAGGAAGGACCAGCAATCAGAGCCATTCAAGTTGGATATTACTTTAGTTGTCAGCCTAGCACTGAATGGGCTTATGAGATGTGAGAGTACAAGGGTGACCTCATGAACCTACTTCTTCCTCTTCACTGTCCAATCAACAGACAGGGGAGGAAAGGTGACCGTGGAAGCAGAACTTTATCATCGTTTTACTACATTTGGTGAGGAGAGACTAGCATAATTATATGACTTGGTCATTAGTTTTGAAGTGTTTATTAGTTGGTACTATCACATACAGCCAGGGCTGCCATCAGGAATTATGGGGCCCCTACACAGCTTCAGGCATGGGCCCTTCAAATTGAGAAGCGGAGGGGCCACAAATGGGGGGGGGGGGGGGTTGCCCTGGGGACCTCTGGGCCCCTTACATAAAAAAATAAAATAAAATAAAAAGATATATATATATAAGGGGGTAGCCATCGGCCCTTTAATAAAAAGAAAAACAAAATATATAATTTGTCCGAGTATTTGCGGGAGTACTTGTACTCGTGCAAATGCTCCCGATACCTAAATAGAATACTTTTTTTGTATTTATCAACATGTTCTGTGAAAATTTTGAGTTTTTTACTACTGCGTGACAAGAAAATAAAACTTTTTTTTCATTTTTACTAATTTTTATTCTTTTATAATGTCTTGAGTTAGAGTTCTTCATAATTCTAAAGAAAATATCCTTAGTCTGTATTGTGGTTTGAAAACGGTCACATGACATTTAAAAAAAGTATCGGTATTCGGTATAGGCAAGTACATGAAAAAAGTATCGGTACTTGTACTCGGTCCTAAAAAAGTGGTATCGGGACAACCCTAGTTGCCATCGGGGGCCCTGGGGACCTCCGGGCCCCTTACAGGTGTACTGCCTGTACCCCCAACGGCGAACCTGCATACAGCCAGTGCTGGGACAAGGTCATCCAGTGCCCAGGGCAAAGATTCCAAATTGTACCCCCCCCCCAGTCCCTTAGGACTAGGGTCAGGGCACCCTATTCCTGCAATAAACCATTGCACCCAGGGCAACCAACCCTTCTGCCCACCCTCTGTCTCTACCCTGCATACAGCCAACGCATTTAAGGATGTAGTCTCCTCCTCCTCTTTTTCAGAACAAATAGAATCAAGCTGGTTATTTGGCATCATTCATAAAATGAAAAATCTTTATCAGCCACAACAGAACTACAATTGTAAAAAGCGAACACAACCAATAAAGATTTGCATTTGATCTTGAGTAACTTCATTTTACTATTCGTTCTTCTACTGGAGTGTGGAGACACCTCAGCCAGAGCAGCAGTTACTGGCCACAAGAAGTTGCATCTGCGGTCAAGCGTAAGTATTGTGTGTTCTTCCTTCCCCCTTTTCCAGGGCTAGAAGAAGTGTTCGATCCAGACTACCTCCTCTGAAAAGCCTTGCATAAAGGTACAATCAGCAGGACTAACATTTGTTGGCAGCAAAAGCTGATGATTCAGCAAATTTTACCCTTATGCTAGGCTTTTCAAAGGACGTAGACTGGATCTAGCAACAAATCTTTGACAAAGTCCTGAAGAAGAGGGAGGCAATATCTCCTGAAACCTGCTGGCAGTATACCAACAACAAACTAAAAAATGAAGCATGGAGTATGACGGTTTGTATTGGGTACTCCCCAACACACAATATAAAAACATTCATCTGATGAATGACGCCCCCATAATTATCAGGAGTGCACTAGCCTAGAACCAAATCACCCAAAAAAAGGCAAACTACCAAAAAGGGAGAATTCCCAACCACCTACCAGATTATTTTCCTATACCGTCACCTGTCAGAAGGGTAGATAACATTGCTATAATTTTGGGGGTGTTTAACTGTGCACAACTATGCAGCCATAAAGAGTTAAGTATACAAAGGGGGCATATAACGGAGATCCTCAGATGGTGGTTTTTGAGTTCCACTTTAGATTTAAGTAATTTGCACATCATCATTGCTCTTTGCCAGCGATACTTAAAGAAACCTTTGGGTTGAGAGAAGCAAAGTAAAGACGAGCATTCTACGGGAAAGGGAGAGAGGATTGGCTGGGAAGAGCCAGGAGTTAACTGTAGTTAAAGAGCAAATAGCAGTTTTGTAGGACTCTGGAGCCAATTACCGGTATATCTATATACTGAATTAACTATCACTATCTGTAGCATTAGCCCAATTAATTATACTTTTTATTTCAACATGCTTTTAATACACTGATGGGCAGGGAATCCAATACACAGAAAGGGGCAAGACTTTCCTTTAAAGCCTAAGTTAACCTTTTGAAAATAATAAATAATTAAAACGCATATGTTTTGCAGGTAAAATGTAATATGTAAAGCATTCAGCAGATTGTGGGTGCAATGCCCGGCTCCTGCAGACTCTTATGATAGCTGTGTGCCTGTACCTTCGATACAGGCATGCAGTTACTTGAGAGCAGGAAGATCAATGAACTATGAGAGTGATCACTAGCACCCTCCTAGTTCATTGAAAATTACAAGTCGTCAGCCTCAATTGATCATGGTACTGGTAAAAGAATAATGCAGCAAAGTGGGCAGAGCCCTATATGGCCACACAGTTTTCAAATTGTGACAAGGGGTGTAGGGAGAAAATCCCCCTCCTACTATCACAATGGGGGATCGGGGGTCTGCGGGAACTGGAGCACAGTAACATGTTACACGCTATATTCAGATGTAACGTGTTAAAAAAGGTGAACCTTTCCTTTAAAGTCTATGTAAACCTCAAATCTATTTTTTAGTATGGTATGTTTGACATGATACCCCACTATACAGTTCTCAAGCAAATATTTTTTAGGATTGTACTGCAGAGTTCCTTGCCTGGAGATCCTGCCAATAACAGCACTTCCTGTTTCAGACGGACAGCTGTAGTAGCGCGTCTGCCATGTGCGCTCGTTTGGTGGGTCATTGGGCCATTTATCTGATAGGCCTGGTAGGCAATCCAAAAGCCAGCTGAAGGAGCACATGCGGCAGGTGAACAACGCTACTGCTAATCATGAGGTTCTGGCCTAGTGTTGTCACTCTGTAAGAGGAAGTGTTTTTGGCAAAATCCGTTGGTAAGAAACAATTTGCTTAAACTGTATGTGGTAGGACATGATACAATACAAAAAGTTTTAGAGTTTACATATACTTTAACCGTTCGGTGTGCTCAGTAGTAGATCCGCTACATAGCAGCTTCTGGAGGAGCAGCAATTTTGCAGTGGAAGATATATAAATAAAGATTGGAAAAACACTAGATTCTTGTGTCTGTGTGTGTACATTCGCGTCATGTACAGGTCTGGTCTAGGTCAGAACACCCAACGCTTTTACACTTGAGAATGTTTATATCTGTGGGCAAGAAGCACAGCAGGGAACACACGTAGAAAAAAATTCTAATTGCATGGATTCAGTAACTGAGCACGGATAGGGCATGTGCATTCTGTAAACACAAGGCTGACAAATATGTGTGCGCGGAGTGTCCTTACCTCCTGCAGCTGCTGTATGTGGATCCGACACGTCTCAAGATCGCTGTCTCCAGGAACCACAATAACTCCCAGTGGGAGAGCTGCAATCACCAGAAAAGAATTAAAACTGGGTAAAACGGGGATAGAATTAAAAAGGATAAAAAGGGAGGGAGAGAAGGAATAAATTGAGGAGGCGAGAAAAGGGGAGACCGAGAAGAACAGGGGGTGGACATAAATGAAGGGTACCAGGCAATGCTTTAGACAGGGGAGAACATTTTTTGTTCAAATTTCTATCTGCTCATAATGGTATATACTATATAAATAAACGGTCTGTTAAAGTGGACCTTCCACTCTGTTTAAGGTCTGAATTTTACGTGCCCCTCCTACCATCCTTACTAAAACGAGTTTAAAAAAAAATATATAAGGAGATAAAATTATAAAAAAGATACTTACACTGCTCAGGCTTCCATGTGCAGGGGATGTCCTCTTTTTTTTTTACCAAAGTAATCCAGAGGGATGGTGAGTGCTCTGAATCTCGCAAGAAGTGCTGGGACTGTGTTCTTGGCGAGATTTGGAGCACTTTAGATTTTCCTGATCTTGCTAGAAGGATGATGTCACCTTGGCGCACACCTAATCCAGAGGAAAGGTGAGCATACATCTAACTACCCCTATCCATGTTCTTTTTTAATTTGTATGCTGCCCTTCTAAAAAGGATGGGGGGGGGGGGGTATTTAAAGAGCAGACTTTGCATTCAACCTGGAATCAGCTTTAAGTTTTAAAGGGCATGAATTACAGGCCGTCACGCTGAAACAAGTGTGCAGCCAGGGATGTTCAATAGGTTTATTTATCCGTTTTTTAACCCAATTAGAAAAATCTTGGGTGAAAAAAAGGGATTTTTAAATACAGCTTACCTGTAAAATCCTTTTCTTGGAGTACAGCACGGGACACAGAGCGGCATATTCATTACTATGTGGGTTATATGGAGTACCTTCAGGTGTGGACACTGGCAATCTTCAAACAGGAAGTCCCCTCCCTATATAACCCCCTCCCCTAGAGGGAGTCCCTCAGTTTTGTAGCAAGCAGTATGCCTCCCAAAATGGTCACCCAAAAGAGGGGTGGGAGCTCTGTGTCCCGTGATGTACTCCAAGAAAAGGATTTTACAGGTAAGCTGTATTTAAAAATCCCTTTTTCTTTCTCGTACATCACGGGACACAGAGCGGCATATTCATTACTATGTGGGATGTCCGAAAGCAATGCTTTAATGAGGGGAGGGAGACATCTTCCAAAGAAGGATTCAATTTTAGAGCTAAACTCAAATCATAATAATATTTCCAAATTAGTCAAGAAAGAAGAACCTTTTTCTTTTTTTTTTTTTTTTTTTTTTTTTATATAACCAAGGGTGTTTCTGATCCCGAGGATTTCAAACTGCAGCCTGTAGTACTGCCTGACCAAAGGCAGTATCCGCATTTCTTCTCACGTCTAGTTGATAAAACCTTGTAAACGTGTGGACTGATGACCACGTTGCCGCTTGCATATCTGAGCCATAGAGATCTGATGGTGTGCTGCCCAAGAGGCGCCCATGGCCCTGGTAGAATGGGCCTTTACCGACAACGGAGGGGGCAACCTCTTCAATCCGTAGGCTTGAATGATTAATTGTCTAATCCATCTCGAGATGGTGGATTTTGCAGCTGCCTGCCCCTTCTTGGGGCCATCTGGTAGAACGAATAACACCTCTGTTTTCCGGATCTTTTCCGTAGCTTTAAGATAGGCCTTCATGGCCCGGACAATATCCAAGGTATGCAGCAACCCCTCCTTTCTAGATGTAGGTTTTGGAAAGAAGGATGGAAGTACCAAATCCTGGTTTAAGTGAAATTTGGATATAACCTTTGGTAGAAAGGAAGGATGGGGCCGGAGAACTGCCCTGTCCTTATGCAGAACAAGATATGGTTCCTTACACGATAAGGCTGCTAATTCTGACACTCTCCTGGCCGAAACTATGGCGACCAAGAAAACCAATTTTCTTGTCAGTAAGAGTAAAGGAATCTCAGCCAAAGGCTCAAAAGGCTGTTTCTGTAGAGTGGACAGGACAAGATTTAGGTCCCAAGGACAAACTGGTGACTTGACAGGAGGATTAATACGCAAGACCCCCTGTAAGAAAGTCTTTACCAGCGAGTGGGTGGCCAGCGGCCTCTGAAACCACACTGACAGAGCTGAGATCTGTCCTTTGATTGTGCTTAGTGCCAGGCCTTTATCCACTCCTAGCTGGAGAAAACTTAACACCCTATCCATAGTATATTTGCGGCAATTCCATCTTTTGGATTCACACCAGCCTATATAGTTCCTCCACACCCTGTAATAAATTACCCTGGAGACCGGCTTTCTAGCCTTAATCAGGGTAGGGATTACCTGCCTAGACAGACCCCTACCCCTGAGAATCAGGGATTCAGCCTCCAGGCCGTCAAATTTAGACGCTGTAATGTAGGGTGGAGGATCGGGCCTTGTGAGAGTAGGTCTGGTTGTAGAGGAAGAGTCCAAGGGTCTCCCACTGCCATATTCAGGACTAGTGAGTACCAAGCCCTCCGGGGCCAAGCTGGAGCTATTAGAATGACTGGCTTGTGCTCCACTCTGATCTTGCGCAACAGGCGGGGGAGTAACTGTAGTGGAGGGAATGCATATAGAAGTTTGAATTGATACCAAGGGCAAACCAACGCATCGGTTCCGCAGGCCATAGGATCCCTCGCTCGCGACACGAACCTGTCTAGTTTCTTGTTGAACCTGGATGCCATTATATCTACGTCTGGCGTTCCCCACCTCTGGCAGATTGTCTGAAAGACCTGGGGATGCAGAGACCACTCCCCTGGCAACAGACTCTGGCGACTTAAGAAGTCTGCCTGCAGGTTGTCCACTCCGGGAATGAATATCGCTGAAATGCAGGGTACATGAACCTCTGCCCATTGAAAAATCAAGTTCACTTCCCTTTGAGCGGCCTGGCTCCTGGTTCCCCCTTGGTGGTTTATGTATGCCACCGCCGTGGCATTGTCTGACTGGATTCTCACCGGGAACCCCTTTAATCTGGAGGTCCACGCCAACAGGGCTAGGCGAGCAGCTCTGATTTCCAAGATATTGATGGGGAGCTGCCTCTCTGCTTTCACCCAAGTTCCCTGGCGGGAGAACCCTTCGAAGACCGCCCCCCAGCCTGCCAGGCTGGCGTCTGTGGTAACTACCTTCCAGACAACAGGGCTGAAGGATCTTCCCTTTAGAAGATTCTGAGGGTTCAACCACCAGGCCAGGCTCTGTCGGACCCTTGATGATAGCGTCAAAGGGGACTCTAAGGCATGTGCCCTCTTGCCCCAGGCTGCTAGAATGGCTGCCTGTAGGACGCGAGTGTGGATCTGAGCGTATGGTACTGCCTCGAATGTGGCCACTAGCTTGCCTAGTAATCGCATACACAGGCGAATAGTTGGTCTTTTCTTGTTTATAACCAACTGAACCAACCCCTTGATCGCCTTGATCTTTACAAGGGGCAGGAACACCTTTTGATGTTCTGTGTCTAACCTCATGCCGAGGTATTCCAACTGCTTTGTAGGCTGGAATGCTGACTTTCCCTGGTTTAGGACCCAGCCGAATTCTTCGAGGTACCGAACCGTGAGGTTTACTGCCTTTTGCAGACCCGTCCGTGAGTGATCTATGATTAAAAGGTCGTCCAAGTATGCTAGGACTGTGACTCCTTGGATCCTTAAATTGGCCAGAACTGGGGCTAGGATCTTCGTGAATACCCGGGGGGCCGTGGCCAGCCCGAAAGGGAGCGCCCTGAATTGGAAGTGTCGCTGCCCCACCGCGAAGCGTAAAAACCTTTGATGCGACTGAAAGATTGGTACATGAAGGTAAGCATCTTTTATGTCTATGGAGGCCAGAAAATCGTCTTTCTGAAGCGCGGCGGCTGCTGACCGGATGGATTCCATCCGGAAGGACCGCACCCTTAGATAAGCGTTTAACCTCTTTAGGTCCAAGATTGGCCTGACATCGCCGTTGGGCTTTGGTATGACAAAGAGATTGGAATAGAAACCTAGGCCTTGCTCTTGGGCTGGCACTTCTATAATTACGTCCTGGCAAAGCAGGTGATCCAAAGCTGCCAGCATTGAGGCCTTCCTTGCTGGATCCCTTGGTAGCCTTGATTCTTGAAAATGAGGCGGAGGATATCTTAGAAACTCAAATCTGTAACCTGTGGTTACAGATGCCCGGGCCCAATTGTCGGGGATCTTGGCTTCCCAAACTTCTGAGAAGAGACGAAGCCTTCCCCCCACCCGTGAGAGTGGGGGCGCCCCTTCATAAGGCAGACTTAGGGGCTGTCTTTGACGGCTTGCGATACCACGGCTTCTTACCCCCAGGGGTCTGTCCCTGCGATCTACTGTTAACGTTGGATCGTGCAGGCGGCCGTCGATACTGCCTGGAATTAGAGGGCCCCGAGACAGGAAAAAGCTGCCTTTTAAATGTAGGAGCCCGGAATGTCTTTTTGACCGGTAAAAGGGTACTCTTGCCATTTGAAATAGTCTGAATATATTTATCCAGATCTTCTCCGAAGAGTCGTCCTCCATGGAAGGGAAATCCTGCCAGAAGCTTTTTGCATGGGGGTTCTGCCGCCCAGTTCTTCAACCATAAGAGCCTTCTCATGTGTACCAAACATAGTGATAAACGAGAAGCCTGCTGGATGGAATCTTTTATAGCATCTACCGCGAAACACAGAGCTCTGGGAATGTCAGCAAACTCTTCTGCTTGTTGGGTAGGCATGTCCTTTAACATCTCTTTTGTCTGGTCTTTTAATGCCTGACAAACTCCAATTGCAGCTACCGCTGGCTGCACCACTGCTCCTGCCGTAGCAAAGGATGCTTTTAAAAGTGTCTCTAATCTTTTATCAACCGGATCTTTAAACATATATATGTTTTCCACCGGGCAAGTTAGTGATTTATTCACACATGAGATGGCTGCATCCACTACTGGGAGCCTCCACTTCTTGGAGAATTTTTCCTCCATGGGATAAATGACCGCAAATCTTTTCGGTGGCAGAAAAACCCTGTCCGGCCGTACCCAATCCCGAAAGATCAATTCCTCCAAGAGAGGATGGACCGGAAAAACTGCGTTGCTTAACGGGGCTTTCAAAGAGCCCAGAGAGGATACCGGAGGAACCTGAAGTTCTGGCAATGGCAAACTAAATGCCGAGCGGACCATGTCCGTCAAAGACTGTACCCACAGTCTCTCTGTCTGGGAGTCTGAAAATGGTTCCTCAGAGGTAGACCCCTCCATCCCTGAACCCTCTTGGTTCAGGTCCAGTTGATCCTCCTGTGATTCTAATTCCTCCGGAGAGAGAATCTCAGCATCTGAGGATACACCCCCTGGTGATGGGGATCTAACCCGTTTCTTACCAGGAATAGCTCTGGCGATCAATGCCGCTATTCTCTCTTCTAGCCCCCCTAGGGATACGGCTAGCATCTCCTCTGTGATAAACACAGGGCTGGGCTGATCTGGGCCAGCCTCCGCACCAGATCCCCCTAATGGCTCATCCAAGGCGCTTCTTAAATTAATAAGCTGCGGGGAAAGTATCGGCATATCAGAATCAGAAAGGGACCCCTTTTGTTTTTTGGTCTTTTTTGTCCCCTTTGACCCCGAACCCTTGGAAGCCATAATACAAAATCGAGGGACTCCGCCCACACAACAGACTGTAGTGGCCAGGAGTACAAATTTCAGAGTTTAGGGGAGAATAGATCACTAGTGTCCCCAAAAACTGATGGGCCCGTATGTTGGTCTTTTCTTTTTTTTTTTTTTTTTTTTTTTTTTTAAATAATTATATATTATATATTTGACAACATACAATGACCCTAATTTAAGTTTGCCAGCCTCCAACCTGCTGCAAAATAAGGGGGATTTCTTGGCTTAACAATAAAGGCATTGGAACAAAGTCCACATGTACTACCCCTCTTCCGCCACCGGGAGTCACTGTTCTGCCGCTCTGCGTCCTCTCCTTGAAAAAATCAGCCTCAGACTGAGCCCTGACAAGGCCTGCTGTCTATAACAGCACAAAGGCGCGCCCCTGTATGACGCCGCAGGCCCGCCCCCCCCCGCCCTCCTGTCTGGACGGCGCGAAAAACGTCAATAAGACGTGCGCGCGCACGCGCGCGCGTATGCCGGATACAGGAGGAACATGGAGGAGCCGCGCTGCTGGAGATCCAGGCACGCAGAAACAGGCGGCAGATTCAAACCCCCGGCCAGGTAGGACTCTCTCAAGGCCCCTAGGGATCCTTACTAGCCCTAGGAAGAAGAAACAGCAGGTTAGCTAGCAACACATATTTAGACAGGGGGGCCTAGTGATGGGGGGAGAAAGGGTGTCATCCTGTCTCTTTTAGACATAGTGATCACGGTTGCCCATGCAGAGCATACTTAGGCTATCCCCCCTTTTAGGTTACCCCGGGGAGCCTGCTGTCGAACCAAGTCCCGCAGGCTCCCCCTTACCTGCTCCATGCTGCAGGATGTTTGACCAGCAAACTGATCCAATCTTCTCCCATCTCCGTGGGTAGCGTAGTAGACCTTCAGGCCCTGGGGTCCTATGAAGGTACCCACTGTCCTGGACCTATATAGCACCCTGGCAAAACAGGAACTTTATGGTTTTTGCAAACTCCAAGTCCTGGGCCCAGGGTCCAGCCCTCCAAAGAGGAGCATTATAGGCAAAACCCCACGGTTTGGGGCCCGGGTACTGTCCACTTTGGCACTGAGGCTCCTTGGACAGATCCGGTAGCCCGCCCTTAATCCCAAGGATGTGGAGCAAAGCTATTCCGTGACCAACACCTAAGACACTGGCGAAAAAACTGAGGGACTCCCTCTAGGGGAGGGGGTTATATAGGGAGGGGACTTCCTGTTTGAAGATTGCCAGTGTCCACACCTGAAGGTACTCCATATAACCCACATAGTAATGAATATGCCGCTCTGTGTCCCGTGATGTACGAGAAAGAAAATTAAAGCAGAACTAAAATCCTGCGAACGCAAACAGGTTATCTTTTAGTGCAGAAGAGACATGCACTGTTACTTCTGAAATAAAATTTCCATACCTGCCTGCTTGCATTGTAAACTGAGCTGTACATGCGTAGATCAGCATACAGTGCCAGGCCGGTCTCTGATTGCCAGGATGACAGTCTCCTGCTCATGCACAGAAATCTCATCATCCCCTGCCAGCTAATGAAGAAGCTCGAAGACCAGAAGATGATGCCAATGCTAGACTGCTGAACAGGTTAAATTGATATTAAAAGGTTCCCGTTTTTTTTTTTTTTAAATAACAAACATGTCATACTTACCTCCACTGTGCAGTTCGTTTTGCACAGAGTGGCTCCAATCCACCTGTTCTGGGGTGCCACAGCGGTTTCTCCCCGCATTAGATAACACCTTTTGGGAATCTCTCTCCTAAGGGGGTTACCTTGCGGGCACGCTCCTGTGTCATACACTTGGCGTCCATAGACGCCGAGTGTATGACTTGGCCATTGGATTTGATTGACTGAGCTGCTCTCTGTGTCCATTCAAACACAGAGTCATGTCTGAATGGACACTTTTGGGACTTGCCTAGCGTGGAGGAGTGGAGTAAAATGAAAGTAAATCTACTTTTCATGCCCCCTAGACCTGAACAAGCAGAATTTTCAAGTTTTCTAGGGTTGGCCTTTAAGTTACACTTATTAAGGAGTTGCAGCAACAAGTACACTGATCAGCCACAACATTATGACCACTGACAGGTAAAGTGAATAATATTATTTTATTATCTCATGACAATGGCACATAAAAAAGTGGGAGGGATATATTAGGCAGCTAGTAAACAGGTTGTCCATGAAGTTAATGTGTTGAAAGCACCAAAAAATTGGCAAGTGTGAAGCCCCGTACACACGGCCGAGGTTCTCGGCAGAAACCAGCGAGAACCTCGCTGGAAGCTGCATTCTGCCGAGAACCTCGGCCGTGTGTACGCTCTCGGCGAGCCCCGCCCGCCGGGAAACCCGTCGAGCAAATAGAGAGCAGGTTCTCTATTTGCTCGACGGCCCGTCGGGATGAATGGCTGGTTGCCTTTCCCGACGGGCGGGTCGCCGATTCTGACGGCCGGCAGAGAACCTCGACGGGCGGAACGATGTGTTCCGCCCGTCGAGGTTCTCTGCCGTGTGTACGGGGCCTAAGAATTTGGAGTACTTTGACAAGGGCCAAATTATACAGGCTAGACAAGTGGCTAAGAGCATCTCCAAAACTGCAGCTCTTGTGGGATGTCCCCGGTCTGCAATGGCCAGTACCAAGCATAAGTGGTCAAAGGAAGGCGAACTAGCGACAGTGTCATAGGTGGCCAAGGCTCATTAATGCACGTGAGGAGCGAAGACTGGTCCATGCAGTCCGATCTATTCAGAAGATCTAGTTTAGCTCAAATTGCTGAAAAAGTTAGTGCTGGTTACACTAGAAAGGTGTCAGATCACGCAGTGCATCGCAGTCAGTTGCATATGGGGGTGGGTAGCTGCAGACTAGTCAGGGTGCCCATGCTTACCCATGTCCACAGCCAAAAGTGCCTGGAATGAGCATGTAAGCCTCAGAACTGGACCACAGATATCCATGTAGGCCCCACCTAGCAACTTACAGGACTTAAAGCAGGGGTGCCCAACCAGTGGCCCGCGGAGCCCTCTGATGTAACCCATGACTGCCTGCTCTAGAATGGCTGGTTGGCAAGATCATATTGCAGGTTGCCGACCTGCCATCCCAGAGCATCAGTGTTGTAAATGAAGCCGGCAGTAGAGGAAGCAAGCGGCTTTTCAGAAAGTACACCATACCTGCAGGATATAATAGACGTCTATGGCAAAGTGCAGCTAACCGGCGGGAATACCACAGGTACATTGCGCCGCACCCACTGTGTGGGTAGACTGCAGACAATAAGTGTAAAAGCAGCCTTAGGCCCCTTTTACACAATCAGTCCGACCCAATCGCACCCTCCCTTCACCTCTATGGAGCGGCAGATGTAAACAGACTTTTGTCCGTTTACACCTGCCTACCTCCAATCCTATCTGCTAAAAAAAAAAAAAAATAGAAGTGGATCTGTCCCATTCCATCTGATTGGATCAGAGGGCCCATAGAGTAGATGTAGACTGGACACAGACTTGTCATCTGCCCACTCCGTTCATTGTGGCCCGCGACTGGTTACTCATTTGTTTAATTGGCCCTCGGCCATCAAAAGGTTTGGCACCCCTGACGTGAAGGTTCTGCTACTCAAGGCTTAGTGCCAGATACCACAGCAAACCTTTAGAGGTCTAGTGGAGTCCATTCCTTGATGGGTTATGGTGGGTGGTCATAATGTAAAAGGCTGATTAGTGCATATTTTATTTTGTCAAAAAACAAAACATATCAGCCTTTATCCCTGAACCTGCACTAGAATGAAGAC
Source organism: Rana kukunoris (assembly GCA_029574335.1). NCBI lineage: Eukaryota > Metazoa > Chordata > Amphibia > Anura > Ranidae > Rana > Rana kukunoris. The sequence continues at coordinate 176,469,397 of CM056059.1, read as the reverse complement.
TGGAAGGTTGATTTCGTTATAATTCTGATTTCATTTCCTCTGCCTTCATGTTTAACAGAAGAGAGCGTTTCTGGGCATAACGGGTAAGAGGACTTCAAATAGAAACTAACCATGTAAGCAATCACAATATCAAAGAAAAGATGTACCATGAACCTAAGACCTATGAACAGTAAAGGAGTTACAGTGAACTGGATAAAGGAAACACATTAAATGATCACATTACTCACAGGCTTCCTTCAGCTTCTCCTTGTCATAGTGCAAAGCCTCATAGTCATGCATGGAGATGCGACTAACACGAAGGCGCAATCTGTCAGGGACCAGCTGCTGACTAGAGATAGACACCAACAAATGTATTATTAGAAGATGTGTTAAACCAAAACCTGACTTTTATATGGTTCTCTAGACCCATAGTAATGATGGGGCCAGGTGTTTGCATGAGTGACCCTATATGGCCACACATTTGTGAAACCCTGAGCTTGTTGAAGATCCCATAACCAACCATGGTTGTTAATATAGAGTTGGCCTCCCTTTGCAGCCATTACAGCCTTTTTTTCATCTGGGAAGGCTTTGCACGGTGTTGTCTGTGGGAATTTGTGCCCATTTAGCCATCAGAGATGGTCAGATAGTGATGATTTCAAAGGTGTTCAATAGGGCTGAGATCAGGTAACTCGGGTTCCTCCACACCAAACTCATCAGACCGTGTCTTTATGGAGCTGGCTTTGTACATGGCGGCACAGTCATGCTGAAACAGAAAAGGACCTTGTCCAAACTTTTACCACAGGGTTGGAAGTGCACAACTGTCTAAAATGTCTTTGTATGTTGTAGGATTAACACTATAGTTCACTAGAAACCCCAGAACTCAACCATTTAGACCCCTTTCACTTCAAAGTCGCGCGATTTCGCAGCCACAATTTTGCTACGATTTCAGGGAATGCCTGTGTAAGTGGCATCAAAATCGGACCAAAAGTAGTGCAGGGATTACTTTGCAGTCGGAAGGCATTGAAGTCATACTAATATGAATGGTTGTCATTGGAAAGCATGGGAAACGACTTGTCATGCTACTTTGCCATCACAAATCGTGGGACAAGTCGTTTAAGTGTGAAAGGGGTCTTAAAGGGGTTGTAAAGGTACCATTTTTTCCCTAAAAAGCGTCCTTTACCTTAGTGCAGTCCTCCTTCCTCATCCTTAGATTTTGCTTTTAAATGTCCTTATTTCTTCTGAGAAATCCTCACTTCCTGTTCTTCTGTCCACACAGTAATGCAAGGCTTTTTCCCTGGTGTGCAACTTCACACAGTAATGCAAGGCTTTTTCCCTGGTGTGGAGTGTCGTGCTCACCCCCTCCCTTGAGGGGGCAAGCAGGAGAGTCAGGACGCCCTCTACGTTGCAGATAGAGAAAGGAGCTGTGTGTTAGTGGGCATCCTGACTCTCCTGTAGTTCAAGGGAGGAGGCGAGCACGACACTCCACACCAGGGAGAAAGCCTCACATTACTCTGTGGAGTTACAGACAGAAGAAAAGGAAGTGAGAATTTCTCAGAAGAAATAAGGATATTTAAAAGCAAAACCGAAGGATGAGGTAAGTGAAGGAGGACTGCACTAAGGTATAGGAAGATATTTAGGGATTTATTTTTTTCCTTTACAACCCCTTTAAGGTAGTGTCCACAGGCTTGTGGCCGTATAGCGTATTTTGGTTACAGTAGGGAAGAAATACAATTTGTCAAGTTTTTATTTCTGTTCATGACCACAGTGGGGAAATTTTCCCTCACTCCTTATCTCTATGACTCCCATGCAGGGCTATATTTTACTTCGATCTCTCAGCCTCCCTGCGCAACATGGGATTTGAATTACCTAGGCTGGAAAATGCAAAATCTAGTGTGGGAGTGGGTGCTTTGTTAGGAGTGGGACTTCCTGACCCACTTCCTCCTTCCGCCTAGGTGATTCCTCCTCTCGCCTAAGGTGGCCCCTTCCTCTAGGCGATCTCCTGGGACACGCGACAGGTCCCAGGAGATCGCCTGTCCACTCTGGGAGCGCAGCCGATAGCTGTCACAGACGTGTGCCCAGAGTGGGAATGGAGGCGCCGACGGAGAGGAGCGACCCTTCGTTTGGCCGCATCGCTGGACTGTGGAACAGGAAAGTGTCTGTTTATTAAAAGTCAGTAGCTACCCTTTTTGTAGCTGCTGATTTTTAAAGCGGAGCTCCACCCTAAAGTGGAACTCACGCTGATCGGAAACCCTCCCCCCTCTCCGGTGTCACATTTGACACCTTTCAGGGGGAGGGGGGTGCAGATATCTGACAGGTATTTGCACCCACTTCCGGCCACAACAGTTTCGGGCAGACTGCGGGCAGGACGTCACAGCCCCTGCCCACTGTTGTGCGCTGGGAACACTCGGCTCCCAGTACACAGCGGTAGCCAATCAGCAGGCGCAGCGTGACACGCGCATGCGCCGTAGGGGAACCAGGCAGTGAAGCCGGGGATGGCGGGGGGAGCAGCAGAGTGATGAGCGATCGCTCATCCTCTGCTGTGGACGAAGCTGGACTCCAGGACAGGTAAGTGTCCTATTACTAAAAGTCAGTCTGCAGTATTTGTAGCTGCTGGCTTTTAATATTTTTTTTTTCAGCGGACATCCGCTTTAATAAACATAATAAGCCTGGAACTCCGCTTTAAGCTTTGACAATAAAACCTGGAAGCTGATTGGTTTCTATGGAGAGCTGCCCTAGATTTTGCACGCTTTAGTAAATCAACCCCATGGTGTGCAGCTACTAAGGAAAGACATCTTTACTATGGCTTTGTGAGAGTAGCTGGAGAAGAAAGGTACTGTGCCAACAAAATCTCGTGGGGGCTGAAAAAAGCCATTACGTTACTTAACCACTTAATCACCAGGCCTATTTTGGCACTTCTCTCCTTCATGTAAAAATCATATATTTTTTTTAAGCAGACACCCTAGGGAATAAAATGGCGGTCATTGCAACTTTTTTCTTGCACGGTACTTGCGCAATCATTTTTTTAACTCCTTTTTTTAGGGAAAAAAACAGTTTCATGAATTAATAACAAAACAGTAAAGTTAGCCCAATTTAAAATTGCGCACACTCATGGAATGGCGCCAAACTTAAAAAAATCTCCATAGGCGACGCTTTAAAAACTTCTACAGGTTACTATTTTTGAGTTACAGAGAAGGTCTAGTGCTAGAATTGTTGCACACACTCTAACGCACGCGATGATACCTCCAATGTGGGGTTTGAACAGTGTTTACATATGTGGGCAGGACTTGCATGTGTTTTCGCTTCTGCACACGAGCGACCGGGACAGGGGCGTTTTAATTTTTTTTTTTTATTATTATTATTTTTACTTAATTTTTTTATTTTGACTTTTTTTTACATTTTTTTTTTTTTGATCACTTTTATTCCTATTACAAGGAATGTAAACATCCCTTGTAATAGGAATCACGGTGACAGGTCCTCTTTATGGAGAGACATTAGGTCAATAAGACCCCACACATCTCTCCTCCAGGCTGGAAAGCATTAGATCGTGAAAAAAAATTCACTGATCTAATCCTTTCAGCCGCGATTGCGGCTGTGTTTACATTCCGGGTAACGGGCGTCACCAGTCATCTCTATGGTTCTGCAGGGAACGCCGGCCGTTTTTGCTCTCCGGGCCCCCGATGGCACGGGAGAGCCCGGAGAAGCACCGGATGGCGGCGGGAGGGGGGGTGTCCCCTCCCGCCACCTATAAGAACGATCAAGCAGCGGAAGCCACGCTTTGATCATTCTTATGGTGCACAGAATCGCCGGCTGAAGGCGGCGATATCTGAATGATGCCTGTGGATGCAGGCATCATTCAGATATCACCACACAAAGTGGAGGACGTCCATGGACGTCCTAAGGTGAGCAAGTGGTTAATGAGTAATGACTACTTCAAATTTAAATGGCAATTTACTGTTTATTGCTGTTGCTGTTTATTGTTTTGTAAAGCATGTCCACAAATGAAATGTCACTTACTAAGGCAGATGGACAGATGTCCTCCTCTTTGTCTTCTGGATAAGGTTGGCCTGGTTACGAAGACTAATCTTTACTACAGAGGGTCCTAGTTTGCACGGTTCACCATCCACCTGCATGGGAATAGATTTAAACGTCTGCAGAAGAACCTCACGACACTGGTTCAAGCGCTCACCGTGACCTCCAACCTGCAGAGCTGCCTGTAGACAAAAGTGAGAGATAGAATAAATTAAGGTGCATCATGTGTGACCATAAACCTGCAGATCTTTTTCCAGTGGGGGGGTCTGCAGTTTCTAATTTGAACAATGATCCTATTCACTATTCACAATGATCCTATTCGCGCCACAGAGGAGGGGGGCCGGGGGAACGCCGCCACAGAGGAGGGGGGCCGGGGGAACGCCGCCACAGAGGAGGGGGGCCGGGGGAACGCCGCCACAGAGGAGGGGGGCCGGGGGAACGCCGCCACAGAGGAGGGGGGCCGGGGGAACGCCGCCACAAAGGAGGGGGCTCGGGGGTCGGCCGCCACAGAGGAGGGGGGGCGGCTGCCACAGAGGAGGGGGTCGGGGGAACTCCGAAGAAGAGGATTGAGGTTGCTCTTTTCAAAAGCATTGCACAGAGCAGGCAAGTGTAGACATGTCTGTTATTAGATTTTTTTTTTTTTAAAACAAGTTTTAATAACACTTTTATTGGTGGCCAAATGGGAAGAATAAGCCCCTTACACATAGCTAAAAAGATCAATAGTGTCATTGATAACTTACCTGATAGGCAAATATTGAGAAATACTACAAATACCTAAAGCAGTAATGGCGAACCTTGGCAACCACGGATGTTTTGGAACTACAATTCCCATGATGCTCATGTACTCTGCAGTGTAGCATCATTGGAAATGCAGTTCCAAAAGATCTTGGGTGCCAAGGTTTGCCATCACTGAGATGGAGGAACCCCGGCGTTTCACAAAACTGTGGTTGAAAAAGTCTACTCTAAGAAAAATGCCCCACCAGCCCTCCATTCCCACCCAGCTACATGCATTGCATACCTCTCTAGATTTACACGCAGCCACACCCTGCTCCCCAAAACTGGTGACGACAGTCTCCCAAAACAAAAAGACCCATACACTAATTACAACAGCATGTCCACCAGAATAGAAAAATAGAAAAGAGAAGAAAAATTGTTATGTCTGGTTGTACATATTAAAGACTTTTTAATTCACCTTTGTTTTCTCTTCTATATTTTTACTGTTCAACAAACGGCTAATCTTTTGTTAGAGCGAAACTCAAAAACTTTAGAAAGAAAGTACAACTGAGTATTTCATCTCTCCAGCTCTGTCAACCAATAGCAACACTGCCATCTAGTGACCGCAGATACTCACTGACTTTACCTAACGAACAGAATGTAAAGATGAAGGAATCTAGCCTGTATTAGGTACTAATAATAATAAATATTAAGTGTTTTAATACATACAAATTATATAGGCAAGCTAGTGTGTGTGTGTGTGTGTGTATATATATATATACACACACACACACACACAAACATATGGCACAACCACAGATTGCTAAAAAGGTCAACTATGTTATTTTTAGTGGTCTTTAACCATACATCTTAAAGTTGAACTGCTGGCTGATGTTATTGACGCAGCTGAACATAGCTCTTCATTCCTTATTAATTAAATGCATTATTTTTATAAATTAAATGCATTTTTTTTTTTTATTATAACTAATGTAAGTAAGTAAGCACATTTGGTATAAGCCTTTTGCACAGCAGCCCTTAGACAGGGAGAATCAATTCGGAGTGCTGCATGCAAAATTCCTGAGAAAGGAGCATACGGAAAGGAGAGCAGAGCGAGTAGGGAGATGACCTCATCATTCTGCTGCTGCTCTTTTACTATCCATTGAATAGGCGTGAGGTGGAGAGAGGACACTGCTGTACACCTTCTACAGTCTACAGAGAGAGAGAGAGAGAGAGAATTTTGCCCCTGTACAAATCATTAGTAAGACCTCATCTAGAATATGCAGTTCAGTTTTGGGCACCAGTTCTCAAAATGTATATCGGGGAACAGGAGAAAGTTCAGAGAAGGGCAACCAAACTGATAAGAGGAATGGAGGAGCTAAGCTATGAGGGAAGATTACAGGAAAATTAATATATTCTCTCTTGAGAAGAGGAGATTAAGGGGGGATATGATCAGCATGTACAAATATATAAGAGGTCCATATAGTGAACTTGGTGTTGAGTTATTCACTTTAAGGTCAACACAGAGGACAAGGGGGCACTCTTTATATCTAAAGGAAAAAGGATTTCATCTCCTAATCATCTCCTTTCATCTCATCTCCTAATACGGAAAGGTTTCTTCACAGTAAGAGCTGTGAAAATGTGGAATAGACTCCCTCCAGAGGTGATTTTGCCTCAGTAGATTGCTTTAACCACTTGCGGACTGCCGCATGTACATTTACGTCGGCAGAATGACACGTACAAACACATTGGCGTACCTGTACGTCCCTGCCTAGACGTGGGTCTGATCGGGACCCCCCCGGTACATTCGGCGGTTTCCGTGGCTTCAGGAGCGATCCGGGACGAGGGGGCGGCTGTTCGGTTTTGTCCGCCCCCTCCGGATCGCTCCCAGCCAATCCGCGCTCCCCCTGTGTGTCACTTCCTCCTCCTGTGTAAACACAGGAAGGGGAAGTGATGTAATCTCTCCTCTCAGCTGTATTTTCAACCGCTGCTGAGGAGAGATTACATCGCACATTAAGTCTGCACAACACTACACTGACACACACTACACATTAACCCCAAATCCTTTGGAAGATGAAACATGTTCGATATAATTCTGCGTAGTTAGCCGTTTACCTAAAGTTCATGTTCAAAGCCTAATTCAAACAATCGTAGACACTAAGGGGTACGATTATAAAAATACTGCAGAGATATTCATCCTTTAAAACTGAATGTAGAATCATTTCTGTGAGAATGGGAGCCAAATGGTTATTTTCACAACAGGGTGAATATTATTTATATACTTCATTCAGAACAGAATGAAGCAGAAAATACCACATTATGGCCACTAGATGGGGCAGAGGATCATAGAAAACAATTATTATGCTCACCACCTCCATCTAGTGACAATAATGCAAAATTCTCTCCAAATACTATTTTTTATGAATGAAGAACATTCAGCTTGGAGAGAAAAGAGCCTAATAATATATGATGTTCCTGCCATTAGCACATGCTGAATGCAATTTTATTTATATTTAGAGGGCATATATATATATATATATATATATATATATATATATAGATATATAGATATATAGATATATAGATATATTTATATATATATATATATATATATATATATATATATATATATATATACACACAGCATAGAGAAAGATACACAGTATGTTACTTTGATGAAAAAACGTATGTGAATAGCTCAACTGGCTCAGCAAAGTGATGAGGAGGTGTACTGGTCCTGGATAAATTTGATCTCTCCACCCACGTAATGTTTATGTGTGGCAGCAAAAAGGGTGGGCTTTAACGCCCACGCGCCACATATATGCATCCAAGGGCAGCAAAAGTTTCTGTGCCGAAAAGCCCACTTTACTGCATACAATGATCAGGAACCTGCAGAACTGGCCCCTGAGCATGTGACCACTGTGACAGCCAATCACAGTGGTCACATGATTAGGCAGACCTTCCCACTTCTACGGGCAAAATAGCCCAGTTAAAAGGAAGCTAGGTTGGGCAGGGAGGGGTCAAGCAAATATTATAACTGATATTCTCAGATTTACATTATATATATACGTTAGACTGTGCTGTTAATGCTCCTTTCACACTGGGGTGTCCGTAGCGTTGGCCGTAAAGTGCTGCAATTTTTAGCGGCGCTTTACCGCGGTATTTGTGGGGGTATTCAGCCGCTAGCGGGGTGCTTTTAACCCCCGCTAGCAGCCGAAAAGCAAATTAAAATCACCCGCATAGAGCTGCTGCAGCAGCGCTTTGCCAGCGGTATAGCGGCGGTGCCCACTGATTTCAATGGGCAGGAGCGGTATACACACCGCTCATTCACCGCTGCAAAGATGTTGCTGGCAGGACTTTTTTTTACCATCCTGCTAGCGCTCCGCCTCCAGTGTGAAAGCCTTCGGGAGGTACACTCGAGGGCTTTCACACTGGAGAGACAGCAGCGGCTCTTTCAGGGCGCTATTTTTAGCGTTATATCGCCCGCAAAGCGCCCCAGTGTGAAAAGGGTCTAACTGCAGCAAGATATACATTTGTGGAGGCCACCTGTTAGCTTTAATAACTGGAAATTTGAATTACTTATATTATTTAAATTATTAAATAATAAAATAAATACAAATATTCCAGATTTATATGACCAAAAAAAAAAAAACGTTATATTTGTTTCAGTCCTAACCATAATAAATAGGAAAATATGTAAAACCATAACACATATTCTTTAAGCTGACATTACCAGTGATGCCATAGTGAAGCCGATCACTTCGATACATCCATCATCGTGTCTCTGAGGTTCAAAGTCATGGTGCTCCCCAGGATTTCCCCATGGCATGGTGCCTGCACAATACCTAGTGAAATAGAATATATATGTATATTAATACAAATAATAATAACACTTATGTACAGTAAGAGCCTATAATAAAGTAGTAGATGTTTCTAGTCACAGACTCTAATTTTATCACCTGGCCCAGAAAAATGATAGCAGGAAGCTGATTGGCTGTTTGGGGTATCAGAAACATTATTCATAAATAGGTTACTATATGTCTGGAAACACAGCTCACTATCACAGGCAAGCACACCCTGGGCAGCTGCGTTCAAATATAGCCAATGTAAACATCTATTTCACATTATCCTGCTGATTACATTGCAAAAAGGGTTATAGACCTACGAAGGGAAAACAAAGACTACAGCTGCCCATAGAAATCACACTTGGAAAGGGTTGGGTCAGAGCTGGTTACATTCCTCCATGTGAAGATAAGTCCATATCAGAGTTCAATGACTCTGGTGAGGCGGCACCCTTGGCACGAAAGGGCCTCAAAGAAAACCTGGATACAGGAAGGTAGATAGAAACCTAAAAGTGTCACATCAAAGGTTCAGGAGTCCAGGAATATTTATTTTATTTAAAAAATCTGATGGAAACATGTTTTAGGGGCTACAAAATGACCCCCTTATCATCAGATGTGGTTCACACCTATGCGTTTTGCAGATTTGCAGAAACACACCACAGTCCATGTAGTATTAGTTCCTGTTCACATCTACGCATTTTCCACCAATGTTTTTTTTTTTTAAAGAAAGAAAGTTACCGCTCCAGGTGGATTGTGTTAGGATGATCAGTATGGTCTCAGGAAATCAAGGGTGCTGGCAATGCACAAGGCAACAAATGGAAAAGGAAAATATGGACAGCCGCACTCCAAAAAAACTTTGATGGTTGTCTATTTAAAAAAAAAAAGAAAAATGCACTACAAGTCACAGCACACAACACAGGAGTAAAACAGCTGACGTGTTTTTTTTTTGGGGGGGGGGGGGGGAGAAGGTGCAGGGACTTTTTTTTTTACCCGCATCTGCGTTTTTGGCTCTATAGACTTGGATTGGAAATGCATGTACAGTGGAACCTTGGATTACAAGCATAATCTGTTCCAGGAGAATGCTCGTATTTCAAAGCACTCACATATCAAAGCGAGTCAATGAAAAAGAGGATTTTTAATAACAGCTTACCTGTAAAATCCTTTTCTTGAAGTACATCACGGGACACAGAGCGCATAGTCATTACATATGGGTTATATGGGTACCTTCAGGTGTGGACACTGGTGTAATCAACTTCACAGGAAGTTCCTCCCTATATAACCCCCTCCCACTGAGAGTGCTTCAGTTTTGTAGCAAGCAATTCTCCTGAGGTTACACAATGTTCCCCAAAAGAGGGGTGGGAGCTCTGTGTCCCGTGATGTACTTCAAGAAAAGGATTTTACAGGTAAGCTGTTATTAAAAATCCTCTTTTCTTTATCGTACATCACGGGACACAGAGCGCATAGTCATTACATATGGGATGTCCCAAAGCAATGCTCCATGAAGGGAGGGAGACCGTAAGGCCAAAAATAGCCAAACAAAAAACATTATCAGGAGGTAAAATAGCTCCACCAACAGAAAAAAGGGGGCGTGAACAGGGCCAGAGGATTCTATACTGCTGCCCGTAGGACCGCCTGCCCAAATGCTGCGTCCGTAGCCTTTGCGACGTCCAACTTATAAAATTTAGTAAACGTATGTACGGAAGACCAGGTTGCCGCTTTGCAAACCTGTGCCATAGAGATCTGATGGTGTGCCGCCCAAGAGGCACTCATGGCCCTCGTAGAATGGGCTTTAACTGATAAGGGAGGTGGAACGCGCTTCAGACCATAGGCCTGACAAATCAGCTGCTTAATCCACCTAGCCAAGGAAGACTTGGCAGCCGGCTGACCCTTCTTGGGGCCATCCGGAAGAACGAAAAGCACATCTGTTTTCCGAATCTTCTCTGTAGCCTTGAGATAAACCCTCATGGCTCGGACCATGTCCAAAGTATGAAGCAGTCTTTCCTCTCTGGACTGGGGAGTAGGAAAGAAGGATGGTCGGACTAGGTCCTGATTCAAGTGAAAACTGGATATGACCTTAGGAAGGAAAGAAGGTTGAGGCCGCAGAACCACTCTGTCCTTATGCAGAATCAGGTACGGTTCCCTGCAAGACAAGGCTGCCAGCTCGGAGACCCTTCTGGCCGAAGCCATAGCCACCAAGAAAACCAACTTTCGGGTTAGCAGCACAAGAGGGATTTCTGTCAGAGGTTCAAACGGCTGCTTTTGTAAAGCTGACAAGACCAGATTTAAATTCCAGGGGCAGAGGGGAGCTCTAATAGGGGGATTCACATGCAAGACCCCCTGCAAGAAGGTTTTCACAAGCGAATGCGTGGCCAAAGGCCTTTGAAACCATATCGATAAGGCAGACACCTGCCCCTTTAGAGTACTAAGAGCCAACCCCTTGTCAACGCCAACCTGGAGGAATCGCAAGATCCTGTCAATAAAAAACTTGCGAGGATGCCCTCCTTGAGACTCGCACCACTCCACATAGGTCCTCTAGACTCTGTAATAGATATTTCTAGAGACTGGCTTTCTAGCCTGAATTAACGTAGATATGACTTGGGCTGAGAGGCCTCTGCCCTTAAGAATTAGGGGTTCGGCCGCCAAGCCATCAAATTTAGCTGCTGTGAAGCAGGGTGGTAGATCGGGCCCTGAGACAGCAGATCTGGGCGCAGGGGGAGTGGCCACGGTGCCCCTACTGACATCCTCACGATGAGTGCGTACCAAGCCCTTCTGGGCCAGGCTGGGGCCACCAGGATCACCGGCCTGCGCTCCACCCTGATCCTTCGTAGAAGGCGGGGAATCATCTGTAGTGGAGAGAACGCATACAGGAGAGAAAACTGGTGCCAGGGGCAAACCAACGCATCGGTCCCGTAGGCCGAGGGGTCCCTGGCTCGGGATACGAATTTGTCCAATTTCTTGTTGAATCTTGTTGCCATGATGTCCACATCGGGAACTCCGAATCTTTGGCAAATCTCTTGGAATACCTGGGGGTGAAGAGACCACTCTCCCGGGAGTAACTGTTGACGACTCAAAAAATCTGCTTGAGAATTGTCTATCCCTGGGATGAACCCTGCTAAGATGCAGGGTACATGGGCTTTGGCCCATGAGAAAATCAGGTTTACTTCCTTTTGAGCCGCTAGGCTCCTTGTGCCCCCCTGGTGGTTTATGTATGCCACCGCCGTGGCATTGTCGGACTGTATTCTTACTGGCAGACCCTGCAGGGGGAGAGTCCAGGTGACCAGGGCCAACCGAGCAGCTCTGATCTCTAGGACATTGATGGGAAGCAGACTTTCTGCCTCTGACCACTGTCCCTGCTGGGTCCGTTTTCCTAAGATTGCCCCCCCAACCTGTTAGGCTGGCATCTGTGGTTACTATTTTCCACATGATGGGGCAAAAGGTTTTCCCTTTTGACAATTTTTGAGGGACCAGCCACCAGTACAGGCTGCGCCTGACTCCTGGGGAAAGACCTAATGGACGGTCTAATGCCTGTATGGACCTGTTCCAAGCAGAGAGAATAGCTGCCTGGAGAACTCTGGTATGGATCTGGGCATAGGGCACTGCTTCGAAGGCGGCTACCATCTTTCCCAGCAGTCGCATGCATAGGCGAATAGTCGGCCTCTTTTTGCCTAGGACTAATTGTTTGAGTCAATGACCTGATCTTTTCTTGAGGTAAAAATATCTTCTGGCATTCTGTATCTAACCGAAGGCCTAGATATTCCAACTGTCTTGTGGGTTGCAACCTCGATTTTTCTTGGTTCACAACCCACCCGAATTCTTGTAGATGCCGAACTGTGCGGACTACTGCATGATTGAGGTTGGAAGCTGATCTGTCGATAACCAGGAGATCGTCCAGTTATGCCAGGACCAAAATGCCTTCTGTCCTTAGGACGGCTAGCACTGGAGCTAACACCTTTGTGAATACCCGCGGAGCTGTTGCCAACCCGAAAGGGAGGGCTACGAACTGGAAATGACTTTGATCTATCATAAAACGAAGAAACTTGTGATGTGCTGGGTAGATCGGCACATGCAGATATGCATCCTTTATGTCTATAGATGCTAGAAAGTCGCCTTGATGCAGGCTGGCTGTCACTGAACGTATGGAATCCATACGAAAGGTCTGAATCTTTAGAAAGCGATTTAGGCGTTTGAGGTCTAGAATAGGCCTGACGTCGCCATTGGGTTTTGGTATAATAAAAAGGTTGGAGTAGAATCCCAGACCCCTTTCTTGGGTTGGTACTACAATTACTCCTTGGAGCAAGAGGCGATCCAACGCCTTTACGAGAGAGGCCCTCTTTAACGGGTCGCTTGGAAGACTTGACCCTTGAAAATGAGGAGGGGGGATTTCTCGAAACTCTAGTTTGTAGCCTGTGGCTACCACGGACCAAACCCAAGAGTCGGGAATTCTGGCCTTCCAGACTTCGGAGAAAAACTGAAGTCTTCCCCCCACCCAAGAGAGTGGGGGCGCCCCTTCATGAATCTGACTTGATGACTGGTTTAGCCGGCTTGCGAGACCAGGGCCTCTTGTTTGCCGCGGCTTGTCCCTGTGGGCGGCTTTTAACTGCTGAACGCCCGGGAGGCCGTCGCTACTGACGGGAAGTCGAAGGGACCGAGCCTGCAAAGGCCTGTCGTTTAAACGCGGGCCCACGCGGTCTTTTCTTGACCGGTAAGGAAGAACTTTTACCACTTGATATGGTTTGGATATATTTATCTAGGTCTTCACCGAATAGTCTTCCCCCATGAAAGGGAAACCCTGCTAAAAGCTTTTTGCAGGGTGCCTCTGCTGACCAGTTCTTTAGCCACGAAAGACGACGCATGTGAACCACCAGCAGAGATAACCGGGATGCCTGTTGGATGGAGTCCTTAATAGCATCTACTGCAAAGCAGAGAGCCCTAGGGAAATCTGCTAATTCACGAGTTTGCTGAGCCGGCATGTCCTTTAATATCTGTTTTGCCTGATCCTTTAAGGCCTGACAAACGCCAATGGCTGCCACCCCTGGCTGAACCATGGCACCTACTGTGGTGAAAGAAGCCTTCAGTAGGGTCTCTAATTTTTTTGTCGACCGGATCCTTGAACATCTGGACATTTTCAACCGGACAGGTCAGGGATTTATTCACGCAGGAAATGGCCGCGTCCACTGTGAGGAGTGCCCATTTCTTTAAAAATTCCTCTTCCATAGGATAGAGAATAGAGAACCTCTTAGGAGGGATAAAGATCCTATCAGGTCGAGCCCAATCCTGGTAAATCACGCTCCGCCGAAGGGGGTGAATCGGAAAAGACACACAAGTTAATGGAGCCTTTAAAGAACCCAATGAGGATACCACAGGGGCTACTAGTTCTAGCACTGGAAGTTTAAAAGCAGTGCGAACTATATCGGTCAAAGACTGGATCCACAGGCTCTCCGCTTGAGAGGCCGAAAAATATTCATCTACAGTGGAACCCTCCATGTCTGAACCTTCGGGACTTGGGTCTGCTTGATCCCCTTGTGGGTCCCGTTCCTCCGAAGAGGAGACCTCCGCATCTGAAAACACCAAACTAGGTGAGGGGGATCTAGCCCGTTTGCTACTTGGCAAAGGGCGGGCAAACAAAGCAGTTAACCTTTTCTCTAGCCCACCCAGGGTGGTCGCTAGCATTTCTTCCGTTACGTAAACGGGAATGGGTGGATCGGGGGCCGTCTCTGCCCCCAGCATCCCCAATGGCTCTTGTACTATGCTACTCGGTGGTCTAACTGGTGAGGGTGGGGCCGTTTGAAGCCTGGCCCAAATCCTCTGACCCCGATGGAGACCCCTTTTGTTTCTTGGCACCTTTTGCAGCCTTGGCTGGTCCTGATGCCTTTGGAGCCATTGCACAACCTTGAGTCACCCCTCTAGCCAACACCTGACTGTTGTAGCTAGGAGTAATTAATATGAGAACAGGCTGAGGAAAATGAAAACATTTTTTTTTTTTTTACCCGCCTGGGAGGTGGCAATACTGAGGAAAACCTGTGAGTATTGCAACACCAATGCCCGTTAGCCGGAGTCCAAGGTTGACTCAGATACTGCTGGATCTAAGGCTGAGTCCCTTTAAGCAAAAAAACTTTTTTTTTTTTTTTTTTCTGGTCAATAGTGGAACTAAGTCCTAGACCTGAAGATCCACAAACCGCCACTGGGTGTCACTGTGGCCAAAAGACCCAGCTGCGCGCTCTGTGTCCTTCTTCCTCTGCCTCCAGGAGGGAAAGACCAGCCAGAGAAAAAGTTTTACTTTTAAAACAGACCCTGACGCTGCTGGCCCGCCCCCCCAACGCACGCCAACGCTATAAAAGGCGGCGTGCACGCGCGCGCGCACGCGCACACGCACCCCCCCACGCTGAAAACAGCATGGAGGAAGCAGAGCAGAGGAAAAACATGGACCAGCGCCAGGCAGCACCAACAGACACCAGGTAAGCACTAATCTTATTGTAGTGCACAGAGAGAGGAAGCTGTCCCCATGGGCTTCCTAAGAAACAGGAATTTTCACCAGCAATTTCCTCTTTAAAACATGTGGGGTTGCAGTATCAATGCTAACAGGCAGACCTGGGGTGAGTAGCAAATATATATCTTACACAAGTATACATGTATCTACATGTTATCTGGGTAAACATTAGTATCCCATCCTGCCCACACAGACATAGTGGAGATAGTGGCTGATGCACAAGCATACCATTAGCCAACCCAGAACCCCCAGGGGGATACCTACTGTCGAACCAAGTCCCGCAGGTTCCCTCTTACCTGCTCCACGCCGCAGGGTATTGCAAACTGCAAGAGGCCCAATCTTCCCCCATCTCCGTGGGTATTGTCTCGGACCTTCAGGGACCGGGGTCCTGTGTTAAGGAACCCACACCCCTGGACCTATATAGCATCCTGGCATCAGTAGCGTTTAGTCCTGGGAGAGACCAAGGCACTGGAGCCCAGAATCCAGCCCTCCAAGGAGAGGCATTATAGGCAACACCCCACGCAGGCAGGGCCCGGGTACCGTACACCTTGGCTTTGAAGCACTTCGGACGGATCCGGCTAGCTATCCTGGGTCCCGAGACCTCCGAGGGACAGCTAGACGTGACCAACACCTAAGACACTGGCGAAAAAACTGAAGCACTCTCAGTGGGAGGGGGTTATATAGGGAGGAACTTCCTGTGAAGTTGATTACACCAGTGTCCACACCTGAAGGTACCCATATAACCCATATGTAATGACTATGCGCTCTGTGTCCCGTGATGTACGATAAAGAAATAATTAGTTCCGCATTGACTTCAATGGCATGCAATACCACATGTGGCCAGAGGTGGGGCCGGAAACACTCAGAAAGACCCGAGGACAGGTCGGCTGAACCCGGAAAGGCTCGGGAACGGAGTATTTTCCTACTACAGTCATCATTATTCTATTTTTATTGGTTTGATAAATTATGTCTGTGGTATACTAATGTCTTAAATAAAATGTATACTGAATTTTACCATTGTTTTGTTGCAGTTATAGCCCCAATAGTTTTTTTTCCTATATTTCTACATACAAAGGGATCATGTAGAATGAACGTCACCACTCTCTAAAAGGAAGTCAGATCACAGTAGAAAAAAGGGAATTTGTGGATTTAAAGGAGGCCGAGAGCAATAAAATGGGCATTTTTGTATTAATAATAAATATGTGAATAGAATTATTTAAAACCAGAGTTTGGTGTCACTTTAAAGGCTTTCCTTACTTACCGAGGGATGTTTAGAAACACCAAGCATTGTAACTTCAGCTCCTGAATTTTAGCGGTCAGGTCCTGGCCGTCACACTGTATATATAAAAAAAATAAAAAGACAAATAAATTTAAATAAAACATTTTACACTTGTCATAATCGGAGCACTTCAATATGCAGCACATTTCAAATCAAGTATTGTGTTTCCACCAAGTCATTTAACGTTTTGGATTAATGTTACAATGCAATAAAATGTTCTGGGTGCAGTCATGTTTAATATACATCTATATCTATATGTCCCATTAAGAGGTAAAACTATATTTTTTCTTCTTTTCAGCTTTTTGGAAGGGGAAAAAAAAAAGATCTAAGGGCTCATTCACACTTACTTTGGCCTCTGAGTGAGTAACTTGTATAGCGCTAAAAAACTTCAGAAGAGGTGGGTCTTTATTTTTTTCCTAAAAGCCCGATGGTTTTCTTCCATGCGGATGTCCGTGGGAAGAGCGTTCCATAGCCGTGGTCCTTGGACTGCGAATCTTCGTTCTTTAGTGGAAAGTCGTCACCGTGCAATACGATGGCTGGCCCTCCGGCCAGAAAACAAAAATTCCCCTGGTCCTAGCCAAAAGGCTCAGCCCTAGAGGCAGGTGTCAAAAAGGTGTGTGTGGAGATCGTGACCAAAGTGCCATACGGTAAGTGCCCCTTTCAAACACTTGTGCAATGTATGGCACCCCTGGACTGCCACTCCAGGGGCACTATATCTCCACAGGCTTTTCAATGGACCTTGACCCCCGGCCCGGATCATCAGCACCCTTCCCAGCTAGGAAGGTAGGAGGAGAGATTGGGGAGAGCCCACCTCAGCAGGCTACTCCAACAACCCCCATCCCTCCCACCTAATCACGTTCGGGAAATACTAACCGCTCCTCCCGACGAAAAGAGGAGCAAGGGTTCTCTCCCGAACAACTGACTGGGACAGGCATCGCCACATCCAGCTTCGACCTCATGCCTCTCTGTCCAAATCAGGTGGTTTCCACCTCCACGCCAGCAGGCTTAGTATCTGCCAACCGCCATCCCTTTCCCCCTCGCCGAGTACTAGGCACGGTTAACATAGCACCACCTACGGGCAACAGATACTACACTTGATCTTAGCCAAAAGGCCGAGAAGGGAGTTTGCGTAGTCGAGTCAGGAATTGATGATTGTTCCAACTACTACTGCTGTGTCTTCTTCCGGGATGAAGGGGGTGAGTTTACGCAGGAGGCGGAGAAGATAGTGAGAACTGCTGACTACTGATCCTATTTGTGCGTCCATAGTCATGTCTGAGTCAAAGAGATCCATGATCAGAGAGCTTTAAATGCTTAAACCCTGCACTAGTGTGCCACAATCACATTCATTGCACAGAGTTCTGGGGCGCTTCCAGAGTGGCCCCATTCACTTAAATGGGTCACTCTTTGCACTGCACCCGCCGAAAGCGACAGGGGGGTAGAATTCTTGCCTTGGATGAGAAGCAAAGCATCATGTATACAACCCAGGCCTCTGCCACTAAAATGGGAGTGCTTGGGAGACAGTAAAAACATGGCTCAGCCGTGGAGATTTACCACGCCTCATTCGCTAGTGTGAACAAGGCCTTAAGCAAACCTGTACTTGGTTTACCTGGGGAAAATAAACACGTTTGCTATAAAGCTGAATTTCAGGAATTCACTCTATGAATTAGGTCCAAGGAGCTGCATGACATCTCCTGGACTCATCTCTATTATTTACATTTGACATTTATACTGTAATCCCAGAATCTGGCTATTGCTGGATTTCCTATGAGCCCGGTGCTGATGATTCAGGTCTAAGCATCTTCAACATTAGAGTCGTGCAGCGACTATGCCTGCCCCTCTCTTTCCTTCTGCCCAATCACAGAAACCTTTGTATTATATGAACTTATTCTCAAAATACAAAGGCTTATCCTGAATGGGCAGCATAGGGGAGAGGCAGGAATAGCTGCTCTGTTTGCCTCTCTCTCCTCTATCACAGTATATGCTCCAGTGGAGCCATACTGCTGTCAGATATAAATAATAGAGATAAGTTTAGGAGATGTCACGTGCCTCATTGGACTCAACTCATAATGTGACTGCACTTTTTATAAAGCGGCTGAATTTCTTGGAATTCAGCTTTATCCCCCCCCCCCCACCCAAATAATAAAAACTCATAGCTTATACAGGGCGATGTCTCTTGCTCCTGATGGCTGAATAGAGTGGCGGCAGCGGGAAAAAAAGACAAGTATATGCTCCCGGGAAGAGGGAGATGAAACCTGTTTTTTTAATCTGCATTAGCAAAACACAGGTCCACTGTGAACACTGTACTCTGAAATCCCCACCACTGATTAGTCAGCAAGGTTATAATGAATACAATCACATCTTGCCCCACATGTAACGGACTCTTATTACTAAACAACGCAACAAATTTATTGCAGCAGGATATGTAATCGCTCTTAAATGTGGTAATTTGCCACAGTAAGGAAATTCAGCAATTAAAATCTGTATAGTGCACAATCTCTACACACTCTATTAGCTTTAGCACTACACTGAGACTTTAAAGTGAACCTGTGGTGATGGCGAACAAAAGTTAAAGAAAAAGATGCGGGATATTAAAAAAAAAAAGCATTGCTATTCACCTATATGGCTGCAGCATGAGTCCGACTGCCAGTTCTAAGACCAAGAACTGAGCTATCACATGACCTCTGATCGCTCAGTAATCATCACTGAGCACAGTGCCAGGGACTGTCTGAAGCCAGCCCTCATTCCTGCCCCTCCAGTACTCACTATGGTGCCCGGCAATGCAGGGGGCAGGAGTGGCTGGCTCAGGTGCTTAGCGGCGTGCTGAGAGGCTGAGCAAGCTGCTGATCGGGAATCTGGGTAGATGCCAACAATATTGTCAGGATCCTTCCAGAGCCTGGAGCAGCTTTGCGAAGTTAGCCAACAGCAGACTTTAGCCCATTGTCAGCGGAGTCTGGATACATAAATAAGTGCGCTCCTGTGACCCAGAAGAGAAGTATGACCAAAAGAGCTTTGGCCATACTTCTCTATTAGGAAGATAAAAGAAGACTTCAAGAGGTCCTTTACTTATACTTAACATTCAAAGTGCCCCAGCATCTCAAATACTGTACTTTGTGTCTAGTTTAATAATGTCAAATGTCAGCTATTAACCACTTGACCTCTGGAAAAAAAAAATAGAATTTCTTTATCAATTTAGGCCAATATGTATTCTGCTACATATTTTTGTTAAAGAATCCCAATAAGCGTATATTGATTGGTTTGCGCAAAGGTTATAGCGTCCACAAACGATGGCATTTTTTTTAAAATTAGTAATGGTGTCGATTGGCGACTTATAGCGGGACTGCGGTATTGCGGTGGACAGTCGGGACACTTTTCCCACTCTCCTCATCTTCCTTTTCCCCCACTTTCTTTATTTTTTTTACCCTTTGTTTGTCACTTTTATGTATTTTTTTTTGTTTGGGGTCATGTTTGTCACAGTGTGATAAGTAGAGTTCGGGTCCTCAGGCCAGCCCTGAAAGTCTTGGGAGTGGGTGGACATGGCCTTCTGGCTTAGTTCACCTGCTCTCATGGGGTCTCCCTTCGGGGGAGCCCCACCTAGTACTGGGAGGGTTCTGTTTCGGCAGTCCCTCAAAGGAATGGGGTCCGTGTCGGCTTCGGCTGCACGGACCATGTGAGTACCTCAGTCCCTGCCAGGAGCCCCAAGGGATCACGGTTGGGTCCTTCTTTATGGATTGACGTAAGTACCCGTCTGCATGTTTTTGTCGCACCTCTTGGAGTTTTTGGGTGTGTCTTGCACACCATAGGCTTTTCAATAGAAGTGAGGAGGCAGCCTTCTCACCACCTGGATTGCTTTTCAGAGGAGCAGCAGTCTTTGCCACATGTCTGAACTAACACTTAGAGAGGGAGAATATCCCCTGCTGAGGCACCAGAAAAACTCTTACCAAGGGTCTAACTAAAGATGAGCTTGGGCGTGTTTGGATGCACTTCCGCACCCATGTGGCCAACCCTACCAGGAAGCCGTCACATCATTTGTTGACAAAGCATTCCCTGCCCTGAAGCCACACATACACAACACACCCTCTGTAAACTACATGCAACTGCAGGGTAGGGAATGTCTTGACCACAAACGATTGGCACATTTTACAAGATACACACCTTACTAGCGGGCTCAGCCCTGTGGGTTCAGAAATTACCAATCCTCATTCTAAAGCTTCCATGCTCCACTAAAAATGATTGTGATTAGAGAGATACACTTCATAGGTCCATTCCGACCATCGAAACGCTTCCTATGTCACTAGGACATGCTTTGGTTTGCCATCATGTGCTCAGATCTGCCTGTTCCACCAAAACATGGACACACACACGACAGTCAGCATACACTTACATACAGTCAACGCTGTATCCTGGCCTAGGGCAGCACTTTGCAGGGGGGCAGCATGGAAAGAGTCCCCGCCGGCTTGCACTACACTGTTGTAGCGCCAGTCTTATGGGGCGGACTGGGCTTAGAGGCAACTTAGTCTAGCGCCCCCATAAAGCGGCCGCACTGCTTCCGGTATGCAGGCGGATGGCATTCCGCAACTTTGGGGGGCGTCTTTTCTCATTTTGACTGTCCTATCAACCTGGACCACAAACCTTCCTCACTGTGCTATATGTTTTCTGCTGCACCATTGGCATGGTTATATCATCTTAGTCCTCTGCATAAAATTATCAGAAATTTGTGCTTAAAGTAGAACTATAGGCAACACTTTTATTCCCCTTGATTCTTTGGATAGAGTAGGTGAGGGTTATAGCCCCTGTCAAGTTTATTGTTTTACCATCCCTGTCCCATTGCAGAGATTTCCCTTCATTTCCTGCCCCATAGCCAAACAGGAAGCGAGGAAATCTTTGCAAATTCATTGCCCCCCCCAGAACTAGGGTCTTTTTCTTTTTTTTAACCACTTCAGCCTTTACCAAAAACTAGAGACCAGCTCATGGTTTTATACTTCCTTGGTCTCTATTGCGGTTTTGCATCATCAGTGGTAGTTTTCGCTATTCTTTTTTTTTTCTCATGTAAACAAAGACATGACCCCCCTACATTCCAGGTAGGTCATCTCGAAACTTATCTTACAGAACCAGTTTCCCTTTAACCCACATATCTTAAACTCCCCCTCTCCCCCCCTTGACTCCAAAGGCTTTTTATTGTTGCTGTTATTATGGCAGTCAGGCTCAACTCTCTGGTTGTATTATCTTGTTACTCTCAGTTTTTCCAACTTTTCCTTTTTTCCTTAAAGCCTTTGTTCCCCTCGACCACATTCTACTTCAACTCTTCCATTCTAAAAGTTTCCTCTACTGCGTCTATCCATTCCCACATTTGTGGGCTATCCGCTTCCTGCCACTTTTTTGGTATAAGCCTTTAACCACTTGTGGACCGCCGAATGTACATATACGTCGGCAGAATGGCACGGACAGGCACATTGGCGTACCTGTACGTCCCTGCCTTGACGCGGGTCCCCCCCCGGTACATGCGGCCGTCCCCGTGGCTTCCGAAGCGATCCGGGATGAGGGGGCGGCTGTTCGTTTTTGTCCACCCCCTCCGGATCGCTCCCAGCCAATCCGCGTCCTCCCCTGTGTGTCACTTCCTCCTCCTGTGTAAACACAGAAAGGGGGAAGTGATGTAATCCCTCCCCTCGGCGGTATTTTCAAACGCCGCTGAGGAGAGATCACATCACACAGTAAGTCTGCACAACACTACACTGACACCAGTACACGTAGGCACATTAACCCCTTACGATCACCCACCCCCCTGTCACAGTGTCACTGAATGCAGTGATCATATATGTACTGATCACTGCATTTAGTGTCAGTGTGACAGGCAGTTAGTGTTAGGTTCAGGGTAGCCCCCGTACCCTCCCCTAATAAAGTTTTAACCCCTTGATCACCGCCCTAGTTAACCCTTTCACTCCCTATTGCCAGTGTCACTAAGCGATCATTTTTCTGATCGCTGTATTAGTGTCACTGTTGCCGCTAGGTAGCTATTTTTTTTTTTATTGCAATTTTTTTTTACTAAAGACATGTGGCTGAATAAATTGTGGCCTAAATGTTTGACTAAAATTTAGTTTATTCAAATTTTCTTATAACAAAAAGTAAAAAATATTGTTTTTTTTCAAAAATGTCGCTCTATTTTTGTATATAGCGCAAAAAAAGAGGATTTTTAATAACAGCTTACCTGTAAAATCCTTTTCTTGAAGTACATCACGGGACACAGAGCGCATAGTCATTACATATGGGTTATATGGGTACCTTCAGGTGTGGACACTGGTGTAATCAACTTCACAGGAAGTTCCTCCCTATATAACCCCCTCCCACTGAGAGTGCTTCAGTTTTGTAGCAAGCAATTTCTCCGAGGTTACACAATGTTCCCCAAAAGAGGGGTGGGAGCTCTGTGTCCCGTGATGTACTTCAAGAAAAGGATTTTACAGGTAAGCTGTTATTAAAAATCCTCTTTTCTTTATCGTACATCACGGGACACAGAGCGCATAGTCATTACATATGGGATGTCCCAAAGCAATGCTCCATGAAGGGAGGGAGACCGTAAGGCCAAAAATAGCCAAACAAAAAACATTATCAGGAGGTAAAATAGCTCCACCAACAGAAAAAAGGGGGCGTGAACCGGGCTAGAGGATTCTATACTGCTGCCCGTAGGACCGCCTGCCCAAATGCTGCGTCCGTAGCCTTTGCGACGTCCAACTTATAAAATTTAGTAAACGTATGTACGGAAGACCAGGTTGCCGCTTTGCAAACCTGTGCCATAGAGATCTGATGGTGTGCCGCCCAAGAGGCACTCATGGCCCTCGTAGAATGGGCCTTAACTGATAAGGGAGGTGGAACGCGCTTCAGACCATAGGCCTGAAAAATCAGCTGCTTAATCCACCTAGCCAAGGAAGACTTGGCAGCCGGCTGACCCTTTTTGGGGCCATCCGGAAGAACGAAAAGCACATCTGTTTTCCGAATCTTCTCTGTAGCCTTGAGATAAACCCTCATGGCTTGGACCACGTCCAAAGTATGAAGCAGTCTTTCCTCTCTGGACTGGGGAGTAGAAAAGAAGGATGGTAGGACTAGGTCCTGATTCAAGTGAAAACTGGATATGACCTTAGGAAGGAAAGAAGGTTGAGGCCGCAGAACCACTCTGTCCTTATGCAGAATCAGGTACGGTTCCCTGCAAGACAAGGCTGCCAGCTCGGAGACCCTTCTGGCCGAAGCCATAGCCACCAAGAAAACCAACTTTCGGGTTAGCAGCACAAGAGGGATTTCTGTCAGAGGTTCAAACGGCTGCCTTTGTAAAGCTGACAAGACCAGATTTAAATTCCAGGGGCAGAGGGGAGCTCTAATAGGGGGATTTACATGCAAGACCCCCTGCAAGAAGGTTTTCACAAGCGAATGCGTGGCCAAAGGCCTTTGAAACCATATCGATAAGGCAGACACCTGCCCCTTTAGAGTACTAAGAGCCAACCCCTTGTCAACGCCAACCTGGAGGAATCGCAAGATCCTGTCAATAAAAAACTTGCGAGGATGCCCTCCTTGAGACTCGCACCACTCCACATAGGTCCTCCAGACTCTGTAATAGATATTTCTAGAGACTGGTTTTCTAGCCTGAATTAACGTAGATATGACCTGGGCTGAGAGGCCTCTGCCCTTAAGAATTAGGGATTCAGCCGCCAAGCCATCAAATTTAGCTGCTGTGAAGCAGGGTGGTAGATCGGGCCCTGAGACAGCAGATCTGGGCGCAGGGGGAGTGGCCACGGTGCCCCTACTGACATCCTCACGATGAGTGTGTACCAAGCCCTTCTGGGCCAGGCTGGGGCCACCAGGATCACCGGCCTGCGCTCCACCCTGATCCTTCGTAGAAGGCGGGGAATCATCTGTAGTGGAGAGAACGCATACAGGAGAGAAAACTGGTGCCAGGGGCAAACCAACGCATCGGTCCCGTAGGCCGAGGGGTCCCTGGCTCGGGATACGAATTTGTCCAATTTCTTGTTGAATCTTGTTGCCATGATGTCTACATCGGGAACTCCGAATCTTTGGCAAATCTCTTGGAATACCTGGGGGTGAAGAGACCACTCTCCCGGGAGTAACTGTTGACGACTCAAAAAATCTGCTTGAGAATTGTCTATCCCTGGGATGAACACTGCTGAGATGCAGGGTACATGGGCTTCGGCCCATGAGAAAATCAGGTTTACTTCCCTTTGAGCCGCTAGGCTCCTTGTGCCCCCCTGGTGGTTTATGTATGCCACCCCTGTGGCATTGTCGGACTGTATCCTTACTGGCAGACCCTGCAGGGGGAGAGTCCAGGTGACCAGGGCCAACCGAGCAGCTCTGATCTCTAGGACATTGATGGGAAGCAGACTTTCTGCCTCTGACCACTGTCCCTGCTGGGTCCGTTTTCCTAAGATTGCCCCCCAACCTGTTAGGCTGGCATCTGTGGTTACTATTTTCCACGTGATGGGGCAAAAGGTTTTCCCTTTTGACAATTTTTGAGGGACCAGCCACCAGTACAGGCTGCGCCTGACTCCTGGGGAAAGACCTAATGGACGGTCTAATGCCTGTATGGACCTGTTCCAAGCAGAGAGAATAGCTGCCTGGAGAACTCTGGTATGGATCTGGGCATAGGGCACTGCTTCGAAGGCGGCTACCATCTTTCCCAGCAGTCGCATGCATAGGCGAATAGTCGGCCTCTTTTTGCCTAGGACTATTTGAATTGTTTGAGTCAATGACCTGATCTTTTCTTGAGGTAAAAATATCCTCTGGCATTCTGTATCTAACCGAAGGCCTAGATATTCCAACTGTCTTGTGGGTTGCAACCTCGATTTTCCTTGGTTCACAACCCACCCGAATTCTTGTAGATGCCGAACTGTGCGGACTACTGCATGATTGAGGTTGGAAGCTGATCTGTCGATAACCAGGAGATCGTCCAGTTATGCCAGGACCAAAATGCCTTCTGTCCTTAGGACGGCTAGCACCGGGGCTAACACCTTTGTGAATACCCGCGGAGCTGTTGCCAACCCGAAAGGGAGGGCTACGAACTGGAAATGACTTTGATCTATCATAAAACGAAGAACTTGTGATGTGCTGGGTAGATCGGCACATGCAGATATGCATCCTTTATGTCTATAGATGCTAGCAAGTCGCCTTGATGCAGGCTGGCTGTTACTGAACGTATGGAATCCATACGAAAGGTCTGAATCTTTAGAAAGCGATTTAGGCGTTTGAGGTCTAGGATAGGCCTGACGTCGCCATTGGGTTTTGGTATAATAAAAAGGTTGGAGTAGAATCCCAGACCCCTTTCTTGGGTTGGTACTACAATTACTCCTTGGAGCAAGAGGCGATCCAACGCCTTTACGAGAGAGGCCCTCTTTAACGGGTCGCTTGGAAGACTTGACCCCTGAAAATGAGGAGGGGGGATTTCTCGAAACTCTAGTTTGTAGCCTGTGGCTACCACGGACCGAACCCAAAAGTCGGGAATTCTGGCCTTCCAGACTTCGGAGAAAAACTGAAGTCTTCCCCCCACCCAAGAGAGTGGGGGCGCCCCTTCATGAATCTGACTTGATGACTGGTTTAGCCGGCTTGCGAGACCAGGGCCTCTTGTTTGCCGCGGCTTGTCCCTGTGAGCGGCTATTAACTGCTTAACGCCCGGGAGGCCGTCGATACTGACGGGAAGTCGAAGGGGCCGAGCCTGCAAAGGCCTGTCGTTTAAACGCGGGCCCACGCGGTCTTTTCTTGACCGGTAAGGAAGAACTTTTACCACTTGATATGGTTTTGGATATATTTATCTAGGTCTTCACTGAATAGGTCTTCATGAAAGGGAAACCCTGCTAAAAGCTTTTTGCAGGGTGCCTCTGCTGACCAGTTCTTTAGCCACGAAAGACGACGCATGTGAACCACCAGCAGAGATAACCGGGATGCCTGTTGGATGGAGTCCTTAATAGCATCTACTGCAAAGCAGAGAGCCCTAGGGAAATCTGCTAATTCACGAGTTTGCTGAGCCGGCATGTCCTTTAATATCTGTTTTGCCTGATCCTTTAAGGCCTGACAAACGCCAATGGCTGCCACCACTGGCTGAACCATGGCACCTACTGTGGTGAAAGAAGCCTTCAGTAGGGTCTCTAATTTTTTTGTCGACCGGATCCTTGAACATCTGGACATTTTCAACCGGACAGGTCAGGGATTTATTCACGCAGGAAATGGCCACGTCCACTGTGGGGAGTGCCCATTTCTTTAAAAATTCCTCTTCCATAGGATAGAGAATAGAGAACCTCTTAGGAGGGATAAAGATCCTATCAGGTCGAGCCCAATCCTGGTAAATCACGCTCCGCAGAAGGGGGTGAATCGGAAAAGACACACAAGTTAATGGAGCCTTTAAAGAACCCAATGAGGATACCACAGGGGCTACTAGTTCTAGCACTGGAAGTTTAAAAGCAGTGCGAACTATATCGGTCAAAGACTGGATCCACAGGCTCTCCGCTTGAGAGGCCGAAAAATATTCATCTACAGTGGAACCCTCCATGTCTGAACCTTCGGGACTTGGGTCTGCTTGATCCCCTTGTGGGTCCCGTTCCTCCGAAGAGGAGACCTCCGCATCTGAAAACACCAAACTAGGTGAGGGGGATCTAGCCCGTTTGCTCTTGGCAAAGGGCGGGCAAACAAAGCAGTTAACCTTTTCTCTAGCCCACCCAGGGTGGTCGCTAGCATTTCTTCCGTTACGTAAACGGGAATGGGTGGATCGGGGGCCGCCTCTGCCCCCAGCATCCCCAATGGCTCTTGTACTATGCTACTCGGTGGTCTAACTGGTGAGGGTGGGGCCGTTGAAGCCTGGCCCAAATCCTCTGACCCCGATGGAGACCCCTTTTGTTTCTTGGCACCTCTTGCAGCCTTGGCTGGTCCTGATGCCTTTGGAGCCATTGCACAACCTTGAGTCACCCCTCTAGCCAACACCTGACTGTTGTAGCTAGGAGTAATTAATATGAGAACAGGCTGAGAACAGGTTTTTTTTTTTTTTTTTACCCGCCTGGGAGGTGGCAATACTGAGGAAAACCTGTGAGTATTGCAACACCAATGCCCGTTAGCCGGAGTCCAAGGTTGACTCAGATACTGCTGGATCTAAGGCTGAGTACCTTTAAGCAAAAAAACTTTTTTTTTTTTTTTTTTCTGGTCAATAGTGGAACTAAGTCCTAGACCTGAAGATCCACAAACCGCCACTGGGTGTCACTGTGGCCAAAAGACCCAGCTGCGCGCTCTGTGTCCTTCTTCCTCTGCCTCCAGGAGGGAAAGACCAGCCAGAGAAAAAGTTTTACTTTTAAAACAGACCCTGACGCTGCTGGCCCGCCCCCCAACGCACGCCGACGCTATAAAAGGCGGCGTGCACGCGCGCGCGCACGCTCACACGCGCGCGCACCCCCCCACGCTGAAAACAACATGGAGGAAGCAGAGCAGAGGAAAAACATGGACCAGCGCCAGGCAGCACCAACAGACACCAGGTAAGCACTAATCTTATTGTAGTGCACAGAGAGAGGAAGCTGTCCCCATGGGCTTCCTAAGAAACAGGAGTTTTCACCAGCAATTTCCTCTTTAAAACATGTGGGGTTGCAGTATCAATGCTAACAGGCAGACCTGGGGTGAGTAGCAAATATATATCTTACACAAGTATACATATATCTACATGTTATCTGGGTAAACACTAGTATCCCATCCTGCCCACACAGACATAGTGGAGATAGTGGCTGATGCACAAGCA
Source organism: Rana kukunoris (assembly GCA_029574335.1). Taxonomy (NCBI): domain Eukaryota; kingdom Metazoa; phylum Chordata; class Amphibia; order Anura; family Ranidae; genus Rana; species Rana kukunoris. Next base: position 176,441,306 of record CM056059.1, on the reverse strand, counting down.
TACCATTAGCCAACCCAGAACCCCCAGGGGGATACCTACTGTCGAACCAAGTCCCGCAGGTTCCCTCTTACCTGCTCCACGCCGCAGGGTATTGCAAACTGCAAGAGGCCCAATCTTCCCCCATCTCCGTGGGTATTGTCTCGGACCTTCAGGGACCGGGGTCCTGTGTTAAGGAACCCACACCCCTGGACCTATATAGCATCCTGGCATCAGTAGCGTTTAGTCCTGGGAGAGACCAAGGCACTGGAGCCCAGAATCCAGCCCTCCAAGGAGAGGCATTATAGGCAACACCCCACGCAGGCAGGGCCCGGGTACCGTACACCTTGGCTTTGAAGCACTTCGGACGGATCCGGCTAGCTATCCTGGGTCCCGAGACCTCCGAGGGACATCTAGACGTGACCAACACCTAAGACACTGGCGAAAAAACTGAAGCACTCTCAGTGGGAGGGGGTTATATAGGGAGGAACTTCCTGTGAAGTTGATTACACCAGTGTCCACACCTGAAGGTACCCATATAACCCATATGTAATGACTATGCGCTCTGTGTCCCGTGATGTACGATAAAGAAATAAAAATCGCAGAGGCGATCAAATACCATCAAAAGAAAGCTCTATTTGTGGGAAGAAAAGGACGCAAATTTTGTTTGGGAGCCACGTCGCACGACCGCGCAATTGTCTGTTAAAGCGACGCAGTGCCGAATTGTAAAAACGCCTCTGGGCATTTAGCAGCATATTGGTCTGGGTCTTAAGTGGTTAAGCTGCGTTAAGTAAATGTGGGGTAAGTGACTGTTTATACCTTGTTATTCCCTCTTGGCCTCCATGAAATAGGACTCCCCAAGGGTCTTTTTTATCTCCTTTCCAGTGATATCTTTTATTTGTCCCAGGATTTGTTCCCAATACAGAACTAGGGTCTTAAACGGCAAGGGGTGTGGCTATGACAGGAAAGGGTGGGTCATATTTAAATTAGAGGGTGCACGAGTTTAGTCAGGCCTAGGGCAGCACAAAACCTAAATACACTACTGGGTGACTCTACACAATACAATCTCATACCTCCCAACTTTTTGAGATGGGAATGAGGGACACCTAGCATCAAAAGTATGCAGGCATAGGACACGCCCCTTGTCACACACCCTTAAAGGAGAATTGTACAAAAAAACTAAATTGGTTAAACCCACAAGTGTTTTTTTACCACTTCTATTCCTTTGGAATTTACAAATGCAGCAATTTAAAAATCAGGTTAAAGGTTTAGCGCTGGAAAACACTTTTTGATAGATAAAAAGTGCATTTTATGTACATCTATATTGATCAGACCAAAATGAGGGACGAATGAGGACAATGGGGGACAGAGGGACATTTCTCCAAATCAGAGACAGTTGGGAGCTATGCAATCTGATTGTATAAACGCATTTACCAAAACGATGTAATATGATGACAAACCTATACAATCCAATCATCTTCTATACAATAATACCTAGACATGTGCACTGCCGAAAAATGTGTTCATTTGCGTTTCATTTGTTTTTTTTTCCAATTCCCAAATTTACGGATTTCCAAATTCGTACATTTGAAAATTCGGAATTCGAATAAGAAAAGTCCAAAAATTTGAAAGAACGGAAATCCAAAATTGCAAAAATTCTAAATAACTACTAACTAATAAATTATAGGTATTGGAATTTCCTTTAAAATTTGTCTGTTAGTGAACGTAACAAATACAAATTAGTTTGAAGTTACGAATTATCCAAAATAAAGAAGGCCGCGTCAACACAAATGGAACAAAACTAAATAATAATACCTTTTGATTATTATTGTTATTTATTATTATTCATTTGTTACGTTCCATTCGTCTGGATATGGCATTCGTTATTACGGATAATTTGTAACGTCAAATAAATTTGAATTCATTACCTTCACTAACAGCCAAATTTCACAGGAAATTCTAATAACTTCACTATTTAAATTATAGGTATTATTAGTTAGTTATTATTTCAGATTTTTCGGGCTTTTGAGTTTTTTTTTATTTTTGTCCTAATTTTCCGATATTAGTTCTTTTGAATTTTTAGTCTTATTTTGGGACTTCCAACATTTTCAGATTTTCGAAATTCGAAGATTCAGAAATTCGGATATTCAGAATTAAACAAATTTGTCTAAATTCATTAAAAAAAGAATTTGGAACTAAGCAAATTCCACATGTCTAATAATATCTTTATATTTTATAGTTGTTGGTAGATCTAATGGAGATTGTACAATCAGATTGTATAGTGTATGGTCAGGTAAAATACTAAAAAATATATTCCATCAGAACTGCACTGGGACTTGATTACATCAGTCTGCGCGCTATAAAGCATGCGTGCCGTGCCGGTGTGCACTTTGTAAAGGTGGTGCAATGAGTTTTACTTTAAAATTGTAACTTTATTAATCACTTAAGGTCCAACCCTGTTTTTCAGACTCAGTGTTTACACGTTAAAACCCTTTTTTTTTGCTAGAAAATTACTTAGAACCCCCAAACATTAAAAAAAAAAATTCTAACACCCCAAAGAATAAAATGGCGGTCATTGCAATACTTTTTGTCACACCGTATATGCGCAGCGGTCTTACAAGCGCACTTTTTTTGGAAACAATTCACTTTTTGTAAAATTAAAAAATGAGACAACAGTAAAGTTAGGCCAATTTCACGCTTCAAAATTGTGCCCGCTCGTGGAATGGCATCAAACTTTTACACTTAAAAATCTCCATAGGTGACGTTTAAAAAGAGTTACAGAGAAGGTCTAGGGCTAGAATTATTGCTCTTACTCCACTGATCGCGGAGATACCTCACATGTGTGGTTTGAAAATCGTTTTCATGTGTGAGCCCTGTTTCACGTATGCGTTCACTTTCTTTTTTATTTTACTTGATTTTATTGGATTTTTACACTGGTTTAAAATAAAAAAAATGGGTCACACTTATTCCTGATACAAGGAATGTAAACATCCCTTGTAATAGAAAAAAAGCATAACAGGTCCTCTTAAATATATGATCTGGGGTCAAAATGACCCTAAATCTCATATTAATACTAAAATACTATAAAAAAAAATGTAATTTGAAAAAAAAAAAGACAAAATTACAATAATAAAACGTCCCTTTAAGACGTATGGACAGAAGACTGCGACACACCGAGGAATCTCAGTGTACACAAAGTGTGTGCTCTTTCATCAAGTCAGTATCGCCATAGCAACAAAAGCCAGTACATTCCTTCTGCTCATAGACTCCGCCCCTCTTCCAACTGACACCGGGCCAGCCAATCAGTAGAAGCGGTTGTTTTCTGGCCAGCTGTGATGTCATAATGTCATGTAAATAAATTTAGAAGTGACAGAGGTCTGGCTCAGTGTGTGAGGAGCTTCTGTGCAGTGAAGACCTGTTTTTCTGTGCTCAGTGTTCATTATTGTCTCACATAGTTCTTATACGTTTATTCGTATATTTCATTACACGTTTTCTCGTGTTTTCAATCGCGCGTGTAAGCTTTCGTTTTCGATAGCTTTTTACTTTTTTCACAATGTTATTACGTCAATATTCCACCCGAAAGGTGGAAACATCAGAGGAAAAGGCTTTAATTGCAAAGCTTGTAAAAAAGCTGGATGCAGAAATAGCCTTGAAGAAAAAAATCAAAGAGGAGAGACAAAACGACATCATTGAGTTTATCAAGAGTCGTTTCCCATCCGTCCGCAAAATCCGCAGGCCGGAATATGTTTTATGCCGCGATCTAACTTGTTATGATGATGTTGATGATATCACGCTCACAAAAGAAGAGCTCTGCCGCATTGGGTGTGAGAGACACGGCTATCGTCTATCCTCAGGACCCCGAACCCCACTTGGTGTACCAATCCGTATATTTGGAAGGGAAATCATTGAAGAATTAGACCTTTATGCTACCATGCTAAATGATGAAGACCTAAAGGCATTAAAGGAATTCATCCAAGAGAAATATGGGAAATATGAGGAAAAACCAGAGGTCATAGTGACAGAGGAGACAACTCCTCGACCTCAAGTTGGTAAACAGCCAAGGCTGTTAAGCAAAAGAGAGCAATTAAGTAATCAGTTAATCTCTGCAGAGGTAAAAGCCTTGGAGGGCACAAAGCCCAAACCAGCGGATGTTACCCAGAAAGCCTACACAGGGTACGACCAAGCAAAGTATAAACTTTTGGAGGAGTCATGCAGAGTAAAAAGAGAAGAGTTCCAAAGATACCCTCCCTTGACACCATCAACTGGACCCATATTTCCAAGCTTGGCAACAAAAGGCGCAACTCCTGAAATTAAAAAGCCACTTCTTAGAAAGTCAAGAGACCAGGAGGGCACAAAATATCCCAAAGTGGATGTTGCCCAGAAAGACGTCACAGGGTACAGCATGGCAAAGTATAGACATTTGCAGGAGTTGTGCAGAGTAAAGAGAGAAGAGTCCGCAAATCTCCCCAGTACACCGTCAAATGTACCCCAAATTCCAAGCCTGCCAAAAAAAGGAGCAGCGCCTGAAGATAAAACGATTCCAAGGTGGCAAAAGTGTGCCGATAAAGTGATGCTGCCTAAACCACCTCCACCAAGAGAAGACGGCAAAACTCCTATTGTAGCTGGGCACCGAAGATTTACTCAACGTCAAGATATTCTCAGAGACAAGGTTCAGATGAAGATTACTGAAAAGAAGACAGTGGCTGCAGCCCGGCTAGACAGATTAATGAAGGATGCCAACCGTAATTAATACGACTCTCTTAAGACTTAAAGGACAACATTGAAAATGCATCATTTATGGCACAACATATGCAAGCCCACTGCCCCAGTGACAGGCATCCATTCCACTTTGTTTGTATCCAGTGGTGTCACTAGGGGTGGTATAGGGGCAGGTTAGGGTGGTAAAGGGTGGTATAGGGGCAGGTTAGTGGTGGCATAGGGGCGGGTTAGTGGTGGCATAGGGGCGGGTTAGTGGTGGCATAGGGGCGGTATTGGGGCAGGTTAGGGGCGGTATTGGGGCAGGTTAGGGGCGGTATTGGGGCAGGTTAGGGGCGGTATAGGGGCAGGTTAGGGGCGGTATAGGGGCAGGTTAGGGGTGGTATAGGGGCAGGTTAGGGGTGGTATAGGGCCAGGTTGTGGTGGCATAGGGGCAGGTTAGGGGTGGTATAGGGGGCAGGTTAAGGGTGGTATAGGGGGCAGGTTAGGAATGGTATTGGGGCAGGTTAGGAATGGTATTGTGTGCTCAGTCATTGACATTGCTCCCAGCTGATCTGTCTCTGATTTCGAGGGATTTCCGGGAGGGGGGTTGGGGGTGAAGAAGTTGGGGAGGGATAGTGTCCCCACTGGCCCTGCTAAGACCCATCCTGGACCACCTGAAAGGAAGGGGGAGATCTTTAGGCTGAAGATGCATGCACAGATGGTCAGAGAATGTTATTAGTTTATCCTCAAATCGGGAGGACCGAAGTCAAGATGAACTCCGAATTGGGGATAAGTTTGGCTACGTGCCCAGCTAAAAACAGGACTAACATTTATTTACTGACACACACTGGACAACATACAATGACTGGCATGCACTGACCTACACTAACAGAGGACATCCAGATGTACATAAACTGACCACTTCATGCTTTAGATAGATGTACACACACACACAACCAAATTAGGAGAGAGTAGATCGCACACACAGATTATAGGATGAGGCCTACTGCAAACATACATCCAACATTAGAAAAAGGATGACTAGCACCCAATAGGATAGCTTAGTGTAGTTAGTGTAGGTCCTGCCCTAGAAGAGTCTACCTTGCCGTGGTGGGCAGGCTTGGAATCTCTTGGTCAAAAATGTGTCAGTGATTGGGCGAGAGGATCACTAGATCTTCACTTCTGGCCAATTGATTTTACCAAAGGACTCTTGTATTTATAGTTGGAAAAGGAAAAAATGTGTATAGATCCATAATTATACCTTCATAAAACACACAATAAACATTTGGTACATTTACATTTGAATTGCTTCTTTTATTTAATCCTTTCATGACCGGGGGTCATTACCACTTGGATGCACGGGCCACGTTTGTAAGGCTGGAAGGGGCTCTATGGCTACTTCTTCCACTTCTGGTGTGTGTAGGGATGTGTAATAGGTGTTTATGTAATATCCCTTTCATGACTAAGCCTATTTCTGACATTTGGTGTTTACAAGTTAAAATCTGTATTTTTTGCTTGAAAATTACTCTGAACCCCCAAACATTATTATATAGAGAATAAAATGGTGATTGTTGCAATATTTTATGCCACACGGTATTTGTGCAGCGTTGTTTTAAACACACTTTTTTGGGAAAAATGTACTTTCATGAATTAAAAAAAAAAAAAAATATGAAAAAGTAAAGTTTGCCCAATTTTTTTGTATAATGTGAAAGATGATGTTACCCGAGTAACTAGATGCCAAACATGTCATGCTTTATAATTGCACACACTCGTGGAATGGCGATAAACTACGGTACCTAAAAATCTCCATAGGCAACACTTTAAAAATGTTTTATGGTTACCAGGTTAGAGTTACAGAGGAAGTCTAGTGCTAGAATTTTTGCTCTCACTCTGATGATCACGGCAATACCTCACATGTGTGATTTGAACACCATTTACAGGCGTGACTTCCGTATGCGTTTTCTCTGCTGCGCGAGCTCGCCGGGACGGGGGCGCTTTAAATTATTTTATTTTTTTACACATTATTTTTTTTTAAATTATCACTTTTATTGCTGTTACAAGGAATGTAAACATCCCTTGTGACAGTAATAGGTGGTGACAGGTACTCTTAATTTTTTTTTTTTTCAAATTATTTTTATTAAGGTTTCCAAACAATACACAAAGAAAAATACACAAGACAAAACATAAGAACACGGCTCAAATGCATACATTGTAGAGATAAGAACACATGGTACAGTAAATTGCAACAGTGCGCTTCCGTTGGCAGATGCGCAGGAATGGGGGGGGCAGGGGTGCACCCAAACAAGACATAACCTCAGTGTGCCGGCACATCAGCTCGGCATATACCAATAACAGGACACTAGCCACTAGACAGACATAGCATTTACATTGTACTATCAGCCAGCAGTCTCGGACTCCGCCAGCCAAGCGCGCCAAACTTTGTCGTACTTCTGCGGGCAGCCCCGATTAATATAGACAGGTACTCTTTATGGAGGGATCGGGGGTCTGAAAGACCCCAAATCTCTCCTTTACACTTCAAAGTACTCAGATCGCCAAACATTTTTTTAATTCAGCGCCATTGGCACCTGAGTAAACTGGAAGTGACTTTGTGCCGTCGCTTTCGTCTTTACATTTAGTAGACTGGCAAGAAGCTGGAAGTGGTGCATCGTGAATCGAAGATTGGGTCTCCCAGTGGGACGGGAGGCCCGGTCAGAGCAGCGGGAGGGAGGGGGGATGTCCCCTCCCGCTTCTCCAGTATAACAACCGAGTGGCTTTTAGCCGCATTGGTTTTTATGTTAGCGTAGTGCCAGTCTTATGGGGCGGATTGGGCTTAGAGGCAAATTAGTCTAGCGGCCGCACTGCTTCCGGTATGCAGGCTGCCTGCATTCCGCAACTGTAGGGGGAGTTGCTTCTAATTTTCACTGTCCTATCATCCTGGACCACAAACCTTCCTCACTCACGGGGTAGGTCATATATAAATTAAAGGGTGCATGAGCTTATTCAGGCCTAGGGCAGCACAAAACCTAAATACACTACTGCTTACAGTACATAAAGGACAGGCAGATATTTACTCTCTGGCATGGATTTAAAGATTCTTGACACGTTTTCATAAGATGGGCCAAACACAGTCACCCTCCCAAGTGGTACAATGCACAACAGTAGAGAATGAACGTAAATGTGTCAACTTACCACAACTCGGATGTGTTTGGCCAAATCTCTGGAGCTGCCAGTTAGAAAGTCGGAGAACGCAGTCTGCATGGAAAAACAGGATGAGAAGGCAGGACTAGGAAGACATGAGACTGATGATCATTACACCTAGATCTACTCACCCCAGCATAGAACATCTTATTGCGAAAACGACTGTTGAACTTTTCTGGGTTTGCCTCTAGGAAAGGAGAACAAATAGACCCGTCACATAACAGATCTGGTCCAAAAAATTATGGCACTTACAGTGTTTCTAAAACCCCACAACGCACTTGTATTAAAAGTGTTTTGTTATATCTGTTTCATGCATGCAAAGAGATACCTGTTGAGCTAACTTCTTGTGCCAACTATCAACTGGCATGATTCCCAGTTGTACAAAACACATCTCTATGTTATAGAAAGAAGAAGAGAAGAATGGAAGGGAAGGTGTTCAGTGGTCCTGCCCTAAAGTGACACTTTGCACCTCTATAGATACAGCATGGCAAATGAGCACTGGCACCCTAATGGCCCGTGCACATGATCCGAATATCGTTCGACAGATCATACAACTTTTTTTGCTTAATAGTCGCAAGTAAAAATTGAAGTCATAAAAATTCCTGTACGACAAGAAAAAAAAAATCTGAAGTAATGTCATGTGTTGTAATGTATTTGTACTGAATTTTCGGACGACAACTGTACTGACTGAACAAAAATCGTACAATCTGGTATCGTACGAGGAAAATTTTTGTACTTGTCCGACCGAATAATATCGGAGATGAACCGTCGTGATCGGCTCTCGAAAGTGGTTTAAACACGATCCGAAAGTCGCACGATTCTTCCTCGGACGACCACTTTCGTCCGATATTCGGATCGTGTGTACGGGCCATTGGATAGGAAGTGTGGATGGGGTGGATGGGGTGGATTGGCAGTGCCTCAGCCGAGGCAATACTTCATGGCTTCCTAAATGCAGCATTTCACTGGAGTGATGAATTAGGCAGATCCTATACAGCAGGGGTGCCCAACATTTTGAAGAGTAAAGGCTCATACACACGGTAGGACATCCAACAAAATTTCCCTTGAATTTTTGTCCTAATTGATTTGTCCGGTCACACCCATAGCATACACACAGTCAGACTTTTCTGCAAACTTGTCTAAAACTTTCCCATCATCACATGGTTTTTCTGCTCTTTACCGCCACACTTTGATTAACTTCTGCTATTGTTGGTTGATTTTAACATTGGTTCTGAGCATGCGTATTTGCACTTTGTATAAAAGTTGGTTGGATTGCTGTACACACGGTCACACAAGGCACCATCGGACTTTTGTTGCCGAAAAGTTGGTCCGTTCGCAGACCCAACTTTTTGTCGGATGAAACCAGAAAAAGTTGGTCCGATGGAGCGTACACACCATCGGACAAATTTGAAAAGTTGCCGATTTTTAAGTTTGTTGGCCAAAAGTCTGACCGTGTGTATGGGGCTTAAGGGCCACTTAAGTGACTTGATAACCGATCGCGGGTCACAATGAGCGGAGTGGGTGGATGGCATGTCCGTGTCTGCTTTGCATATTCAAAGCAGACACAAACACAGCCCACTATACTCTTCTTTTTTTTTTTGCGGATTGGATTGGAGGTCTGACACTCTTTAGGAGGGTCTAATTGGTCGGACTGACTGTATGAAAGTGGCCCAAGGCTGATTTCACATGGATGCGCTGCAGTTTACCCACAATGCGGGTGGAACACAGTGTACCTTTGGCTTTCCTGCACTTTGCAATTGACTTATATTATATACTGCAGGTCTGGTGCATTTTCAGAAAGCTCACCAAACTCGTAGGTAATAACAGAAGTCTATGGCTCAGTGCAGGTAACCCGCAGGTAAACTAATCTTCACCTGCGGATTAGTTTGAAAATAGCCCAGCAACCACTGCAGAACAGATTTGTCCATATATTATATATATGGACATATCTGTTCTGCATATCTGTTCTGCATATATATATATATATATATTGTGATTTTAGAAATAAACTGACCTGTAATAACAGTATTCTATTCCATCTCAGAACAGGAAGTCGTGGGCCACATCAGAGGGCTCCGCGGGCCACATATGGCCCCCAGACCACTGGTTGGGCACCCCTGCTATACAGGCCTTGCTTCTGAGTCACAATTCCCGATACCATCTATTGGCACAGTTGGAATCGGGAGCTGCAATTATGGCCCCACTTTAATACATATAGATAAAGTTTGGCAGGAAATGAAATGTAAAATGAAATATAAAGGGGCCTCAAATTTACACCGCTTTGGGGGAACAGACAGTATGAAGAGATATGCAAGTTGGAGGGGTTTGAACCCTGGCGATCCCAAGGGCTTCAATACGTAGCACAAATTTACACTTAAAATGTATTGAGATCCTTTCAGGATCTTCAGGAGGCGTTAACTCCCCCCGGTACGATTTCTTTAAATATCTCCAAACACGACACGCACTGCAGACTCGGGGTAAATGTGTCAAATTAGAAGTCTGTCCTATGCCACGTCTAACCTCTCTGGCCATGGTCACCGAGAAAAAAGGTCTCATCTTTGTATGGCCAGTTAATGGCCAAATCCCAGGATACCTCCAAATGCTCAGACAGAAGAGAGTGGGAGAAAGATCTAGGTGATAAATAGGCGATGATTGGCAAACCATTCTAGAGAGAGTGCCTTCTGTGTCATTGTCATCTGTGCAAAGTCTGACCCAACTGTTTATCATACACAGAACGTATAGGACTCCGGAGAAGCTATTTAATTGGGGCAGGAAGAACACTCAGACGTGCCCACGTTGCCAAGAATCTCCGGCAGACCTGCTTCACATGCTGTGGAGGTGCCCCAAGCTGGTCAGATATTGACGCGAGCTGATGCATACCATTAATGGGGCTTTTTCCACCCTGGATTCTAAAATATTTTTGTTGGGTTGCTTGGATGAGGAAGTAAACCTGACAGAGATATTAACACCAATTAACAGGCTATTGTAAACTTATCGCTATGAAGTGGTTATCACTGAGTCCTCCATCATCTAAGGAATGGTGCCTCCAGGTAAATAAGACCCTCCTGAAAAAACAACAGGTCTATCGAAATAGGGGCACACCAAATAAATTCTAAAAATTGTGCGAGACATGGCTGGCAGTGCCTGGTCTGGTCCCATTCTCATTGGTCTCCCTCAGAATACTGCAAAGTAGCTAAAAATGTTGCAGAGCTTGCATTTATGCGGATATTTAATATTACGTATTGGCATATATATAAAATAGTACTGTGGCAAAAAGGTAAACACATGATTATTAACCACTATAGCCACAGACCATTTTGTTGCTCGAGGACCAGGCCCCTTTTTGCGATTCAGCACTGCTTCGCTTTAACTGACGATTGCATGGTATTGTGACGTGGCTCCCAAAAAAAATTGGCGTCCTTTTTCCCCCCACAAATAGAGATTTCATTTGGTGGTATTTGATCACCTCTGCGTTTTTTATTTTTTGCGCTATAAAAAAAAATTGAGCGACAATTTTGAAAAATTTTTTTACTTTTTGCTATAATAAATATCCCAAAAAAAATATATTAATTTTTTTTTTCCCTCAATTTAGGCCGATACATATTTTTGGTAAAAAAAAACAAAAAACGCAATAAGCATTTATTGATTGGTTTGCGCACAAGTTATAGCGTCTACAAAATAGGGGATAGTTTTATGTCATTTTTATTATTATTTTTTTACTAGTAATGGCGTCGATCATCGATTTTTATTGTGACGGCGACATTATGGCTGACACATCAGACACTTTTGACATTATTTTGGGACCATTGTAATTTTTACAGTGAACAGTGCTATAAAAATGCACTGATTACTATGAAAATGACACTGGCAGTGAAGGGGTTAACCTGTAGGAGGCGCTGAAGGGGTTGAGTGTGACCTAATGTGTGATTCTTACTGTGTAGGGGCGTGACTTTGCGTAGGCGCCCGCGCTGACGGCCCCCCGCCGATGCCGATCCTCGATCCCGGCACCGCCATCCACAGTCAGGGAAACAGGCAGTGAAGCCGTGCGGCTTCACTGCCCGTTTCCTACTGCGCATGTGCGAGCGACGCGGCGCTTTGTGAATGGTCCGGCTGCTTTCTGGGATACACACAGTTCCCAGAATGCAGCGCGGCCCATTCACAAGAAGACACAGAGAAGATGAGGAGGAAGAAAACCGCACCGCGGATCATGAGGGCAGATTCGGGACTTCCGCATAGCAACAGCCTATTTAGGGTGAGTATTTTTTCCATTGAATTTTTTTTTTTTTCAGATTTAAAAAAAAAAATATCAGGGTGGAGCTCCGCTTTAACTCTCCCCGTTCTTCAGCTTCATGGTGTCATGTGACTCGTTGGTGTCACAAAGGGGGGGAGGGGGCGAGCAGGAAAGTCAGGACACCCATTAACACACAGCTCCATTCTCTATCTAAAGAGATTGGTGTTATCGCTCTCACTCCCTTATACTGGTCACTGGAAGTTCAACATGGCACCTCATAGCAAAGAAGTCTCTGAGGATCTGAAAAAAAGAATTGTTGCTCTACATAAAGATGGTCTAGGCCAGCCCTCAAAATTTCCACTTGCCTGCTAGCATTTGGCGAGTGGATTTCAGCTGGGGGCGAGTGATGACAGGGCTGCATGACCAATCTCCCTTCCAATCTGTACCTACACTTAGAGCCCCGATGTGATTGGCGGCCGAAAGGAAAGGTGCATGCAATAAACATTTAACAGTGTCATTCCATGAGATAATTTACAAGGGCGTGTTTAGGGGCCCAATTAGGCGCGGGCAGTGTATGAATGGGCTGTTAGGTGGGGCAACTGGTGGCGAGTAACTCTTGAGGCCTGGCTAGTAGCTCAGGGCTTGAAATTTTGAGCCCTGGTCTAGGCTATAAGAAGATTGCCAAGACGCTGAAACTGAGCTGCAGCACGGTGGCCAAGACAATACAGCGGTTTAACACTCAGAACAGTTCTCACCATGGTTGACCAAAGAGGTTGAGGGCACATGCTCAGCATCATATCCAGAGGTTGTCTTTGGAAAATAGACGTATGTGTGTGGGAGGGGGGTCAGCCTGTCAGTGCTCAGACCATACGCTCCACACTGCATCAAATTGGTCTGCATGGTTGTCATCCCATAAGGAAGCCTCTTCTAAAGATTATGCACAAAAAAGCCTTGCTGAAGACAAGCATAATAAGGGCCTGGATTAAAGCGGAGCTCCACCCTAAAGTGGAACTTGCGCTGATCGGAACCCTCCCCCCTCCGGTGTCACATTTGACACCTTTCAGGGGGAGGGGGGTGCAGATACCTGTCTAAAGCCAGGTATGTGCACCCACTTCTGGCCCAGCATTTTCGGGCAGAATGCGGCCATGTCGTCACCTCACGTCGCCCCCCGTTGTGTGCTGGGAACACTCGGCTCCCAGCACACAGCGGGAGCTAATTGGCGGGCGCACCGCGACTCGCGCATGCACCGTAGGGAACCGGGCAGTGAAGCCGGAGCGCTTCACTTCCTGGTTCCCTCAACGTGGATGGCGGGGGGGCAGCAGAGTGACGAGCGTTTGCTCGTCCTCTGCTGGGACGTCACTGGACTCCAGGACAGGTAAGTGTCCTAATATTAAAAGTCAGCAGCTGCAGTATTTGTAGCTGCTGGCTTTTAATATTTATTTTTGAGCGGACATCCGCTTTAATGGAAGTATGTCCTGTGGTCTGACAAGACCAAAATAAACCTATTTGGTTCAGATGGTGTGAAGCGTGGCAACCTGGCGGTGTCATGGTCTGGGGCTGCATTAGTGCTGCCAGCACTGGGGAGCTACAGTTCATAGAGGGGACCATGAATGCCAACATGTACTGTGACATACTGAAGCAGAACATGATCCCCTCACTTCGGAGACTGGGCCGCAGGGGCAGTATTCCAACATAACTACCCCAAACACACCTCCAAGATGACCACTGCCTTGCTAAAGAAGCTGAGGGTAAAGGTGATGGACTGGCCAAGCATGTCTCCAGACCTTAAACCCTACTGAACCTCTGTGGGGCATCCTCAAATAGAAGGGCTTTCATACTGGAGCAGTGCGCTAGCAGGACGGTAAAAAAAAAGTTCTGCTAGCAGCATATTTAAAGAGGTGAAGGAGCGGTGTGTATACCGCTCCTGCCCATTAAAATTAATGCTGCAGCGGCGCTTTGCGGTGGGTTTAACCCTTTCTCGGTCGCTAGCGGGGAGGGCTTTAACGCCGGATGCACCCACCACCCCAGTGTGAAAGGGGCCTTAATGTCCCCTTTTTTAGTAGCAAAATGACTAGTAAATTGTAAGCCCCCAACACTTGTTACAACCAAATCCATCACCCATCACTGCATCCCCCAAACATACAGAGAGCTACCATACCTCGGGACTCATGGAATTCCAGTGTGACTCGAGCATCAAATCCCAGGCTGAAATAATTGTTAAACACATCCAGAGGCAGCTGTAGGAAGAGAGGAGGGTTAGTCCTTCTATATGGTACATATGACAAAATTTACCAACAACTTTGTAGTACAAGGACCTGACTGATTGGATAGAAATGCAATGGGTTGTTTAGATAGGCCAAGAGTCTACACCCTACTAAACTAAGAGCTAGTTTACTGTCCTTCAGACTTTGGGGGGGGGGGGGGAAGAATGCGGCCATTTGTGAGTGGAGAATGTCCCAGCATCAGTGGGAGTAAACAATGCCCCATCTTTCGTGTCAGTGAGAGGAATTGTGCCCCGTTCATGGTGTCATTGGGAGGAACTGTGCCCCATTGATTGCGTCATTGGCAGGAATTGTGCCCCTTGTTGATGTCAGTAAATAAAATGCCCCAAGGGCCAGATAAAAGCAAGCAAAATGCTGCATCTGGCCCCTGGGCCACAGTTTGGAGACCATTGAGATAGGCCATCACATACAGGGCTGTCTTAATGAGAGGGCACACCTGGACACTGCCCAGGGGCCCCAGCTGCATGGGGGGCCCCTGCCCTTTCCACAAAGCAGCTGGTCCTTGAGCCCATGCTGTGGGGGATATCTGGGATTCAGAGGGGTCAGAGTGCTGGGGGATATCTGGGGTGTAGAGGGGTCAGAGTGCTGGGGGGATATCTGAGAGGGGTCAGAGTAGAGGGGTCAGAGTGCTGGGGGGATATCTGGGGTGTAGAGGGGTCAGAGTGCTGGGAGGATATCTGGGGTGTAGAGGGGTCAGAGTGTTGGGGGATACCTAGGGCATAGAGGGGCCATATCTGTGCTGGAGAGGGCATTAATCTAGCAGATATATCTATATGCACTGGACAACTTTCTTACTTTATATGTAGTATTATCCCACTGTTTCTTTGCTGTAATGAATGATTGTTCATGTAGAATGATTGTTCATGTAGTTAATGCGGAGCTCCATCCAAAAGGGGAAGCTCCTTTTGTCTGCCTCCTACCTAATTGATGTCTACTTACCTGCACTGTCTCTTAGGGGACCAACATTTGGGGGTTTACTACCACTTTAAGTGTGTCCGCTGGACTTTTAGACTGCCTTTCATTTCAGCCCTTCAAAATAAACGGTGTACTCACTTTAGCGGTTGCTCCTTCTCCCCAATCCTCATCACAGGCCTCAAGGTTTCTCTCCACTTCCAGGTTCCACCGATCCAGCTGGACCACAGTTCCCTCCTCTATGTGGGATAGGATCTTAGAAAGTGGCTCATCAGTATAACCCTAAGATTTAAGGACACAGGCTAAATTATTCAGCCATTCCATCTTGTTTGTACACAGAGCATATATAATAGCCACAGCCTACAGTTTGCATCAGATTGTATCCTACACGGAGTCACAGCAAATGTGTGTGCATACAATGGAAACATACACCAATAGAAATATGAATGATGCCACTACAGACCCCCCCATCCGTAAATGCAAGTTTCCTGCCCGTTTATGGCTTCTGAGCCAATGAAGAGTTGTCGTCAGGGTGAAGTCAGAACACCCGATGTATATAACTATTCTGAAGTATAAAGGTCCATTCACACAAAGAACTGCACATGAATCGCACAGCAACTCTGTTTACATGCAGTACTGTGCAGTGCGGTTTGAGCCCCATTCATTTTAAATGGGCTGAAAATCGCATGGCACCAAAAGAAATGCATGCAGTACTTTTTGAAACACACAGCAACTGCATCGCATGGTATTTTTGTCCTGCACTGCATTCCAACCGCACTGCCCATGCCCTGCATCCTAGTGTAAATGGGCCTTTAAAGCGATTAAATCTTTGATATTTTTAGAGAGAGAGGTCAGAACTGGCAGTCTACATATTCCTTCCAGTGTAGGTTAGGGTTAGGCAGAATTGTAATCACAAAAAGCTACAATAAAGGCGCATGTACCCCAGTTGTAGAACACAAGTCAGTGGTGCAGTTCCCTATAGACGAGTCTCCCAGCTCAGTCACTGACAGCAAAGAACAGTTTCTAGTTCATTCACACAGAGCAAAGAGCATTCTCTCAATTAATTTACATACAGCAAAAATCAGAGAGGAGTAATGGCGGCCTGTTCATTAGGGGTTCCCGGAGCGCCGTCCCTTCTATCCACGGCAGTCACCCCAATGCTCTATCCACGGCCGCTATTTTGCAGGACACCACAACCCCCTATTCATGTGTCCGGCACCTTTTAGGACACCGGGCACGTGAATTACAGCTGTGGGGGTGTTTGTTTGAAGCACCGGATTAGAGCCAGAGGCTCTAAAAGGCTTTAAAATAGGGTGGGTTTGTGGCGCAGAGCATTGCGCCAGGAGCCCACCTAGAAAAGAAAAAATATTCTCTTTTTAAACACTGATGTTTCAATCCGGCCAATTAGAAGCAGGTCCAAGACCCGTTTTCCAATTAGCCGAAAAGAGTCCCAATTTCCCACCGAGGAGGAGGGGGGAAACGGCAGCCGCAGTGATGCCCATTAAGAGCAGAGGAAGGAAAAGCCATCGCCGCCAAGCAACGGAACCCCGGTGAAGGCCATTAGAAGTGCTGCCCACCATAGATGGGCAAGTGCACCAGACCCACGAGACCGACCGCTAAACGACCAAGAGCATAATGGTTTAGCATAGCTGGAAAAATCTATAAAAATGTATAGCCTTAGGCCATTGTCATTCAGCAAATAGAGTATTGGCTCATTCACATACAATAGAAACAATCTCTCAGCTCATTAATATATAACGGGGTGCAGTCCTCTGACACATTCACAATTGATTTATATCCAGGGTCTTACACCCCAACAAGAGGACTGTGACAACATCACTTACCCCACCCCAGTTAAGAGTTCTGGCGAGGTCATTTCCTGTTCCTAGGGGCAGTATAGCGACAGGCGGAGAAGGAAAAAGATGCAGCTGATCCAGTACAGAAAGGATCCATCCCACCTGATGAAAGAAATGTGTTAAGTGTCACACAAGGAAATACTCAGGGGTTTTGCAATCAAATATATCAGCTTTAGAATATACATTACATAGGAAACCAAAGAATGTAAGGGATAAGATGCTTTCACTAGCATATATTTGTAACAAGCACTGCTGAAATTGGTTTTTATAACCTCAGCAAAATATCATTTAGACCGGGTTCACAGATGTGCAGCCACGAGTCACAGCATAGGGTCCAGTGCGTTTCTGTACACCGGTTCGGGTCCGAATTTTTGCCTGAATTCACACCTGAACTGGACGCAAAGACGCACAGGGCCCTTCTACAATCCGGACCTGTGTGAACCAGCTCCATTGAGAGCCAGTTACACTTACCTGTCATGCAAACTGGATGCGGTAAATCCACATCCAATTTGCATTTTTGTGAACCCAGCCTTACTCTCCCTTCAAACTGGGAAAAGTGCTTCGTTCTGACCCATAAATGATCGCTGGCTACTAGAAGACAGGAAACAG
Organism: Rana kukunoris; assembly: GCA_029574335.1. Lineage (NCBI taxonomy): Eukaryota > Metazoa > Chordata > Amphibia > Anura > Ranidae > Rana > Rana kukunoris. The sequence goes on along the minus strand of CM056059.1, from coordinate 176,423,547 downwards.
GGTTCAAATTTATTATAACTAGGTGGCACAGGTAACCCTCCGTTCTCCATAACCATGCAATCTCAGATGCTTGCTGGTGGTTGCAAACCTCCAAAGGCAACATTGCTCCATGTCTAGTGGAAATGCCCCCTCCCATCCAGGCATTTGGAACACATATCATTACTACTTGCTTATGACAACTCAGATTCCATTGTCTCAAATGATAGCACGTCTCTCCATGATTCCTGGACCCCTTAAATACACAAAAAGAAGGTCCTCAGGCATTGTCTAGCTGCGGCCAGGACAGTCATACCCCTATATTAGAAAATGCCCTTGTGGCAAACCTAGCCACTTCTGGAACGCTGGACGTTACATGTCAAAAGGTTGTCTGTATTATATGCTATGTATTCTGCTGGGTCTTATGTGGGCATAGTAATTCATATGCTGGCAGCCGTAAGCCACTAGCATTTAAGTACTTAGTTTTATGTTGCCCAATCAGTGTTCGGCAGTTTTAAACCGAACTCCCACAACACATAACCCCAGACCCCAGCTATCAACCGACTTTTTCCTTGTGCAGCAATGCCTGATGGGAGAATTATCCAAACTGTTAAGTTCCCCATCTGGTCCTCCCTGTATTACCCCTGTTAAATCTATTTGGCTGTTTGGAAACCCCTTGCATGGAGAATTATATAAATATGGAAGCCTGTTAATAAAAAGTCAGTTGACTCTCAGAGCTGTGTGTCGTCTGGTTACTGGGGAGATTTGGGACATTGCCTTACTTTTCAACGCTGACTGTGGATTTACCCTGGTTACCAGCGGAGATCGTGGAGTTTAATATTGCTCTCCGCTACATTTGGTGGCAGCGGTGGGATCCAACCTTACAGCCGATAAGCGCAATTCGTGCAATGTGAACTACCGATGTAAATGGAGACGGATTATTCTAGGCTAAAGCGGCAGACATTAAAGGAACTGCTAGAAGTCAGGGGTAAGGTAGCCAGCAACAAATCCAAAGCTGTACTAACTGCCGAGCTGATGGAGGGAGACAGAGCCCGCAGCGCTACACCACCAGCAGCCATGGAAGAAACCCTCTACCAGAGAGAAATGAGGACCAGGCTGGAATTTTTGCCACAGCCTATATCAGATGCCATGCTGCATATGGTAATGGCGAATGTGCAGGAGTACGTGATGGCACACAGTCCGCAGTATACACAGTCTCGAGCAGAATCCACTACTGGGTCACTCTACAACCAGTTAAAACCCAAAATTCCCTATCATGCCTTTAAAATGTTTTGCGAGGAGAAGGATGAGATTGATGGGTATTTACAGGATTTTGAGAGACTGTGTGATTTACATGACTTGGAAACGGACAGTATGGGTCCCATTGCTAGCAAGCAAGCTGGCGGGTCGGGCAGCAGAAGCATATCGCGCTGTACCCAGTGAGGACAGCAAGGATTATGATAAAGTGAAGCAAGCGATATTAGAGAGATACGCCATTACTCCAGAGGCATACCGGCGCAAGTTTAGAAACCTGCGCAAACCAGAGAAGGATTCACATGCTGAATGGGCACACAAGCTGGACCAAGCTTCCCAAGGGTGGATACAAGCCAGCCAAGCTACTACTATGGAGGAATTGAGACAGTTAATGCTGTTGGAGCAATTCTTCAACGGTTTGTCCCCAGAGGCACAAGAATGGGTGCGAGACAGGAAACCTCTCACCCTAACCGAAGCGGCTCGATTAGCGGATCAGCATTTTGATGCAAGGAGACATCATGGGCCCCTAACCAAGAGTTATCCTCGACCCGCGGGACCACCCAGTACTCTACCACCCCCCGGTCTCACAGCCTCCCCTTTTCGTCAATCCCAAGGGACTTTACCACCACCCTCCAGATATAACGGACGTGCCAACATCCAATGCCACACCTGCGAACAGTGGGGACATATGGCACGCGAGTGCACCCAAAACCGGGGCAGACCCGCCTGGAACCAAGGCCAACCAAAACCCGGCACCAAGGGCTGCTGCCCATCATTATCAACGGGAAGCCGGCCACTCAAGAGATGTTGAGCATTCCAGCAGAAGAACCCCTGGGAATCTTGCATGAGGTGATGACAGTCCGAGCCACGGATAACCGGCAGCATCATCGACAGCCAGTGACCTTGGAGGGGAAAGAAGTCCAGGGACTTCGGGATTCAGGAGCTACTTTAACCTTGATAGCACCCCATTTGGTCCCTGACTCGGCACACACTGGCGGATCAGTGGCAGTACGAGTGGCAGGGGGAGCAGTGTACCGACTACCCATTGCCAAAGTACATTTGGATTGGGGTGTGGGAGGGGGGAGGGGGGACGGTAGAAGTGGGCCTCATGCAAAATTTACCAGCAGATGTTATGCTGGGAAATGACTTGGGCCAGATGACCTCTGCTTTTGTACCCCAGGCCCCATACCAGGAAGCCCATCCAGTGACCACACGGCAACAGGCTCGCACCACGGTTCCACCGACACACTCTGAGGCTCCGGTAAGAGACCATGACCCCCACACGACACGTATGTCCTGGGATACCCCGACTAAGTTTGAGGCCGAGGTGAGGTCAGACCCCACGCTACAGGTATACAGGGACAGGGTACACGCTGACCAGGCTGGGCTAGAGGGGGAGCGGTACACCTGGGAGAAAGGGCTACTTTACCGCATTGCTGAAAGAAGAGTGGGAGGGTCGGCCACAGTAACGACTAAACAGTTAGTGGTTCCCCAGAAGTATAGGCAAGAACTGCTTCGGATTGCCCACGACATTCCCCTGTCTGGGCATCTGGGGATGACACGTACCCGATACAGGTTGACCCACGCTTTCTTCTGGCCAGGGATCTCCAAGGATGTGAGGCAATACTGCACCTCCTGTGACATTTGCCAGCGAGTAGGCAAGCGAGGTGACCGCCACAAAGCCAAGTTATGTCCTCTTTCCATTATTGAAGAACCCTTCAGTAGGGTGGCCGTAGATATAGTGGGGCCCTTACCAAAACCCAGTCCCTCCGGGAAAAGATATATTTTAACTGTAGTGGACTATGCCACCCGGTACCCCGAGGCTATAGCCCTCACAAACATTCATGCCGAAACTGTGGCAGAGGCCTTAATGAAAATATTTTCCAGGGTGGGGTTTCCCCAAGAAATCATATCCGATAGAGGCACCCAGTTCACCGCCGAGGTAACCCAACAACTATGGAAGATATGTGGCATTAAGCCAATAGTAAATTCGGCGTACCACCCCCAGTCCAATGGTCTATGCGAAAGGTTTAATGGTACGCTGAAGCAGATGCTCCGTACATTTGGAGAGGCTCATAAAGACTGGGAGCGCTTTCTACCCCATCTGCTCTTCGCTTATAGAGAGGTACCCCAAGAGTCAACAGGGTTTTCCCCTTTTGAATTACTGTTTGGGAGAAGGGTGCGAGGGCCACTAGACCTAATTAGAGAGCATTGGGAGGGGGAGAGTAGCCCAGACGGAACCCCTATTGTATCCTACGTACTGGAGTTCAGGGACCGTCTGGAGGCGCTAACACAGGCTGTGCGCACCAACCTCCGGGCGGCCCAACAACGTCAGCGCCGCTGGTACGATAGGGGAGCCAGAGACCGCAGCTTTCAGGTGGGACAAAAGGTTTTGATTTTAAAACCGGTCCGCACAGACAAGCTGCAGGCCATCTGGCAAGGCCCATACCAGGTGGTGGAACAGAGATGTAATACCACCTATGTGATTGGCCCCTGCTCAGGGGTAGGGGAGAGACGCATGTTCCACGTGAATATGCTCAAACCCAGCAAGTGTCATATAGGGATGGCTGAAGTGCAGTACTTGGGCCACCGGGTGGGGAGCGGGCGACAGAAACCCGAACCAGCTAAAGTTGAAGCCATAGCTAAATGGCCCACCCCCAGGACGAAAACCCAAGTGCTAGCGTTTCTAGGTACTGCGGGGTACTATAGAAAATTCGTACCCAATTATAGTGCCCTGGCCAAACCCTTGACTGACTTGACACGCAAGAACCTGCCCCGACAGGTTGTCTGGGCCCCAGAGTGTGATCAGGCATTCCAACAACTAAAGACTGCTCTAACTAATGCCCCTGTACTTGCTGCTCCTGATCCAACTAAAAGATTCCTTGTCCATACGGACGCTTCAATGTTTGGATTGGGAGCAGTGCTGAGCCAAGTGGGAGCCGATGGCGGAGAACACCCCGTAGCTTACCTGAGCCGAAAGTTATTGCCACGAGAAGTAAGCTACGCCGCCATTGAGAAGGAATGCCTGGCCGTGGTGTGGGCCCTCAAAAAGTTGCAGCCGTATTTGTATGGACAACCTTTTTCGCTACTCACAGATCACAACCCGTTGGTGTGGCTAAACCGTGTGGCGGGAGACAATGCCCGGCTGCTGCGCTGGAGTTTGGCGCTGCAGCCGTTTGACTTTACAATCCACTACCGACCAGGGAAGCGAAACGGTAATGCCGACGGGTTATCTAGACAAACTGAACTTGAAAAGTGATCTGTGAAATTACACCCCCAAGCCGATCCGTTGGGATCAGACTGTGTATGCCGGCTTGGTTCTGGGGGAGCATTGTGGCAAACCTAGCCACTTCTGGAACGCTGGACGTTACATGTCAAAAGGTTGTCTGTATTATATGCTATGTATTCTGCTGGGTCTTATGTGGGCATAGTAATTCATATGCTGGCAGCCGTAAGCCACTAGCATTTAAGTACTTAGTTTTATGTTGCCCAATCAGTGTTCGGCAGTTTTAAACCGAACTCCCACAACACATAACCCCAGACCCCAGCTATCAACCGACTTTTTCCTTGTGCAGCAAAGCCTGATGGGAGAATTATCCAAACTGTTAAGTCCCCATCTGGTCCTCCCTGTATTACCCCTGTTAAATCTATTTGGCTGTTTGGAAACCCCTTGCATGGGGAATTATATAAATATGGAAGCCTGTTAATAAAAAGTCAGTTGACTCTCAGAGCTGTGTGTCGTCTGGTTACTGGGGGAGATTTGGGACATTGCCTTACTTTTCAACGCTGACTGTGGATTTACCCTGGTTACCAGCGGAGATCGTGGAGTTTAATATTGCTCTCCGCTACAGACCTCTACACCTCCCCTTGTGGAATGGGCAAATTAACTCAAATCCATTAGGGACCTGGGACATCAGAAAACTGGAAGGGAAGAACAATGCCAACAAACTTGGACTTCTTGGTCTCAGTTTCATTAATTATTATACACAAATTATATAGCACCAACAGTTTACACAGCGCTTTACAACATAGAGGGGGGACAGCACAAATACAGTACAATTCAATACAGAAGGGACAGGAGGACCCGGCTTGTAGAGCTTACATTCTAAAGGGAGGGGGTGGTGGTAAAAAGGTAATAGATGCAGGGAATGATTTGATGGGGGTGGCTCAGGGACAGTTAGATGGGATAGGCTTCCCTGAATAAGTGAGCTTTCAGGGATCGCCTAAAGGTGGAGAGGTTAGGGGCTTATCGGACAAACCGGGGCAGGGAGATCCAGAGAATGGGAGAGGCTCTGGAGAAGTCCTGAAGTCGAGCATGAGGGGAGGTAACCGGGGAGCTAAAGAGCAGGTAGGTGGTCCTGGGAGGAGCGGAGGGGATGATTTGGGCGATTTCTGCAGATGAGGTTGGTGATGTAGCTGGGGGCGATGTTGTGGATGGCCTTGTATGTTGTGGCTAGAAGTTTTTATTTTACAAGGTAAGAAGTCTATGGCTCAAAGGGGGGGGAGGTTTTGGGACTTTAGATGAGATGCGTGTTTAGCAGTATGCAATTAAATATATATATGGAATATAAAAAATCCCCCCTTTTTTTTACATTATTCAGGGATGGAGATGCGTTTCAGGAGTGGAAAAAAGTGCCTCCACAGATCTACCACTGACAGTTTAATTATGCTTTGTCATTTTTTGACTAGCTGACCCAGGTTGATGTGGTCCGTTTTTGGTTTGGTGGTATTTTGGTTTGGTAGGCATGTTTGGTTCCACTCTTGTATCGCTTTTTATTTTCCAGTGCTCTTTTTTGCCAGACCAACTATAGGTAGGGGCATGGTCAGGTGATCACCTGCCCCTTATCTATTGATTAGCACTCCTGTGCTCCTATTTAGGAGACTTTAACCACTTCAGTATCCGTGAGTGTTTTTCAGATTTGGTGTTTACAAGACTAAAACTGTTTTTTTTTTCTAACATCCTAGAGAATAAAATGGCGATCATTGCAAAACTTTTTGTCACACCATATTTGAGCAGCGGTCCTACAAAACGCACTTTTTTTTGGATAAAAATCACTTTTTTGAATTAAAAAATAAGACAGCAATAAATTTGGCCCAATTTTTTTATTTATTGTGAAAGATAATGTTACGCCGAGTAAAATGATACTCAACATGTCACGCTTACAAATTGCGCCCGCTCGTGTCATGGCGTCAAACTTTTACCCTTAAAAATCTCGATAGGCAACGTTTAAAAAATTCTATAGGTTGCATTTTTCGAGTTACAGAGGAGGTCTAGGGCTATAAATATTGCTCTCGCTCTAACGATCATGGTGATACATCACTTGTGTGGTTTAAACACCGTTTTCATATGCAGGCGCTACTCACGTATGCGTTCGGTTCTGCGCGGAAGCTCGTCGTGACGGTGCGCTTACATTTTTTTTTTCCTTATTTATTTTTATTTTTTTTACACTGGAAAATTTGATCACTTTTATTCCTATTACAAGGAATGTAAACATCCCTTGTAATAGAAAAAAGCATGACAGGTCCTATTAAATATGAGATCTGGGGTCAAAAAGACCTCAGATCTCATATTTAGACTAAAATGCAAAAAAAAAAAGAATTGAAACTGTAATTTTTTCAAATGACAAAAAAAAAAAAATGTTTCTTTAAGACGCTGGGCGGGACTGACGTTTTGACTTCACTTCCGCCTAGCAGAGCTATGGGGACGGGTGAGGGAGATTTTTCCCTCACTCGCATCCCCACACAGCAGCCGAGCGGATCGCCTCCGCCGCTACCGACGGCTGAGGTAAGCGGCGGAGGGCCCAGCGGGAAGGGGGGGGGCCCTCTCCCGCCGCTGATAACGGCGATCTTGCTGCGAATCCGCCGCGGAGACCGCCGTTATCTTTTACAGGACCGCTCACACTAAAGATGGATACCTCGGTTGTGGCAGCAGCTGCTGCCGTTACCGAGATATCCATCTTTAAAGCGCCGCCATATAAAGTCGTAAGGCGGTCTGGAAGTGGTTAAAATTCATAGGACTGCAGTACATGGAGTGCCTTGACGGTGGCCTGCAGCTTACACAGGTATTTGCAAATACATGCAACTAAACCTCTGTTTTTAATGCATACAGTTAGACAGTTTAATTTGGTTTACTGCTTTTTTGGTTGGTAATTTTGAGCCTGGCTATTATGGAAACATTTTTTATATTCCATATATATTTATGCATACTGCTAAAAACACATCTCATCTAAAGTCCCAAAACCTCCCCCCCCCCCTTTTATCCATTTACAGGGATGGAGGCCTGTGGTAGTTCTATTACATGCCTCATTTAAAGTCCCAACCTTATCCCCCCCCTTTTTTTAGAAGTCTATGGCTCAGTGAAGGTAACCCACAGGTGTTCTGAGCTGCACCTTCGGATCAATTTGACAGAAGCCCAGTAATCACTGCGGAAGAGATAGGCCCATATATACGCTGTGATTTTAGAACGTATCTTTAATAAACAGTCTTCCATTCAAGTATTGCCGGCTGTTGCTGTCCCAGGCAGAGAGGCATCACGCCGCCTGTGGCAGGAGTTGGCGCTATACAAAAAGCATTGGCTTATGCGGCTCTGCTGTGCAGTCGCTTGCATCTTCTACCGCCGGCTTCATTCACAACACTGATACTCTGGGATGGTGGGTTGGCAACCCACAATCTGGGCTTGCCAACCCGCCATTTCAAAGCAGGAGGTCGCAGGCCACATCAGAGTGCTCAGGTCATTGGTTGGGCACCCCTGGTTCTAAGCCTTACTGACTTAAAGGATCACTAAAGGAAAAACTTTTTTTTGCTGAAATGACTGTTTACAGGGTATAGAGACATAAAAGTTAACTGATTCCTTTTAAAAATGATTAAAAATAGATAAAAATCAATCATATAATATGCCTCTAGTTTCACTTTCGTGTTTAAACTGGTTTTGTGTTTATGTGAAGTAGAGAAAGATACAGAACAAAAACAAACAAATCCAGGGCAGTGTTTTGTTTTTAAATTGAATCCCAGGGCAGTGTTTTGTTTTTAAAATGAATCTGATTGGTTCTGAGGAGTTTTAGACACACAGCTTGGACCACAGTGAAAAGCTGCCATGAGATTTTTCATAAGGAGCCAGACAAGCAGGAAGTGTGGAGATCAGAGCAGAATTACAGTAACTTCAAAGCAAAAACGAACAATGAGAATATGAAAACAGCACTGCATTAAGGTAAAGGAAGCTATTTAGCTAAAAAAAAAAAATTCCTTTAGTGATCCTTTCTTAAAACTAAAACAATATGGATGGAATGCTGCTTTAAAAGCTCTTATTTAATGGTCAAAACTACTAGAAAAGCTTTGTTTGGACCAAAGTCCTAATCAAAATAAATACGATCTTCTTTGTTTAGGTCATCAAAATGCAAGATCCTCTTTTTATTTCCCATCCATATAGAAATATGAACAGTGATGGGAAATGCGCAGCAAGAAAAGCACAGAAATCGTCTGTAATGAGGATATTGAGTCAGCAGGATGTTTTTGTTCTGGACAAGTAGTGAATGTTCCAGCTTTGTTTCTCTGGCTCATCAAATCTGTAAATATGTTTCCAAAGAAGCACAGTGGGAGGCAACCCACCTCTTCACACTGTGTGGTGGCCAATAGAACTTTATGAAAGGTCACTGTGTGTTGTCTTGTTGCATTGCGCCGCATACCACCCACTGCGTTTTAACCCAGCAGCTTATGTGAACTGACCCTCCCAGTGGTCATACACACTTCCATTGTATTATCTGATTAATGTGCAATTCAATCGAATGAGAAACTGATCAAATAGCCTTAGCTTCATGTCAGACCGATCAAGACAGAATTATTGATGGTTTGCTGCAACCAGCAGCACTGATATAAATTGAGTCATAATTTTAATCAATTTTCAATTAATCAGAAAATAAGGCCGCCTGGTAGAAACATATATATATATGATGGATAACTTACAGTTGTATCTTTCAAAACAATGGTGGCCCATGCATTGTGGGCACACGGGTGCCACCCCCCCTAACATCGCTGCCGCCCTCCCTATCCATGCGCTCGGCATCTTTCAGGACTCTGGGCGCATAATTCCTATGGGGATGTGTTTTCTGAAGCACCTGATTAGAGCCAGAGGCTCTAATATGCTTCAAAGTAGGGTGGGCTTGAGGAACAGAGCATTGCGTCCGGAGCCCACCCAGTTGTGTTGCAACAGCGAATTAATATTTGCAACACTGATCCGTCTCCTGGGTCTGATACCCATCACCCGATTGGCTAAAAGGACAGGCAATCCTATTGGACGCCTAGGAGGCAAGGAGGAGACGCACGGCGGAAGCTGCTGTGTGCCCGCTGATCCCTGCTTCTCACCGATGCTGTGTGCCTGCCGATTCCCAATGTGCCGCCTGCGCGTGTGGGGGTTGGGGTTTGAGGTGCCATGGGGGGGGGGGGGGTTGTTTGTCGCCACCTCCCAAACAAAAAAAAAACACCAGCCGCCACTGCATCCAAATATAGTGAATTCAACGTCCCTAATGTGTGCCATATTAATTAATTTTGTTATTGACTATTGATTAAGTACTCCGATCAGGACAGATTGATCGAAAAGTAAATCAATTGTTTATTAAAGTGTCTTATGACTACCATTACAGAGAGCTAAAAAGATCCTTGGTGTCATGCCACTGATTATTTGTGATTTTGGCCCAGTAACTATGCAAGCAACATGAAATCGGAGCTCAATCAGCCACAGCTCAAGGAACCCCCTAGCAAAATCTGACAATCTGGTTTGATTTGCTGATCTAGAGTGACAAGGAAACAAGACTGACCCAGTACATGGGGTCCTAGATAACACAGATACAGTCCAGACATACACTACCAGAGACACACAGAACTTACAGTGCCATCACCCCCACAAGCAAGGATACGCAACGATGGAACCTTCCGATACATCTCCAACCTACAGATAGGACAAAACAGGATTAAATGATCAGAACACAACCCATTACAATAATCACATTTTAGAGCTTTTAAGTGAAAGAGAAATTGTGAGAAAGGCCATTCAACTGATAGGAAGCATGGAGGAGCTCAGCCGCGAGGAAAGATCAGCAGACCAAAAAAGAAAAACCACTATCCAGCGCTCAATCGCAGTATTTCCCCCAAACAGGACTGTGGCAGTGGTTTCATTGACGCATCCCTTTTCCAACTGGCCGGTTCTTCCAAACACTGCAAAAATTTACACAAGTGGGTGCAAACTCTGTAATCGCGTACACACGATTATTTTTCGGCGTGAAAAAAAAAAGGACGTTTTTCGGCATGTAGAAAAAACCATCATCATTAAAACGACATTGCCCACACATGGTCTTTTTAAAAAAATGCTCTAGCAAAGCGCGATGACGTACAACACGTACGACGGCACTATAAAGGGGAAGTTCCCCACGGATGGCGCCACCCTTTGGGCTGCTTTATCTGAATTCCTGTTAGTAAAAGACGATTAGCGCTTTTCTGTCTGTTACAGCGTGATAAATGTGCTTACTCCATTATGAATGGTAGTTTTACCAGAACGAGCGCTCCCATCTCATAACTTGCTTCTGAGCATGCGCGGGTTTAAAACGTCATTTTAGCCCACACACGATCATTTTTTCAACCCGAAAAACGACAGTTTTAAACATTGTTAAAAAATGCAGCATGTTCGGAAAAAAATGTGTTGTTTTTCAGAACCCAAAAAATGATGTGAAGCCCACAAACGATCATTTTAAATTATTTTTTTTTAAAACAATGTTTTTTTAATGACGAAAAATGATCGTGTGTCGCGGCATGAGAGCTCCGAGGAAGGGGGTCTGTCCCCCAAATCACATACGTCTTTCTACCCCGTGACCGTAGGGGTACCCATTCACCAAAAAAAAAAAGTGTAAAAGTAAATATCAGTAAAAGTTTTTAACACGTCCTTTATTAAAAAAAAAAAACAATGTCCCCCAAGGATGATGGATCTTACAATCACGCCGCCCGCAGATAGAAGAAGAAAAAAAAAAAAGCTCTGCTCATGACAAATGGTCTGCCTGCCCCGCTGTGTGACTTTTCATAAATAGCTACCAATTTTTTTTTTACATTCAGCTGTCAGCAGGGAACATCGCTGACAGCTTAATGACTGTGTGTTAAAGTGGGGGAAAACACAAAATGCATCAAAAATGCAACACAAGTTTTTGGTGCAGCTCCATTAAAGTCTGGAAACGCACCAGCTGAAAAACGCATATTTGAGAATGTTTACCGTAGGAAACCATGTTAAATGGACTGTAGTGCGTTTCTGCAATCTGCAAAATGCACTAAAAAATGCATAGGTGTGAACGTAGAGTCAAAGGAGTTGTAAAGGGAAAAAAAATGTTTGCCTAAAATTAATGTCTGCACGGTAGACAGACAGAACAGTGTAATGATTCTGTTAAAAAACGAGTAAATGCCTATTAAATTCCTTCATCTATATCACCTTTGGCGTTCTAGTTTCTGTTCTCTCATTCACTTCCTGGTTTGCGGTGCTCGCTCATGTAAGAACTAGATTTCCCAGTATGCATTGCGGCACGCCCAGTAATTCACACCTCCTTGAAGTCTCTAAGGCCTCGTACACACGAGCAGACAGATTTGTTCAAATCTGTCCGTCCGACAGATTTGAACAAATCTGTCTGCTAGGATTTTGGTTTGCTCGCGTGTACACACGAGCAAACCAAAATCCCCGCCAGCAGAGAGCGCGCTGACGTGGCGGTGACGTTGACGCCGCCACGTCACCGCACCAGGAAGTAAAACACTTCCGCGCATGCGCCAAATCCATTCGGCGGCGGTGGTGCGGGACGACATGTCTGCTGGTAAGTGTACTAACCAGCAGACATGTCGGGCGGACGGATTCCCACCCGATAGATTTCAAAGCATGCTCGGCCGATAGATTTCAAAGCATGCTCGGCCGTACACACGATCGAATCTGTCTGCTGAAACGGTCCAGCGGACCGTTTCCAGCGGACAGATTTGATCGCGTGTACGAGGCCTAACACGTAGAGAGCGTCCTGCCGCACAGATGTAGTTCCCAGGAGGGGGCGAGCATGTCACTGACCACCGCAGTAAAGCCTCTCTTCACGGTGGTAAGTAACAATCAGACAAGCAGGAAGTGAACAGAACAGAGAAGAAATGGAGCAACTTCTGAGCAAAAACGAACAGTGAGGAAGTGAAAAGAGGAATGTCTGCAGGTAAAGGATGCTTATTATGAAAAAAAATGTTTCCTTTACAACCCCTTTAAGATGAACCTACCTACTGGGGCTTGTAGATTGGAACAGTAGACAAAGGCCCACACACTGTCATACATGTGCTCGATTTTGAACGAGTAATACTTCCGCCAATGTTTTATCTGTTTTACACACAATCTGACATTTCACGTTTTTATATAATGTCTCCAAATGTCCAAAAAAAAAGTTTCACATAATAAAATGGCTAGTCGCCTAATTTGAACACTTACGCTTCTCTTGGGCCACCTTGACAAAGATCAAACACTTGCCGTGGATTCAGATACCACATAAAGGACTGAAGGATCTTTACTCCCTGTGTGAGCAAAAGTAACGTCACATAATCTGCGTTTACCATCAAGAATGAATGCAAACAGTTCCATGAACTTGTACAGGCTTCTATGTGTATACAACAGAAAGAAATAATATTGCGTTGGCCTACAATTTTCCATCAAATCTTTACTCAATGGGTGTGACCAAACTTGGATTTAACTTTTTTTTTTTTTTTTTACTGTTTTACCAATAGTCATCCAAACTTGTCAGCTATTAGGCAATGGCTTTAAAACAGAAAAGTCAAATGCTACACAAAACTAATACCATATTACCAAAAGTATTGGGATGCCTGGCGTTACACGCACATGAACTTTAATGGCCCCCCAGTCTTAGTCCGTAGGGTTCAATATTGAGTTGGCCCCCCCTTTGCAGCTATAACAGCCTTAACTCTTCTGTGAAGGCTGTCCACAATGTTTAGGAGTGTGTCTATGGGAATGTTTGACCATTCTTCCAGAAGTGCATTTGTGAGGTCAGGCATTGATGTGGACGAGAAGTCAATTCATCCCAAAGGTGTTCTATCAGGTTGAGGTCAGGACTCTGTGCAGGCCAGTCAAGTTCCTTCACCCCAAATTTGCTCACCCATGTCTTTATGGACCTTGCTTTGTGTACTGGTCCAAATCATTTGGTGGAGGAGGGATTATGGTGTGGGTTGTTTTTTTAGGAGTTGGGCTTGGCCCCTTAGTTCCAGTGAAGGGAACTCTTAAGGTGTCACCATACCAAGACATTTTGGACAATTTCAAGCTCCCAACTTTGTGGGAACAGTTTGGGGACGGCCCCTTCCTGTTCAAATATGACTGTGCACCAGTGTACAAAGACATGGATGAGAGAGTTTGGGGTGGAGGAACTTGACTAGTCTGCAGAGAATCCTGACCTCAACCTGATAGAACACCTTTGGGATGAATTAGAGCGGAGACTGTGAGCCAGGCCTTCTCGTCCACATCAGTGCCTGACCTTAACCACTTCCATACAGGGCACTTACGCACCTTCCCGCCCAAGCCAATTTTCAGCTTTCAGCGCTGTCGCACTTTGAATGACAATTGCGCGGTCATGCTACACTGCACCCAAACAAAATTGGCATCCTTTTTTCCCCACAAATAGAGCTTTCTTTTGGTGGTATTTGATCACCTCCTCGGTTTTTATTTCTTGCGCAACAACTAATAAAAGACTGATTTTTATTTTTTTTAAATAAGTTTTTATTTTTTTCTGTTAACATTTTTGTAAATAAGTTTTCTCTTTTAATTATGGGCACTGATATAGCAGCACTGATGAGGTAGTACTGATGGGCACCGATAAGGTGGCACTGATGAACACTGATAGGCGGCGCTGGTATGCGGCACTGATGGGCACTCATAGGCGGCACTGATGGGCACTCATAGGCAGCACTGTGCACTCAGGGGTGACACTTATGGGTGGCAGTGATAGGTTGGCACTGGGCATGGATTGGCACTGATGGACACTGTGGGGTGGCACTGATGGATCTATGTTGCCAGTCAGTGCCCATGTGTGGGCACTGACTGGCATCTTATTTTTTTTTTTACAGGATTTTTATTTTTACTGCCTTTTTTTTTTGCCCCCTTTTTTTTTAATTGTTCCCTGGTGGTCCAGTGTGGCGATCCGAGGGGGGGCTGCGCTGATAAACAATCAGCGTGAACCCCCCCTGTCAGGAGAGCCATTGATTGGCTCTCCTCTACTCGCATCTGTCAGACACGAGTGAGGAAGAGCCATCAACGGCTCTTCCTGTTTACATCGTGATCAGCCGTGATTGGACACGGCTGATTACGTGGTAACGAGGCTCCGCCGGAGCCTCGTTACCGAGATCGGAGATGCAGGGTGTCAGACTGACACCCCGCATCAGCGATCGCCGAGCTGCGCGCCCCCACGGGCTCACACGGCATGAAATCCTGCAGGACGCCAATAGACGTCCAGTCAGGATTTCACTACCACTTCCCAGACGTCAATCTGTTATTGACCAGGCGGGAAGTGGTTAAAGGTTATGTGCGTGTAAAGACACATGTCCCAATACGTTTGGTAATATAGTGTATCTTGGTTTTTGGTAGTTGCTACCAAACAGATTTACATGCCGACTTCTACCTTTTAGGGACTCCATTGGTGACCCGAATGGCAGGATACACCCTTCTGCTGAAACAAACTTTACTTTTAGAATGGGAAGGCTTAGAATTGAAATATCAAACATTGTTGTCAGCCCTGCCCAGTTTGCCCCTACCTGACTACAGAACTACAAGCGTCTTCTCATCCATAACAATTATGTGAGTGACCACACTTTAAATATTAAAGGGGTTGTAAATCTTCATGTTTTTTCACCTTAAAGGGGTTGTACAATTATTTTCCCTAAATAGCTTCCTTTACCTTAGTGTAGTCCTCCTTCACTTACCTCATCCTTCCATTTTGCTTTTAAATGTCCTTATTTCTTCTGAGAAATCCTCACTTCCTGTTCTTCTGTCTGTAAATCCACACTGTAATGCGAGGCTTTCTCCCTGGTGTGAAGAAAGCCTCTTGAGGGGGCGAGCAGGAGTATCAGGACGCCCACTAACACATGGCTCCTTTCTCTATCTGCAAAGTAGAGAGGGTCCTGACACTCCTGCTCGCCCCCTCCCCCCTCAAGAGGCTTTCTCCACACCAGTGAGAAAGCCTTGCATTACGGTGTGTAGTTACAGACAGAAGAACAGGAAGTGAGGATTTCTCAGAAGAAATAAGGACATTTAAAAGCAAAATGGAAGGATGAGGTAAGTGACGGAGGACTGCACTAAGGTAAAGGAAGCTATTTAGGGAAAAATATTTTACCTTTACAACCCCTTTAATGCATCCTATGCATTAGGGTGGAAAAACACCTTGCAGTCACCGCTACCCCCGAGCCCCCGTTTAACTTACCTGAGCCCTAAGTGCGCGATCCTGCGTCATTCTCCCCATGCCTTATTGGATCTTCATTGGGAAGATTGATAGAAGCTCAGCCATTGGCTCCTGCTGCTGTCAATCAAATCCAATGACGGGGGGCGGGGAAGAGTCATACAAACACCGGCTGTGGACCCCGAATTTATAGCATGGGAGCTTGCCCGCAAGGTAACACCCTCGGGAGAGAGCTCCCCAGAGGGGGTTAGCTCTTGCAGGGAGAAGCTGAGAGAGCGGCCGTGGGACCCCAAAACAGGACGATCGGGGCCACAAAACAAACCGCACAGCTGGATATGTGTGGGGTTTATTTACTAAAGCTGGAGAGTGCCAAATCAGACTAAAGACCCCATACACACCATTAGATTTTCTGCAGATTTTTGTTTTCAGATATAGCAAAACCATGTAGTGCCCGATTGCATACAAATTTACACTTCTAAGGTTTGACCTCATATTATATGGTTTTGGTAAATCTGAAGACAAAAATCTGCAGAAAATCTTTTTAGTGTGTATGGGGTCTTACTTCTTCGTACAGTCGAAACCAATCAGCTTCCAGGTTTTATTGCCAAAGCCTAATTGAAAAAGCTGAAGTTAGAAGATTGGCTGCCATTGCACAGCTTCACCAGATTCTGAGTGCTCCAAGAGGTTACATCTACCTCGATGTAACAATGTATCTAAAAATATCCACCTTCAAAATATTGTGCTCAAAAAATGATACTGCTCAGTTCACAAACAACGTGTCCATAATAGTTATTCATTAATCCAAATATTTTTTTTTTATTTACCATACAAAGTTACAGTGTTATTTATATAATCTTCTTGTTTTAGGTAATTAGCACGTAATATTTAAAAGCACTGTCATACACATAATTACTTTGCACACCACACAGAGAACATAGTTCTGCAGCGGGATAATTATTGTATTACACCTTTGGTGCAGAGTTATTATAGTTATTGTCTTCTCATCTATGCAGCCCCACCTTATTTGTATTCTCTACACTTCATCCCCTCCCATATAAGTTGCCAGCTGTTTGTTTAATGCTATCACATGCTTGTGCTTGATGGGACAGAGTGCAGAGAACGCAAAAAAAGAAGGGTTATATAGAGAGGGGGGTGTTCTGTAGTTTAGAGGGCAAGAGTGGGCTTGGGGTTAGAGTGTAGCAGAGGCAGAACACACAGGATCTTAGGCGCTCACTGGATTAAACGGGTTGTAAAGGTTTGTTTTTAATTTTCTAAATAGGTTCCTTTAACCACTTGCTTACTGGGGAGTGGGCACATATACCCCCCTCCTGCCCAGGTGAAATTTAAGCTACCAGCACTGCGTCGTTTTAACTGACAATTGCGCAATCGTGCGACGTGGTTCCCAAACAAGATTGATGTCCTTTTTTCCCCACAAGTAGAGCTTTCTTTTGGTGGTATTTAATCACCTCTGCGGTTTTAATTTTTTGTGCTATAAACAAAAAAAAAGAGCAGAAATTTTGAAAAAAAAAAAAAAAAAACAATATTTTGCACTTGTTGCTATAATAAACAACACGATTTTTTTTTAAAAAAAACATTTTTTTTTCTCAGTCTAGGCCGATACTTATTCTTCTACATACTTTTGGTTAAAAAAAAAAAAAAAAAAATCGCAATAAGCGACTGGTTTGCGCAAAAGTTATAGCGCCTACAAAATAGGGGACAGAATTATTATTATTTTTTTTTTTAGTAATGGCGGCGATCTGCGATTTTTATTGGGACTGTGACATTATGGCGGACACATCGGACACTTTTGACAAATTTTTGGCACCATTCACATTTATACAGCGATCATATAAATATGCACTAATTACTGTATAAATGTGACTGGCAGGGAAGGGGTTAACACTAGGGGGTGAGAAAGGGGTTAAATGTGTGCCCTGCATAGTGTTTCTAACTGTGGGGGAAGGGGATTGACTGGGGGAGGTGACTGATCTGTGTCTCTATGTACAAGGGACACAGATCGGTCTCCTCTCTCCCTGACAGGACGTGGATCTGTGTGTTTACACACACAGATCCACGTGCTTGTCTGTGTAACCGCCATGGCGGGTGCCTGGCGGACATCGCGGCCGCCAGGCATGCGCATCGGCATCTTAGTGATGCAGCGGGCATGCACTCGCACGCCCCCAGTGGCTGGAGGCCGTATATAGACGGCCTCCCAGCAATTGGGATCCACACTGCGGCCATACAAAGTCGTATGGCTTGCAGCAAGTGGTTAAGCTACTGCATTGTTGGTTCCCTTACCTTTTCCTTCGATTTCCATTCTAAATGTTTTTTTTCTTTGTTGGAATTTCTCACTTTCTGTTCCTCCTCAATAAGCTGTTCTAAATGACTTTCCACCGCTCGGATGATGGTGGAAAGCTTACTGAGGAGAAACAGTAAGTGAGAAATTCAAACAAAGAAAAAAAAAATTTTGAAGGAAAAATGGAAGGAAAAGGTAAGTGAACCAACAATGCACTAGCTTAAAGGAACCTATTTAGAAAATAAGACAAACCTTTACAACCCCTTTAAAGGCATTTCTGCAGGTATTTTTCTGCACCTGCAGTACCTAGAAGACATAAAACAAAAGTAATACCCTGAACACACGACTCGAAAATCATACGGAAAATACTGCTTTCAAATCGATCGTACGATAATCTGATAGTACACAGCTTTTGATAGCCGAGCACAAGAGTACATCCGATATTTTCAGATCAGACTCAATTTTTTCTCGGATGATATCAGATCGTTCGATTTCTGTTTAATCCCCACAGTTGTCTTCCGAAAATACAATACAAATACACCACAACACAATAAATCACTTACGAATTTTTATTCTGTCGTACAAAAATTTTCGTAACTTTAGTAACCTATTAAATTTGTACTTGCGACTAGCAAGCGAAAAAAGTTGTACGATTTTTGAATTGTGTTTACGGGGCATAAAGGTGTATACGCTAAGACTTGCAAGCCCTTCCCTCTTCCTCTATATGGCCCCTTTCACACAGGCGCCACCCGTTTTGCTAAAAAAATAAACAGACTTTAAAGCGGAGTTCCATCCACTTCTGAAAGATGGTCTTAAACTAAAGACCACCCCCTCCACCCCTCGTTTTTGCATATTTAAAAAAAAAAATCTTTTCCTTTTGTACCTTTTTTTAACCACTTAAGACTCGGATTTATATGCAGGTAAATGACCAGGCCCCTTTTTGCGATTCGGCACTGCGTCGATTTAACTGACAATCGTGCGACGCTGTACCCAAACAAAATTGACGCCTTTTTTTTCCCACAAATAGAGCTTTCTTTTGGTGGTATTTGATCACCTCTGTTTTTATTTTTTTGCGCTATAAACAAAAATAGAGCGACAATTTTGAAAAAAAATCAATATTTTTTACTTTTTGCTATAATAAATATCCCCCAAAAATATATAAAACAATACTTTTTTTCCCTTAGGCAGATATGTATTCTTCTACTTATTTTGGTAAAAACAAAAAAAAATCGCAATAAGCGTTTATCGAATGGTTGATAGCGTTTACAAAATAGGGGATCGTTTTATTGCATTAATATTTAGTTTTTACTACTAATGGCGGCGATCAGCGATTTTTTTTCATGACTGCGACATTTTGACAAATTTTTGGGATCATTGTCATTTTCACAGCAAAAAGTGCTATAAAAATGCATTGTTTACTGTGAAAATGGCAATTGCATATTATGAGGTAACCACTAGGGGGCACTGAAGGGGTTAAGTGTGACCTCATATGTGTCTCTAATTGTAGGGGGGCGGGACATGCAAGGTCATTGATCGCCTTTCCCTATATCAGGGAACAGACGATCAATGACAGCGCCACTGTGAAGAACGGGGAAGGTGTGTTTACACACATCTCTCCCCGTTCTTCAGCTCCTGTGACCGATCGCGGGACTCCGGTGGCGATTGGGTCCGCGGGTCCCGCGGTCACGGAGCTTTCGGACCGGGTTGCGACCCACGGCTGGGCATTTAACAATCACGTACAGGTACGTGATTGTGCCCTGCCGTGCCATTCTGCCGACGTATATCGGCGTTAGGCGGTCCTTAAGTGGTTAAGTACTAACTGTACTTTGGTCCTAGGTCAGCCGCAGCCCAGGATGTCATGTCCTCTTCTGCGGCAACCCCTTCTCCTTCTCCCTCGCCGTCTTCTGGGACCTGGGCGTGTCCCAGAAGACAAGTTGGCCACTCACAAAGCGCTGCGCATGTGCAGTAGGAAACTGCCGGTTTCCCTTAGTTACAATAGCGGCGCTTGCACCTGATCTGATGAACAGATCGGTTTAGCGAGCCGACATGGCAGGCTCCCTGGACAGGCAAGTGTCCTTATAAAAAGTCAGCAGCTACAGTGTTGTGGCTGCTGACTTTAAAAAAAAAAAAAATGTGTGTGGCTGGAACTCCGCTTTAATTACATCCGTTTTTCCTCCATCTTTGTCAGTTCTTCATGCTGGATGACAGTAGATGAAGTCACTTTCTTGGTTGACCACTACCTGGATCACAGGTTAACTTTTGGTTCATAAAGTACATTAAAATATGTAAATCAAAACATTTGGTAAAAAAAAAACGGAATAGATTAAAAACAGATGATCATCTGTTTACATCCAGTTTTTTGTCCACTTTTGTTTTTTAAAATGGAACAAAAATGCAGACTTGTTCCATTTAAAAATAAAATGGACCTGAACAGAAGTGGATGAAAAACCGATCTATTTGTCCATAGAAATGCACTGCGGTCCGGTTTTCATTTCTCAATAGATAGTAAAGTATAATAAAAGAGTCTGTACCTGATTTCCTCCACTCTTTGGGTTCACAAAAACGAGTAAGGGCTTCATAAGCGGGCACGGAGCGGGTCTGATGATGAACGGTCGTATCCTCAGCTCCTAAAACAAACATATGTTTTTAAATGAAGTTCACCAAATACAACACAGATCTACAGTCATACTACCACCCTCATCATTGTGTAGCCTCATTCTTTATCTTGTTATATTAATGCTGAACAAATGGCTAAATACACAGGTTATAGTATATATAAGGGAGATGTTTACCCGCCAAAGGATTTGTAGTTCTGTCCACAGAGTCCTGCCCTCACAGGGCAAGAATTTTTTTTTTTTTTGTTGCCTTTTTACAGTTTTTGTTTCTTCATATTCCTGATGTGTCTGCTGTACACTGTACGTGTATGAGAAAGTATCCTATTCTCTTTGTATTGCCTCCTTTGCGTGAAATTTCCAGGGGTTCTGCCAGTCCCTCTGCTTTCCTATTAAAAACTGACCACACTAAGCAGGAGAACATAGCATGGTAAGTTCTCTTGCTATGCTGGGAACTCAGCCTGCTCACCTCCAATAATCAGACCTATCCTGACACCCCCTCCCCCTCCCTCTGCACATGCATTCACTGGGAAGATTAATGAGCTGCTGTTTCTCCCCTCCTAGATTGTATGCAGCTGAGAACAGAGGAAATGTGATCTCTTATAAAAAAAGGGGAACAAAAAGGTATTCAGAATTATTTTATTTATATACATTTTTTTATATCTATACACAGATGTTTTCCCCTTAATTTCAATTTTAACCACTTAGGGATTGTAAAGGATCCATTTTTTTTTTTAAATAACAAACATGTCATACTTACCTCCACTGTGCAGCTCGTTTTGCACAGAGTGGCCCCGATCCTCGTCTTCTGGGGTCCCTCGCGGCTGTCTCGGCTCCTCCCTGCATCAGTTAACCCCCTTTATGGGAAGCTCTCTCCCAAGGGTGTTAGCTTGCTGGCACGCTCCTGTGATACAGACAGCAGCTATAGCCACCGACTGTATCACTCGGCCCCCGCCCCCCGGCATCATTGGTCTGACCAACAGCAGCGGGAGCCAATGGCTGCGCTGCTATCAACTGTCCAATGAATGAGCTAAGAAAAGCCGAAAAAGCATAGTCGAGAAGCCTGCACAATTACGACGCGGGACTTTCGAGGGCTCGGGTAAATAAACGGGGGGGCCGGCAAACATCAGATGTTTTTTCACCTTGATGCAAAAAAACATGAACCTTTACAACCTCTTTAAGGGCCGCCCTAGTAGTTTCAATGTTACAGAGCAGCACCTCTGCGCTGATTCTCTTTCGGTTAGAGGGCGCACTTTCGGCAGATTACTACCGCTTACACCCAGAAAGCCAGACTGGCGGTATGTAAACAAGGAAGATGGCCAGTCAGTAGGGAAGGCATAAATCCTGTTCTACTGCAAAGCAGAGACAAGGATCCATGCCTCCCCTTTGTAAAATAAACTTCCTCACTGCAGAAAAACACTTGCTTGGAGCATAGTTAACCCCCATGATTGCCTCTGATGTTAACCCTTTCACAGCCAGTGTTGTTATTACAGTGAAAAAAAAAATCCAACACAAGGAGCGCTGTTCCAGCATATTATTACACAAGTGAAGTAAAAAGTATCAATCTTTAATGACAGTTGTATCCATTCATAAACTTTAACCAAAAGATCAAAGTAGTGAATGCCTTGACTGCTTTGTGTAATAATATTACTGGAACAGCGCTCCAACATGTGTTGTCATTTTTGTTGTTTCTCATTTGGTCTTATGAGTTTTGGAGCAGCGGCCAGATCTCTACATTTTTTCACAGGCATCCTTGTTCACAATCATGCACCTGGTTCTATGATCATCTTTATTATTACAGTGTTGTATCTGATCACTGCAGTACAGCGCATATTTTTTTTTTAGCACCAATCATTGTATTAGTGTGACTGGTCCCTAAAAGTGTCAAAAATGTCAGTTAGTGTCCAAATGTCTGCCGCAATATCACAGCTCTGCTATAAGCTGTTGATCACCGCCATTACTAGTAAATAAATAAATAAATATATCACATAGTTTGTAGACACTAGAACGTTTGTACAAACCAATCAATATACTCTTATTGTTTTTTTTTATCAAAAATATGTAGCAGAATACATATTGGCCTAAATTGATGAAGAAAATAGGATTTGTTGTACTCACCGTAAAATCCTTTTCTCTGTCGTCCATGGACGGACACAGCTCGACAAGTGGGTTATGTTCCGTCTATTAGGAGAAGTCCTCCCCTGATAGACGGAACATAACCCTATAGTCAAGATTATGAGGAAGCTGTGTCCGTCCATGGGCGAAAGAGAAAATAGGATTTTTGTACTCACTAAAAAATCCTTTTCTCTGAAGTCCATGGACGGACACAGCTTCCTTATAATCTTGACTATAGGGTTATGTTCCGTCTATCAGGGGAGGACTTCTAATAGACGGAACATAACCACCTACTTGTCAAGATTTAAGGAGCTGTGTCCGTCCATGGACGACAGAGAAAAGGATTTTACGGTGAGTACAAAAAATCCTATTTAAGTAGCTGTGTCCGTCAATGGACGAAAAGAGAAATTAGATTTTTTTACATTTTTTTATTGGATAGGTTGTATGGCAGAAATATAAAAAATAAGCTCTATTTGTGGGAAATCTAAATAAATACATTTTATTTAGGCACAGAGTCGCATGACCGCGCAATTGTCAGTTAAAGTAGTGCAAAAATTAGCCTGGTCATGAGGGGGGGCGGGTAAATCTTCCCTGGAAGTCAAGTGGTTAAACTGAATGGATATTACAGGGTGAGAGATTACAATCACTTTATATCATTGTGTGCAGCACACACAGATCTTTTTATGATTACCTCTGTGCCTTTCTTGCTAGGTTTTCTCTTGAACGAGGGTCTCTTTTTCTTCTTGCTGGACTTGATTGAACTCTAAAGGGAACAGGTAAAGAACATTAGAAGAGGGGCAGAGAAGAAGAGAGAAGTGGGAAAAAAAAAGCAGTAAGGCATCACTTGCCTGCGGCCGACGTACTCGGACAATCCAAGTGGGTGGGACTATGACACCAGCATGAGCGCCTAAGGAACACGGTTCTTCTATGTGATGCAGCATGAAGCATGACACCTTGTTGTGGTACTGAAGCGAGAAAGAGAATACAACACATCTAAAAATTGCATTAGGCCGATTTAAAAAAGGCCAAACAAAAAACGGACATTTTAGTTATAAAGAGAATCTGGTGCGCTGTTTCCACTGCTGATTTCCAACATCTCTTGGGGACTCAAGCAAGGAGATCTCCTCGCCAAAGTTTGTGACGCTGTTCTTACCCTATCTGGAGTCTCATATGTGATGCACCAACAGGGGGTGTTCACATTCCTCTCCTTTTGGTTTCTTCTAAATGAAAAATACATTAAGAATTTGTCAAGGAGAGCGAGAACGCAATCACTGATCTCATCGCTGGAGTCTTTAATGAGATCAAGGACTCCAGTGATGAGAGAAGTCCTGGAGTCCTTGAAAACTGGCCATATAGTTTAACTCTCCTTCAGCTACCAAAAATGTTCATCTCAGTTTTGGAACAACTGCGTAAAGTACAAGATGCACAAATCCATCACAACCAATCATGTTTTACATCCCATCAATTTAGAACATCCTTGAAAAAAGATTGCAAACTGGTTGCTACTATCTGGCATCATAAATTACATTGAAAGCTATACTCTGGATAGAATAAAAAAAAAATGCTACCCTTTAGCTCTCAGCCAATATATCAGTTTGAAAGTACATCCACACTCCAGGACCCCAGTTCCCCAGTGCTGACGAGTAAAGGGTACCACCTCTAGGATTGCCCATGTCCCATCCTGATGACATGGATACTGCCCATATGCTTGAAAAGGTTTCACTGTCGTTATCCTGCACTAGCTACAGAGCAGCCATGATGACATCACCCCAAGCAGGCAGAACCAAGACCGGTTGGCTGCATACACAACTGCTGTGGTTGACCATTCACTTTCACCAGAATCAGTATAGAGGAAAAAGCACAGGATCTGTATTAAGCTAGTATAATAGGGTCATTATAAATAGGTAAATATATACCGCGGGAACCTTGGTTTAAGGCGGCGTACACACGATCGGACATATCCGATGAAAACGGTCCGCGGACCATTTCCATCGGATATGTCCGATCGGGAGTTTGATCCGATGGCGTGTACACACCATCGGATCAAATTCCCCGCCGCCGGACGGCGCGGTGACGCGGCGGTGACGTTGACGCCGCCGCGTCACCGCACCAGGTAGTAAAACACTTCCGCGCATGCGCCGAATCCATTCGGCAGCGGCGCGGCGGCGGTGGGGGCCGACATGTCTGCTGGTAAGTGTACTAACCAGCAGACATGTCGGGCGGACAGATTCCACCGGATAGATTTCAAAGCTTGCTTTGAAATCTGTCGGGTGGAGAAATCTGTCCGCTAGCCCATACACACGAGCGGAGATGTCTGCTGAAACGGTCCATCGGACCGTTTTCAGCGGACATATCCCCTCGTGTGTACGCCGCCTAAGAGTAACGCGGTTATCATTTTGAATAACGAGCAACTTTAAAAAATCTTGGTTTGCGAGTGTCGTCTCGCGAAATGAGCCGAATTCAAGCTAATGTGGTGTGCAGTACCGCATTTGGCCCGAGGTGTGGGGGCGCCAGAGCTGAGCTGATCGGAGCCGTTTGGAAATACTTGAAAAAACTCAGTTCCTGAGGTTTTTCGAGTTTAGCCGAGCTGTCCCCGAGCCTTTCCCCCCACCCCCAGACAGCTGTGACACTGAGACTTACCGCCAATTTGCACCATGAGCAGCTGATTGCAACGATCTCTTTGCTGTGAAATGCAAACTTCTGTTGAAACCCCTGAAAAGAATAACAATCTTTTATGAGCTATGATCGCCTATTATTTAGACTATATATGGAAAAAAAAAAATCAACCACTCCCTACACCTTCTTAAAGTATATGCATAGTCAAAACTTTTTCTTTTCTGTTTTGGATAGAGAAGAATTAAAAATGTTTTCTCCTGCCCCGAGAGACAAGCCTTCCCTGTCTTTGCACATGCACAGAAAACCACCATACACTTTCACAGATGTGCCAACAGTTTCTGCCAGGACACACTGGGGTTGAGTCACTAAAAAACGGGAGTGTGCAAGATCTGGTGCAGCTCTGCATATAATTAGGTTATTTTGGCAAAGCTTAAAAAAGAAGTATGCAATTTAGTTTTTTTTTATTTTATGTACACTTACCTAGGTGGATGCAGCATTGGTCGGATGCTACATCTGTACCCTGGTGACTCTACACTGAGAACCGAGCGATCAAACACCGCTGATCACTTGGTTCTCAAAGCCCAGTTAGCAGAGCGGTGCAGACTGAGTCACGCTCTCTGCTCCGCCCCCTACTTGTTTACTGGAGCGTTGAGCTGTGGAGGTGGCAGAACGGCTGGCTCAGGTTCTCAGTGGCTCGCCAAGAGCCTGAGCCAGGTGCAGGTCCAAGGATCTAGCAGATCCCAATTCCGTGGTCATGATGATGCGGACCCTGGACCAACTTCTGTAACGTCAGCAGAGAGCAGACTTTAGCCTGCTCTCTGCTGAAAACGGGTCACAGGAGTGCAAAATGAACTGCACTCCTGTGATCCATATGAGAAATACAGGCAAACAAGATTTGGCTGTACTGAAGTTTGAAGCCGATTGGCCACCATGCGAAACTGCACCAGATTTTGCACTCTCTAGTTTTAGTAAATCAGCCAATATCATAATGTGCTTGCACCCGGGAGTCTCGGGCATGGCACACAGCTCTGAAGGAACGGCACAGGTATGCTGTTCCTTTAGAGCGCATGCTCACTAGAATATCTCCTAAACGGTGAACGTTATTTTACCTCCAGGTAAGTTTTGATATAAGCTCACCTGTAGATAAAAATAGGTAAAAATAAAGAAAGAGTTTACTACTTGAAAGTGGTTGTAAACTTCATACATGAAATATGAACAAAGCATCGCTCATTGTAGTGTGTACTTGCCTCATACCAGAGCACCAAGTGTAGTTTTTCTCTGCTTTTTTGTTCCTCTACTATCTGTAGGAGTCACTTTAACAGGTTTTCCTTACACCAAGAGGTAAAGAAGTGACAGGGGAGGGATCTCCAGCACACAGCTGGAGGAGGTCGACAGGGGAGGGATCTCCAGCACACAGCTGGAGGAGAGGAGGTCGACAGGGGAGGGATCTCCAGCACACAGCTGGAGGAGGTCGACAGGGGAGGGATCTCCAGCACACAGCTGGAGGAGGTCGACAGGGGAGGGATCTCCAGCACACAGCTGGAGGAGGTCGACAGGGGAGGGATCTCCAGCACACAGCTGGAGGAGGTCGACAGGGGAGGAATCTCCAGCACACAGCTGGAGGAGGTCGACAGGGGAGGGATCTCTAGCACATGTGGGGGGAGGGGAGTGACCCTTCCTACCAATCAGCTCTCAGAGCTCTTCTCACTGAGATCCGCAGAGTGTAATTTCAGCTCCCTGCCCCCTGCTTTCTGAAATCTCAGAAAAGCTGTATAAATGCTGCACTTTAAACAGTTGTAGAGAAAAGAAGACATCATATAAACAGATACAAGTTATGTAGGAGGATTTGTTTCATCTACATGTATCATCTGAGGCCAGTCACTTCACTGGGTATATGTCAGGGTTTACAACCACTTTAAATTACCACATTTTGACAAATACTGCAAGAAATACCACATGTGCTAATTAAAATGAATGTGAGATTGCCCCTTTTTTAAATCAGCCATTAGGATATTTCTACACAGATAATTAAAATAACTCAGTGTGAGACATAACGCATGGGGCAAAGAATTTCCACTCACTTGTTATTAATATTGGTCAAGTTGTAATACAAATCGGTCAACCCTGCAAGTCTAGACATAATACACTTATACCTCTCAGTACACGCTAATAAGGTCTCTCACCTTCCCACACTGCCGGCACTTCCCTGCTTGCCGCCTCCGATGAACCCAGTGATGCCGAACAATTACAGGCTAAAGAGAGAGAGAAAGTACTTTAGTGAGTTCAGCAAAGAGGCGAAAAGTCGTGCTAATTGCACTATGAAATCAGCAATCCGAGACAACATACAGAGAGAGAAAAATCTGATTTTTGTACTTGCCATAAAATCTTTTTCTTAACATCCATTGATAAATACAGGATAGCTGTAATTCCTGGACATGTGGGTTATCATGCCACCCCTGTAGTATAATCCACATATCCAGGAGTTAGTACTATTCTGTGGTCCTCAATAGACAATGAAGAAATTGTATCTGCAAAAGACCATTACAGAGGAACCATAGAGCAAATTTCTGAGTTAGAACTGTAAAGTCAAAACTTGTTTCTATCATTTCGGATAGGGTGGGGAATGGTTAGACCCACTTTTTTTTTGCTGTCCCATTGGGAAATTTTCCCTGCACTTCCTGTTTTGTAGACACAACAGGAAGTAAGTGGAAATATCTAAGTTAGGATATCCCCTTTTGAAGTCCCAATTGGTAGATTTCACCTTTATTCCGGTTTTGGTGACAATGGCCACCGGGTCCAATAGAGTCGGTGAATCTCTCCAGAGTGGTGGGGGGGGGGGGGGCAAACAATAATATAAAACTGACAGGGGTTCTAGCCCCTCAACACTTTATCTAAATAAAAACATTTAGACTTTAAATACACTTAAATAAAATTTCTAGTGATATTCAAATTTCTGAATGTTTGCACTGTATTATTTCTGCTAAAGAGGGAAGGGTTCTAACCTATGTAATGTTTTTGTTTCTGTTTGTTTCCTCTTACCATCTGCCTAGGGGACATGTATAAACAAAGCATGGGGGGGATAAAAAATGTATCTCTGTCTGGACACACAGGATTTAAAGTCCGACGTGATCCCTTCAACAAGGACACAGAAATGAAAACCTGGCAGAGATCCTAACATATCCCATTCTATACAAATCTAAACACATGATTGGTTGGTCTTTAAGCAAGATATTTTAAGGCAGATGCACAAGTGGATGGAATAATGTAAAAGCTTTTAGCCTTAACTAGTCCTGATTTTTAAGGCATATATATATATATATATATATATATATATATATATATATATATATATATGCACATGGTTTGTCTAAGGTTCCCTTATTTATATGATAATGAACATGTTGGACTGGTTCATGAAGCTCAAGAAAGGAAATGATGTTGGCAGGGGGTAGAGGGAGGAAAAGGAATTGAAACATAGCCACGAGGTAGACAAAAATGAAGAAGCTGTTTTACAGGACTAAGAAGCAAGAAGCAGTCAGAAGAGATCCTGGAAGAAGAGTTAATCACCAGGAAGAACCAACTTAAAGTGATTGTAAAGGCAGAAGGTTTTTTATCCTAATGCATCAGGATAAAAAGCCTTCTGTGTGCAGCATCCCCTCTCAGCCCCAATAACGCTTACCTGAGGTCCCTCCAGATCCAGCATGTTGCAGGAATGTCTTGCTACCCGTGACTCCCCTCCTGATTGTCTGAGACAGCAGCGTGGGACCGATGGCTCCTCCTGCTGTCCATCAAAGTTAGTCAGCCAATGAGAAGAAAAAGGGGGCATGGCTGGTCAGCAGGCCCCATGTCTGAATGGACACAGGGAGCTGTGACTCGGCTCAAGCTACTTGCTGTGGGGGCACTTAACAGGAGGGAGGGGCCAGGAGAGCCGAAGATGGACCCGAGAAGAGGAGGATTGGGGCTGCTTTGTGCAATACTACTGCACAGGGCAGGCAAGTAGAACGTGATTGTTATTTTTAACTAAAAAAAAAACACAAGGCTTTACAATCACTTTAAAGCGGACCTTCAGTCTTTTTTTCAACTTTCCATCTATTAACTATTTCTTCTGCCCTTGTTTTAACTTTGGATAGTAAAACATTTGTTGTCTGCCAGTAAATACCTTATACAGCCAACTTCCCGTTTCTTGTCTGGTAAAAAGCCTAGGCTTATGACACCATGCACAGCTTTCTCTCTCTCACTCCTGTGCGAGTTTGCCAGGAAAGGAGAGGGGATGAGTCATAAGAGGGCTAATGAAAGCTGCAGAGTTGGAGGTGTACCTCTGTGTGAACAGGCAACAGCTTGAGCTGCCCACAGTTAAAATGGATGCAGCCAGACTCGGTGGAGGGAGATTTGTGCAGCATATTTGGTAAGAACCACAGTATATATAAAATATGCAAAGTGGTTGGAGGGAAGCTTCAGAATGGCAAATATGTTTTTATTACAAAATTATGTGAGCAGACTGCCGTTCCTGTTTAAGTAACCGTTTCATGAATACCTATTGCATACATTGGTCTGTGATAATTTTCTGGGAAGGATAGATAGTTTGGGCATGTGTATATTGTATGCATATTTCTATGGTTGTCCCGATATCTCTTTTTTAGGACCGAGTACAAGTACCGATACTTTTTTTCAAGTAGTCGCCGATACCGAATACCGATACTTTTTTTAAATGTGTCCCCAAATGCAGCCATGTCCCCCCACAGATGCAGCCATGTCACCCCCACACATATTGCAGCCATGTCTCCCCCACATATTGCAGCCATGTATGTCCCCCACATATTGCAGCCACGTATGTCCCCCACATATTGCAGCCACGTATGTCCCTCACATATTGCAGCCACGTATGTCCCTCACATATTGCAGCCACGTATGTCCCCCACATATTGCAGCCACGTATGTCCCCCACATATTGCAGCCACGTATGTCCCCCACATATTGCAGCCACGTATGTCCCCCACATATTGAAGCCACGTATGTCCCCCACATATTGAAGCCACGTATGTCCCCCACATATTGAAGCCATGTATGTCCCCCACATATTGCAGCCATGTATGTCCCCCACATATTGCAGCCATGTATGTCCCCCACATATTGCAGCCATGTATGCCCCCCATATTGCAGCCATGTATGTCCCCCACATATTGCAGCCATGTATGTCCCCCACATATTGCAGCCATGTATGTCCCCCACATATTGCAGCCATGTATGTCCCCCACATATTGCAGCCATGTATGTCCCCCATATTGCAGCCATTTATGTCCCCCACATATTGCAGCCATTTATGTCCCCCATATTGCAGCCATGTATGTCCCCCACATAGTGCAGCCATGTATGCCCCCCATATTGAAGCCATGTATGTCCCCCATACCTGATATAATGCCGCCGCATACCGCCGCGTTAATCCCCCTGCATTACAAGCTTTCGTTTGTATTGTAATGCCTGCCGCGCCATGTATAGACACTCCCCTTCTCGGGATTGGACGGATCTATACATGGCGAGGTGGGCATTACAAGTATACAAACGAAAGCTTGTAATGCGCGCTCTATTGCACGCGGATTAACACGGCGGTATGCAGTATGCGGCGGCGCGGGGGGGGGGGGGGGGGAGTATTCTATTTAGGTATCGGGGCTATTTGCGGGAGTACAAATACTCGGTATCGGTCCCGATACCGATACTAGTATCGGTACAACCCTACATATTTCATAATACTCTGCATGTCTTGAATTCATTTCCCTACAATTGTATGTGAAGCACTTTTGATTAGTAAAACACATTAATATACTACAGTGGTTTATATGCTACCTTGCTTTTACCACAAAAAACATTAAAAGACAAAGCAAAACACTTCTTCGGAAAATGATGGTGGCTTGGCCGTCTCAGGCCTCAACAATGACCTAGAACAAGCATACAGATCAGAAAAGTGAGCGTAAAACCAGGACCTCGAATCAGCATACTTGTTCCAGGTTTGTGACTCAGAAAGTACAAAAGCCCGTGGATCACCATGACAGCCAGGGAAATGGCACTATTTGCGGAAAAGGGAAGCAATGGCAGACTTCATACTTCCTTGGCACAGACCTTGAGTCCTTTACAGCCAGCTTTACATTTTTTTGGCTACCTTGTTCTGAGAATTTGGTGCAAAAGCAAGAAGAGGTCATTGAAAGTGATTGGTCTACAGCATTGTTCAGATTTCAGCTCTTACCTCCCGTATGTTGCGGGACCCGGACTCCCGAAATGATGGCTTGCATCGGAAATTTATCTACAAAAAATATTACAATAATTAAAGCTGAACAGGTGAAAGACCACTAAACCACCTTGCCACCATGCTTGAGAATTGAACAAACAGGAGATATTATCTGTGTGCATGGCCAAACTGACCAATCACATAGTTTGGATCTCAGATGTATAGCTACAGTAATCAGATTTTTCATTTTTAGATCCACTCAATGGGAGAGGGACCGCCTTATATTAGTGCTCAATGGAAAAAGGGCCCCCTTATATTAGTGGTCAGTGGGAGAAGGACCCCCTTATATTAGTGGTCAGTGGGAGAAGGGCACCCTTATATTAGTGGTCAGTGGGAGAAGGGTACCCTTATATTAGTGGTCAGTGGGAGAAGGGCACCCTTATATTAGTGGTCAGTGGGAGAAGGGCACCCTTATATTAGTGGTCAGTGGGAGAAGGGCACCCTTATATTAGTAGTCAGTGGGAGAAGGGCACCCTTATATTAGTGGTCAGTGGGAGAAGGGCACCCTTATATTAGAGGTCAGTGGGAGAAGGGCACCCTTATATTAGTGGTCAGTGGGAGAAGGGCACCCTTATATTAGTGGTCAGTGGGAGAAGGGCACCCTTATATTAGTGGTCAGTGGGAGAAGGGCACCCTTATATTAGTGGTCAGTGGGAGAAGAGCACCCTTATATTAGTGGTCAGTGGAAGAAGGACCCCCTTATATGAGTGGTCAGTGGGAGAAGGACCCCCTTATATGAGTGGTCAGTGGGAGAAGGGCACCCTTATATGAGTGGTCAGTGGGAGAAGGGCACCCTTATATGAGTGGTCAGTGGGAGAAGGACCCCCTTATATTAGCGGTCAGTGGAAAAAGGACCCCCTTATATGAGTGGTCAGTGGGAGAAGGGCACCCTTATATGAGTGGTCAGTGGGAGAAGGGCACCCTTATATTAGTGTTTAGTGGGAGAAGGACCCCCCTTATATTAGTGTTCAGTGGGAGAAGGACACACCTTATATGAGTGGTCAGTGGGAGAAGGACACCCTTATATGAGTGGTCAGTGGGAGAAGGGCACCCTTATATGAGTGGTCAGTGGGAGAAGGGCACCCTTATATGAGTGGTCAGTGGGGGAAGGGCACCCTTATATTAGTGGTTAGTGGAAGCAGGACCCCCTTATATTAGTGGTCAGTAGGAGAAGGGCACCCTTATATTAGGAGTCAGAGAATTAAGGCCACAGACACTCTAACACGAATAATGTGTGTTCAAATTGAAAAACAAATAAATAAAATGTATATCAGTGGTTACTGAATGACCAAAGTTCCTCAAAGAACCCTCAAACAACCTCTGAAAACCCAACCAGAAACCCTGGTTGGGAAATGCTGCTGTAATTCCACTTTCTGCAGCCAGACTAGAAGAAAATAATATTTCTAATTGTTTCCTAGGGGTTTCCTGAGCTTTCACCACCATCAGTATTGATTGTTGTACCTTACAGCAACCACTCAGATTCCCTTTGCTAAAGCAGGTTAAAAATTAAAAGAATGAATAGTTTCTGTGGGCAACACAGACAGTTTTGGATTCATATATTTTTATTCGTGTGGTGCACTGTCAGGTAAATATTTGGTTGCTTACCTTTTCTAGCTGCTCAATGCAGGGAGTGTGAACCACGATCTTGCATGCAGCGCATTTCCGCCGTGTTGCAGACTTTTGCTGTACAATAGACACAAATGTATATGTCAAGGCAAAAGGAAAATAAAACATGCTGTACATCCATGTCATACATGCATGTTTCTCAAGTTTTATCCCTTAAAATACCCTGCAAGGAAGCTTCCTGTAATAAAGACCAGTCACAGCTGCTCTCTCCCCTTCAGCGTAACTGGTCTGGTCTCCGCCCCCTCCTGTAGTTTACTGCAGACAGCCTGTAGTGGGTGGTGGCTGTTGGGCCCCTCCCATAGCTCTTGGACAGGCTATGTACTGCACAGTGATGATGTCACAGCTACTTTTACAAGCCAATACCGAAGTTCGTAAAAGCATTTGATGCACATAAATTAAATTTATATCCTCTGTGGCTATTGAGAAATCTATACCATCATGTACCATCATGCTCCGGTACCTACCCACGTGGTAGGTACCCACGTGGGTAGGTACCGGAACATGATAGGACTGTGACGTCGTAGGAGGCCTATATAAATTGGTGCGAGCCGCGCACCCGACAGTACAGCGGGAGGAAGCGTTGCGTCAACATAGGAAGAAGGAAGAAGAGAAGAAGGCAGAAGAGCGGCATAGAAGAGCGGGCTGGCCACCGCTAGTAATTGAGCTAACACGAAGATAGCAGCGGCCAGCCCTGAAGAAGGCGGAACTGGAGAGCGAGCGGAGCGCAGCGACAACAGCGGTGAAGTGGAGAAGACGGAAGAAGACCCCCGGAGAGTGGAGAAGACCCCCCCTCGTAAAGAGCTAAAGAAGAGAGGGGGGGCCCCGGAGCTGACTAATAAAATATTTTAAAACCCTGTGTTGTGTTTTTTATTTATTAACACTTTGCCTCCAGGTGAATGGGTAGGGGTACGATGTACTCCATATTCATTCACCTAGAGTGGGGGGCCGGTAACATGGGGACAGGGTACTTTGGGGTGGGGGGGCCGCAGGGCGCCCCCCTGCCCCAGAGAACCCAACCCCCCCATGTTGAGGGCATGCGGCCTGGTACAGCTCAGGAGGGGGGGGGGGGGCTCGCTCGTCCCCACTCCTTTCCTGACCGGCCGGCGTGCTTTGGATACAGGTCTGGTATGGATTGTGGGGGAACCCCCACGCGGTTTTTTTCGGCGAAGGGGGGGGGGGGGTTCTCCTTACAATCCATAGCAGACCTAAGGGCCTGGTATGCCTCCTGGGGGGGAACCCATGCCAGATTTTTATTAAAAATGTTGGTGTGGAGTTCCCCCTCATGATTCATACCAAACGCCACGTGTAGAATTGGCGGGAATCCAAGTCGGATCCCCGTAGCTTCTATGACACGCTCGCTGGAATGTGCTTTTTCTATTCCAGCGAGTGCGAGATGTCGGGACACCCTGTCGCCGAGAATCAGCGCGATGCTGTCGTGCTGGAACACATTCTCGGTGACAGGTACTGTATACTCGAGTATATACAGTAGTTGGAGGAATAGTGCTCCCTCATTGGTATTAGTTGGAGGAATAGTGTTCCCTCATTGGTTAAGTTGGAGGAATAGTGCCCTATTGTTGGTCATCGTTGGAGGAATAATGCCCAATTGTTGGTATTGAATGAATGAATGAATGAATGAAAAACTTGTATAGCGCAGCACATGCGAAGTAAATCGCCTCTGGGCGCTTGTTGTTCCTGTCTCCTTTGAGATCAAAAGAGATGTGTCTTAATCTTTCTCCTGAAGACTAAGTAGTTCTCCTCCAGCCGAATGCTGGCTGGTAAGGCGTTCCATAGTCTGGGACCTTGGACAGCGAATCTCCTGTCTCCTTTGGACTTGTATCTGGCCTTCGGTATCTGAAGCCGATTTTGATTGGTGGATCGTAGAATACGATTGGGATTGTGAAGTTTTAATTTTTCGCATAGATAATGGGGAGAATTCCCATGGATACATCTATGCGTTAGACAGAGAGCTTTAAAGGTGATTCTGTCTTTAACTGGTAGCCAGTGAAGGGATCTCAGTGAAGGTGAGATTGATTCCCAGGGTTTTTTCCCAGTCACAAGTCTGGCGGCCGTATTTTGAACGACTTGAAGACGAGCGATTTGGTACTTGGGGAGTCCGAGGTAAAGGGCATTTGCATAGTCCAGTCTGGAGTTTACAATCGCTCCCACCACGACCACTATGTCTTTCTTGGGAATAAAAGGCGTGAGTCTGTATAGTAGGCGCAGCAGATGGTGAGATCCGCTGACTACTGACCCTATTTGTGCGTTCATTGTCATGTCGGAGTCAAAGATGACCCCAAGACTTTTGACTTTGGCGCTAGGGGTGATGATTTTGCCCAGAATGGGCGGGGGGATCCAGGTTGTTGCCGATTGATTCCTACGCTTGGCGTGAAACAGAAGAAGTTCTGTTTTCGCTCCGTTGAGTTTGAGATAACTCTTTGTCATCCAGTCCTCTATCAAAGAGAGACAAGTCTCTAGATTGAGGTAGTGATCCTTTTTATTGCAAATGCGGAAGTACAGTTGCGTGTCGTCTGCATATGAATGATAAAGCAGTTTTTGGCTGCTGATGATTTCGAAAAGAGGACGCACATAGATGTTGAATAACATTGGCGATAGGGGAGATCCTTGAGGGACCCCGCACGATAATGTGCGTTGTTCAGAAGTGAAGGGTCCTAGCTTCACTATTTGCGATCGGTTTTCCAAAAAAGAGGAGAACCAAGGTAGATCGCTTTCTGCGACTTTGGCTATTTTGGCCAGTCGAGTCAATAACAGCTTGTGATCTACTGTATCAAAGGCTGCGCTTAGGTCCAGCAGAACCAGAAGAGAAGATTCTCCTTCGTCTGCGGCCTCGAGAACGTCGTCCTATATCTTAAGCAATGCTGTTTCCGTCCCGTGTCCGGGACGAAATCCTGATTGAAATGGGTCGAGTAAGTTGTGGGTATCTAGATGCTGTTGCAGCTGCAGTACCACTGCTTTCTCCATTACCTTGGAGAGAACATTTAGGCCTGTTATGGGGCGCCAGTTGAGTGGATCCTTAGGATCCAAGGTGGCTTTCTTCAAGATGGGTTGAATGAAGCCCTCCTTCAGCTGGGAGGGCATTATGCCCTCCCTGAAGGATTGGTTGATAAGCTGCGTGACAGGAGGTGCCAGGATGTCGGCGCATTAGTTGGAGGAACATTTCTCTATCGTTGGATAAGTTGAAGGAATGGTGCCCTATAGTTGGTCATCGCTGGAGGAATAATGCCCCATTGTTGGTATTAGTTAGAGAAATAGTTTCCCATCATTGTTCTCAGTGGAAGGAATAGTGCCCAATATTTTAGATCTGTGGGAGGAATTATACACCAGTATTGGTGTCAGTGGAAAGGAATAGTGCCCCATTGTTGGTGTCAGTGGAGTTGAAAATGCCCCATCATTGATGTCAGTGGGAGGAATAGTGCCTGGTATTAATGGGAATAATAGTACCTCATACTAGTGGTAGAAACAGTGACCCAAGAGCCAGATAAAGAGAAGCAAAGAGCCTTATCCGGCCTGTGGGCCACAGTTGGGAGGCCACTGTTCTACAGTGAAGCAAGAACGTCTGAAGGGTTCATCTATATAATTAGGAAAGAGATTATTATTTTTTTCTTTCATTTTTACCAGATATTTCTTTCTGTAAAAGCATAATAAAATCTAAACTAATAACAGGTGCAAACGCTGAAAGATCAGAAGCAACAGTCTCATGAAAGCTGAACATAAGAACAAAGTAAACAGCAAATTTAAGACTTATAAAGTCAATGCAAAATGTCCTGTTCCTCATCAATCTGTTTAATTCAAACTGTAAATTAGATTTCACAGCAATTTTATTTGTTTTATCTCTCAGAGGCAGGAGGAAGATGCATAATCTAATTCAAGGAGAAAGCTTTTAGTGTGCAAGGATACAAAGAGGGCTTTAAATTCATTAAAGGTTTGAAAAAGAATTACGGTACATTAAAAGAGAAACGTATTCAGTAGATTCTCACTCATTATTAATATTTACTACCCACATGTATCCACGGATATACTGCATGAGCAAATACAGTATCTCACTAAAGTGAGTACACCCTCAAATTTTTGAAAATATTTTCTTCTATCTTTTCATGTGACAACGCTGAAGAAATTACACTTTGCTACAATGTAAAGTAGTGAGTGTACAGCTTGTATAACAGTGTACATTTGCTGTCCCTTCGAAGTAACCCAACAC
Organism: Rana kukunoris; assembly: GCA_029574335.1. NCBI lineage: Eukaryota > Metazoa > Chordata > Amphibia > Anura > Ranidae > Rana > Rana kukunoris. Next base: position 176,386,115 of record CM056059.1, on the reverse strand, counting down.
ACTTAGCCATTTTCCCTCCCCGGTGTCATGCGACTCAGTGTTACGAGGTCTCAGGTGTAAATGGGGGAGGTGGTGTGTTAAATTTGGTGTAATCGCTCTCACTCTCTCATACTGGTCACTGAAAGTTCAACATGGCACCTCATGGCAAAGATCTCTCTGAGGATCTGAAAAAAAGAATTGTTGCTCTACATAAAGATGGTCTAGGCCAGAGATGGCAAACTTCGGCACCCCAGATGTTTTGGAATTACATTTCCCATGATGCTCAACTACACTACAGAGTGCAGAAGCATCATGGGAAATGCAGTTCCAAAACATCTGGGGTGCCAAGGTTCACCATCACTGGCCTGGGCTATAAGAAGATTGCCAAGACCCTGAAACTGAGCCGCAGCATGGTGGCCAAGACCATACAGTGGTTTACCAGAACAGGTTCCACTCAGAACAGGCCTCACCATGGCCAACCAAAGAAGTTAAGTGCACGTGATCAGCGTCCTATCCAGAGGTTGTCTTTGGGAAATAAGACGTATGAGTGCTGCCAGCATTGCTGCAGAGTTTGAAGGGGTGGGGGTCAGCCTGTCAATACTCAGACAATACTCCCGATTTCACAGAAAATACTGCAAATGCAGCGTCGCACCGATTGCCAGCAATTGTCACCGATTTGACATGTCATATTGCATGTAAAAATTCACCAATGTGAACCAGGCCTAAATGATGATGCTAGAACTATCCCTCTTCTAAGCTGGCAGTTTGTTGAGGGATAAAGCATCAGTAAAATCACATTTTAAAATAAATATTGTCCCTTAAAGTGATTGTAAAACCTAGATAGTTTTTTTCAATTAAAATAACAAACATGTTATACTTACCTGCTCAGTGCAATGGTTTTTCACTGTCCTGATCCTCTATTCTGGGGTTCCCCGCTGGCCCTCCAGTCTCCTCCTCTTCTCTGTGTGCCCCATGGCAAGCTGCTTGCTAGGGGGGCACAACTGCAGGCTTGCTCCCCAGCCACCCTGCCTGTGTCCATATATGCACACAATGCCATCTCCTGCTCCCTCCCCAACATTTGATTGGCTCCTGCTGCTGCCCAAGTCCCTGTGAGAAGAGAGGGGTGAGAAGTCTGCAGCCATGCAAAGCACAGCACAGATCAGCCGGGGGGGGGGAGTTAGTGTTTTTTTTTTTTTTTACGTTAACACAGTGTGTGCATTAAGGCATAAAAACATCCAGCCTTTAGAATCACTTTAACAGAAAATCGAATATGAATTATGAAGTCAGGGAGACTGGACAGCAGATGGCAGCATCCAATCAATCGGACTGAGAACAGACAATGCTTAGAAGACGCAAACTGGGATTTACAGGATATTTCCAGGGATTACAAACACTTCTCCTTCAGATAGAAAGAGATGACATATATTTTCTGTACAGGGACTGTAAGAAGCTGACACTAGGTCCTTTCTAGGTAATTACATATGCTTATATAAAACAGAATATATATATATATATATATATATATATATATATATATATATATATATATATATATATATATATATATATATATATATATATATAAAATCTAAAACCAAAACCTTTTTTTACATTTTGAATACAGTAGGTGAGAGTTAAAACTGCTATGAGATCTTTTGCCATCTGTATCCAATTAGGGAGATTTCTCTTTACTTCCTGTCCTGTTGACTCATTGGATTTATTTTCAATGCAAATAAAATTACTTCCAATGCCTTGTAAAAAGTCGGCTGGGAAAACAGAGACCCTGCTTGGTAGCTTTTTCCACCTACACACAGCCGGGTTTCCCGGCAGAAAAACTGCCATGAGAGCTTTGGTCGGGAAACCTGGCCGTATGTATGCTCCACCACAGGTTTTCACCATAGGGCATGTTTTAACCCCGACAGGAAAACAGATCGTATGTACGAGGCATTAGACAGTTGTCACATCAACATCCCCATTGGAAGATTTACCCTTTATGCCTGTTCTGCTGGCAACTCAAAATATTGGGGTTTAGGTTTGGTTCACACACAGACATTGCATGCGATTTGCATCGCATTGCTGTGCAGATCAGATGCGATGTCTGTGCAATGCAAATTCCGCCATACAAACTGTATGGCTGAAAACGTATTGCATTCACGCTAAAATGGCACAGGGCCCTTTTTTTGGTTCACACTGGAATCGGATTGCATGGGTGTTCACACCCATTTGATCCATTTTCTTTATCATTTGACAGTTCGCACTGCGATTTCCTTTTTCTATTGACACTTGCGGTTCTCAGAGAGCAGTGTGAACTGCCTGCAAGTGACATGCATTTGGGGAACCTGCACAGGAATCTCGCTGGTTTCTGCATCACATATGTGTGAACTAGGGTTGTCCAGATACCTATACTAGTATCGGTATCGGGACCGATACAGAGTATTTGCAGGAGTACTTGTACTCGCGCAAATGCTCCCGATGCCTAAATAGAATACATTTTTTTGTATTTATCAACATGTTCTGTTAAAATTCTTTGAGTTTTTTACTACTGCGTGACAAGCAAATAAAACATTTTTATTCATTTTTATTCTTTTATAATGTCTTGAGTTAGAGTTCTTCATAATTCTAAAGAAAATATCCTTAGTCTGTATTGTGGTTTGAAAACTGTCACATGACATTTAAAAAAAGTATCGATATTCGGTATCGGCGAGTACATGGAAAAAAGTATCGGTACTTGTACTCGGTCCTAAAAAAGTGTTATCGGGACAACCCTAGTGTGAACCCAGCCTTACCGTCGCTTTTATTCCCAGTGCCATTGGTGAGCAAGACAATTGGGTTGAGCGAATCAGAGAGTGAACTTCCCTAAAAGGGACACAGACGGCAATAAAAATCTGGCAGGGGTTCCAACACCTCACCACCCTATCCAAATCCAAAATACTTTGCCTTTAAAAACAGTAGTAAACCACGGCATTAAAGAAAAAAAAAAAAAAACTGAATGGTAGTGCACTGTCCTATACCAAGGTTATACTATACTGTGCAGTAATAACAGTATCTGAAATCTGATTGTAGTTGCTACTTGCAGGATGAGCGCACGCTAAACTCCACAACCTGTTTACAATAACTAGAGATAGTACTGCTGTCATCACCACAAAGGTCTTCTTACCCCAGAGTGCAAATCCTCATCCTCCAACACTGGAAAACCTCTCCTAAGAATTTTCGTTTTGATCCACAAAAAGATCATTGACACATAACCAATCACTTGCCACCAAAGGAAACGTATCTAACCAGTCAAGTTCTGGAGAATTTGACTTGCACTTTAGAAACTGCGTGGTCCTTATGTGGCTTTGCTGAGGCTTGTAGTAGGAGCTCAGTGTCAAATGTCTATCGAACTCTTAGACCAGTGATTCTCAACCAGAATTCTGTGGAACCCTAGGGTTCCTCCAGAGGTTGCTAGGGGTTCCTTCAGCATTGGGCAATTTCTGCCTCTCAGATAAGATTCCACTGACACTATTGATCTACTTGGCTATCTGTAAGGAGGTAATTCTTCCCAATGACCACAAGTGTAAGGACCATTCTTCTTACTGACCATCACACTAATGTATCATGAGTTGTAGATTTCAAATTTTTAGCAGGGGTTCCCCCGAGACCAGAGAACTATTTCAAGGGTTCCTCGGTGTTAAAAAGGTTGAGAAAGGCTGTCTTAGACCCTTTTCACACTGAATTGTTTTTACAGCGTTTTAGCGCTAAAAATAGCGCTCTTAAAATGCTCATAAAACTCTCTCAATGCATCTCAATGGACCCTTTCACACCGAGTCGTGCAAGCAGCATCTTTGGAGCAGCTTTTGAGCGCTGAAAAAAAACGCTCCAAAATAGTCCCTCTCCATTGAAATGTATTGAAAAGCGCTGTAAAAACTCCTTACCTTTTAACACTGAGGCAAAAACGCCCTAAAACTTTAGGGTCTTAGTGGTGCTTTACCAGCACATTGGGATAGCAAATAAGGCTTTGCTTGAATAAGGCTGTAATAACGCTCTAATAACGCTTCAATAATGCTGTAATAACGCTTGAATAATGCTCGAATAACACCCCAGTGTGAAAGGGGTCTTAAAGCTTTATTTTTGGGCACCAGTTCATAAAAAGAATATCAAAGAACTGCAGAAAGTGCAGTGAAAGGAAACCAAACTGATCAGAGGTATGGAGAAGCTCAGCTAGGGGGAAAGATGAGAGAAATGGATTTATTCTCTCTTGAGAGGAGAATAAGGAGGGATAAGTGGTCCATATAGTGAAGTTAGTGTTAAGCTTTTCAGTTTATTACAGAGGACAAGGGGGCACTCTATGTATGGAGGAAGAGAGATAACAAAAAGCTCCACATATGGAAAGGCATCTTCACAGTAAGAGCTGTGAAAATGTGAAAGGCACTTCCTCAAGAAGTTCTGGCAGCTCAGTAGATTGTTTTAAAAGCCTGGATGCTTTCCTAAATGTACAAATTATAACAAGATATTAACATTTATAGGTTATAATATCAGAGATTGATGATCCAGGCAATATCCGATTTCCTCCTGTGGAATCAGTAGGAATGTTTTCCCCCCGCCCGAGAAAAGTGGACCAAGCTTTATAGTTTTTTTTTGCCTTCCTCTAGTTCAGTGCTTCTCGACCATTATTCAGTCAAGGCCTTTAAAAATTATGAACAGCCTCGAGGCACCCCAATCTAAAATGTTAAAACTATTCTAATAGTTTTACATAATGAAGTAACATCCACAAGTCTAAGTAACATTAGAGGGGATTTATTCTTCCAAATCAAATACATCTTTGCACATGGTACAGACTAGTATCCCAAAGTTTCTCTTTCTCCATCACTCAGCTAATGTGACCTCAATGCTAATGTAGAGGAACAGAGGAGGGTCAAACAAGGATGCTATGCAAGCAACTGACATCCTCCTTATCAACTGATAAACTGACGGCGCTATTGGTTGTTAGGACACTGGCAGCTAGAAGGTTGTAATGGTGCACAATGAAAACCTGTGAATTAGTGTAACTAAAAGGCAGGCTTTATCCACACGCCTGCTTGTATACAATTTTTAGGCATTTTGCCAAGGCAATGCTGAGGAAACCTCAAGGCACCCTGTTTGTAAAAGGCTTGTGTAGATAAACTGTGGATAAAGGATTTTGTTTATGTAGTATTCCATTTATTCATTCAATGGTTTTATTTTTTTCTATTGGTCTTGCATCTGACTGATTAGCTTTGTTGCAAATACAATATTTAAAGAGCATCTGAAGCCAGATAAAGTAGGGAAGGGTTAGAAACCCAGTGAAGTATTTTTGCGGTTTGTGCTGCCACTGGGGAAATCTACTCTCTCTATTTATCTTTATCATGCTAGGACAGGAAGTAATGGGAAATCCAAAATTTTGAGTTGTCACTGGAACAAAATATACTTGTTCTGGTGACAAATGTCTAAGGCCGCGTACACACAGAGGGACATGTCCGCTGAAACTGTCCGACAGACCGTTTCCAGCGGACATGTCTCCTCTGGATTTTCATCCGACGGTGTGTACACACCATCGGAGCAAAATCCCCGCCGGCAGACAGCGCGGTGACGTTGACGCCGCCACGTCACCGCACCAGGGAGTAAAAAACTTCCACGCATGCGTCAAATCCATTCGACACATGTGCGGGCAGATATGTCCGCTGGTTAGTGTACTAACCAGCAGACATATGCGACAGACATGTCTCCGGTGGACAAATTTTAAAGCATGCTTTAAAATTTGTCCGCCGGTCAGACATGTCCACTAGCCCATACACACGATCTGATTTGTCTGCTGTGACGGTCCGTTGGACCAGTTTCAGCGGACAAATTTGATCGTGTGTACGCGGCCTAAGAGAGGATTTCCTTTATCTTAGAGAGACTTCCTCCCACTTCCTCTTGTAAGGAAAAAGGTGAAATGGATACGGAGGATTCAGCAGGGGATCAGTTTACGGATCTCCTGATGATCAGATAAAAGTCGTGCGGATGACACATCCGTGTTCACTCAAGTTCCTGCAGATTGGACACAGACAGAGTCTGCTCTGTTTTATAAGCATCCCGCTGTCCATTCACACTTGACTACTTCTAATCCACCTAAATAGAGGAAGATGGATCCCCCTTATTTTTGTGAACCAGATCAGACAGAGGTAAGCGGGAGTAACAAAAAAAAGTTTGTTTACACCCACCGGTCCATAGGAATGCATGGACCTTCCGATCAGGTCCGTCTGAAAAAAGGACAGGGTACCCGATTGTAAAAGGGGCCTATAAGCAGCTTCAGAGCCCATACAACCATGCAATACTGAAGGGTAGGCTGAACTCCACCTTTCTGACCATGGTTCATGCTTCACCCATGTCTAGGCATTTCTATTTTTTATGGTCAGCCGCAGACGTACCAGTACGGAGTGCAGCAAGTCACTTTTTAAAAAGTGAGGTTTTTAACTAAAAGTAAGGAAGTGTGAAAAAGGATCAGTGTTTTCTGACGCATTTATTTTGTTTTTAATATTCTACAGAACCAAATTTTAACCCCTTGTTTACCCTTCTACGTTTATAAATGTTTTAGTAGTTTGAATAAAACTAATTTTCCAAAAAAATGTCCTGGTAGTCAAGAAGTTAAAGTGGTTCTAAAGGCAAAAGGTTTTTCTGTGCATTAAGATAAAAAACTTTCTGTGGGCAACTGCCCCCCTAATACTTACCCAAGCCCCATCTAGATCCAGTGATGTTGCACAAGAAACTCGGCTGTCTGGCACTCTCCCTCCTGATCGGCTGAGACACAGCAGCAGGCGCCATTGGCTCCCGCTGATTTCAATTAGAGATGGGCTCAGGTGTGTTCGGGATCCTAGTCCCAACCCGCCTATACGATTGCACACAGATAATCGCAGACATTGAGACATTCGCTGGTCTGTGCAGCTGCAGATCAAAGTCTGTGAGCCAATGAGGAGAGAGAGGGGGCAGGGCCGAACCATGGCTCTGCCTGAATGGACACAGAGAGCAGCTGCCCTCACGTCCTATCTTTAGTATCTGGAGATTGCTACCAGTAGACGGATCGCCACAAGCCAAAGACTGTATATTGTGGTTTTCTTTCCATGCTTGCGAGTAGTTTATATCACTTCTTCGTTTAATAAATATATCAAAGGATAATTGCACAAGGCTGGTGCGGACACTTTTTTCTACTCTCTTTTTTGACTGCTAGGATACCTGTATCCTGGAGGGCAGCAAGGCCTGAGATATTATCCACTCTGAACTTGGTCAACACATTTGTGCTCAAGAGCATTTGATTTGCTGCGCCAGCGAAAGACCTGAGAAGAGGAGGATCTGGGCTGCTCTGCGCAAAACCACAGCACAGAGCAGGTAAGTGCGACACGTTTGTTCTTAACCATAAAATAAAAAGAGACTTTAGTATCACTTTGAAGTAAGTTCACAGCAGGTACTGCTGGAGCCGTGAGGTTAGTATTTTTTTATTTCTCAGCCAACTTTCAGCTAGCTGTCAAGTAAAAATGATCTGGGTGGCTGTAGAGCTTCCCAATCACCTCTACAGTACACTGACACATTTCATATTTATGGGGGGGGGGGGGGGGGAGCAGCAGTAGGATGACTCATCCATTGGCTTTCTGTATCAGGGAACCATCAACCTACCTGTATCTTAGCTGTGCAGTTCTGCTCTCCCACGTAACAAAAATCTCCGGACACATTGGTTTCGAACCAGAGGTGGTCACCGTACAAAGCAGACTCCTAGAAGAGAAGACTATAAATTATTACCAGCGGATAGTATAACGCGTGCAATAAAGTAACATGTCTTCACTACACAACATCTGATCATCCTTGAGTCATCCAGTTCAAGTCACGTTACGTTCATATGATATAATTACCCCAGCTATCATTTGTAAGGCATAGTGTTTAAACTAAGGCAGGCCATAACAAGATATACATCAATGACATACCTAGTGCCTGTTCTGCTACCTGTCTGATATTGTTATCTGCAGCATTGAAACATTCCCAGGTTACTCAGCCTAAAGTGAGCTCCTATCCCCCTGCAGCATTATATGTTGTAGAGATATAAAGGTCACTCCTGGTCATTAATACTAATGTAACCCTAAAGGGTTGTAGACCTGATGGCCAGAAACAACGGGGCTTAGGGGGGGATGGGGTTCTGAAAAGAGAGAGAGAGAGAAAAATACAAAATGAGATGCTCCATCTCTGTTACTGAAAGGTGAGTGAGATTAGGTAAAGATAACACCTTTAACCACTTTAGCCCCGGAAGGATTTAGCCCCTTAACCACTTAAGGACCTTGGGTGTTTTTCAGATTTGGCATTTACAAGACTAAAACATTTTTTTTTTGCTAGAAAATTACTTAAAACCCCAAAACATTATATATTTTTTTCTAACACCCTAGAGAATAAAATGGCAGTCATTGCAATACTTTTTGTCACATTGTTTTTGCGCAGCGGTCTTACAAGCGCACTTTTTTTTTGGAAAAAAATAAAAAAAATGTAGGTTAAAACATAAGACAACAATAAATGTGGCCCAATTTTTTTTTATATATTGTTAAAGATAATGTTATGCCGAGTAAAATGATACCCAACAAGTCACGCTTAAAAATTGTGCCCGCTCATGGAATGGCGTTAAACTTTGACCCTTAAAAATCTTGATAGGCGACATTTAAAAAATTCTATAGGTTGCATCTTTTGAGCTACAGAGGTGGTCTAGGGCTAAAATTATTGCTCTCGCTCTAATGATCGCGGTGATACTGATTGATTGATCAAAATTGATCACTTTTATTCCTTCAACAAGGAATGTAAACATCCCTTGTAATAGAAAAAAACATGTCAAAAAGACCTCAGATCTCATATTTAGACGTAAATGCAAATTAAAAAAAAAAGAAGAAAATGTTGTCATTTGAAAAGATGACATTTAAAAAATGTTGCTTTAAGAAGCATGGGCGGAACTGACATTTTGACGTCACTTCCGCCCTGCTATGCTATGGGGACGGGTGGGAAACGGACCCGATCGCCTCCGCCGCTACCGACGGCTCCGGTAAGTGGCGGAGGGCACGGGAGAGCAGCGGGAGGGGGGCCCCTCTCTCGACGCCGATAACGGTTATCTCGCGGCGAGTCTATTTCAATGTACAAGTGTTCCGTTCCCATTGGCTCTTTCTTGTCCCTTACCCCTTCCCCTCTATGACAAGGCTAAGGGGAGTGTCCCTAACTGTGTGTAAAAGTGTATGTTTTGTATTTAATAAACAGTTTATGCTCTGCATGTTTAACCCTTAACACCTGTGTGGATTGTCTCGTGATTGAGGGGTTAAGGACTGGTTATGGCGAATCTGCAGGCTGCAAGTGCGTTTGGAGGACAGGAGACACAGGTCTGGAGGATGTGCTCATCTGGGATATTCGAGATCCGTCATAACATTCTTGTCGTTGGCGTTTTTATGCATTTTCTCCCCATCACATCCGAGCAACCCATGTGACTTTAGAGTCACATGTGGGTGTATATACAGTGGTATATGAAAGCCCACTCCCTCCTACATGCCCACTAACCAGCTAATGAGCATGCTCATAGTTTATTCACAAGCCCTTCAGCTTTCAAATTGACAGTCCATACAAAAGGTACGAGCTGAAAGCTGTAGGGCTTGTTTGCAGGAATCTGGAATTGCACCCTGAGCCCCAGATCACGGTTACAGTACTCTGTAGGCTCCTGCAGGAAACACATTTTTTCCTAAGGGGTGAATTTAGCCTTCAAGAATTAACTGCACCGCCGCATGCCTGCAAAAGAAGCTGCTCATTTCTGAGCGTTGTGGCAAAGTGCACGATTTTGCACGGCAGCAGTGGAACAATTGCAGGAATTCTCAGGGGACGCTAGACTGCGGAAGTTCAAGATATATAGAAGCCAATGTGTGATTTCACTTGCCAGAAACCACTTGACCGAAATATCCTCACTGGACAGAATTGAGGTAAAAATGAAAAGAATAATGTATATTTTTAGTGTATTTTGAGCTTTTATTGCATCACTTCTCTTAAATTAATAATTGTGGCTTCCCTATTAGAAGCTTCCTCTTCCTCTTTTTAGTGTTCTATAAAAGGTAGAGATTTATACATTAGAGGCGCCGTTCTCAACCTTTTTTCAGAGGAGAACCCATGAAATGTTTTTCAGATCTCAGGGGACCGCTGCCAAAAATAATTATAGTTCTAGTTCGGGGTACATCAGCATGATCACTAAATTGTAGAACATGTTAAATATAAGAACAAACACTCATGCCTTGAATATTTGACACCTGGGTAGATCATTTTTAGGTCTGTGGAACAAGACTTTTAGTGAAAAATCTTGAAACCAAATGAATATTCCAGAAAATAAATACAGATGGTCGTAGGTCCCCTGGACCCGGGAACTTGGCACACATGTAGCCCCATTTCTTCTCTACAAGTGTGCAGTTTGTGGTCTGAGGGACCTACGGCTGGGGAGCACCAATTTTTTCAAACCCGGACACCCCTTCCATAGACTCCCATGTTAAACGTCAGTCTAGTCATGGGCACAGTGAGGCATGGCCACAGTGAGGCATGCAGATGGACACCCTAGGCTTATACTCGAGTCAATACGTTTTTCAACTTTTTTTTAGGTGCCTCGGCTTATATTCAAGTCGGCTTATACTCGCGTATATACAGTATGTTTTTTTTAGCAGAGAGCCTAGGGAATATAAAGGCGGTCATTGCAACTTTTTATGTCACACGGGAATTTGCGCATCGATTTTTCAAATGCACTCTTTTGGAGGAAAAAACTGTTTCATCAATAAAAAAAAGGGATTTTTAAATACAGCTTACCTGTAAAATCCTTTTCTTGGAGTACATCACGGGACACAGAGCGGCATATTCATTACTATATGGGTTATATGGAGTACCTTCAGGTGTGGACACTGGCAATCTCAAACAGGAAGTCCCCTCCCTATATAACCCCCTCCCCTAGAGGGAGTCCCTCAGTTTTGTAGCAAGCAGTATGCCTCCCAAAATGGTCACCCAAAAGAGGGGTGGGAGCTCTGTGTCCCGTGATGTACTCCAAGAAAAGGATTTTACAGGTAAGCTGTATTTAAAAATCCCTTTTTCTTTCTCGTACATCACGGGACACAGAGCGGCATATTCATTACTATATGGGATGTCCGAAAGCAATGCTTTAATGAGGGGAGGGAGACATCTTCCAAAGAAGGATTTAATTTTAGAGGTATACTCAGATACTAGTAAATCCAACTTAAACGAGAAATGTAAATCTCAAATCAAATCAAGGGAGCCCCCTCAGATCCTGAGGAGCTTGAATCGCGGCCTGTAGTACTGACTGCCCAAAGGCTGTATCCGCATTCCTTCTTACGTCCAATTGATAAGATTTTGTAATGACTACGTTGCTGCCTTGCATATTCGAGCCCTAGAGATCTGATGATGTGCTGCCCAGGAGGTGCCCATGGCCCTGGTAGAATGGGCCTTTACCGACAAAGGAGGAGGCACCTCTTCACACCGCAGGCCCGAACAATTAATTGTTTAATCCATCTTGCGATGGTGGATCAAGCGGCTGCCTGACCCATCTTGGGCCCTTCCGGTAAAAACGAACACCACATCTGTTTTCCGAACCTTCTCTGTAGCTTTAAGATAGGCCCTTACGGCCCTGACAATATCCAACGTATGCAGCAACCCCTCCTTTCTAGAGGTGGGTTTTGGAAGAAGGATGGAAGTACCACATCCTGGTTCAGGTGGAAACTGGATATAACCTTTGGTAGAAAGGAAGGATGAGGACGGAACCCCGCCCTATCCTTATGCAAAATGAGATATGGTTCCTTACAAGATAAGGCTGCCAATTCCGATACTCTCCTGGCCGAAACTATGGTGATCAGAAATACCGACTTTCTAGTCAGTAAAATCAAGGTACCTCAGCCAACGGCTCAAGGGGTTGTTTCTGTAGGGATGACAGAACAAGAATTAAAGTCCCATGGACAAAGTGGTGACTTGACAGGAGGATTAATACGCAAGACCCCCTGTAAGAAGGTCTTTACCAGCGAGTGGGTGGCCAACGGCCTCTGAAACCACACTGACAGAGCTGAGATCTGTCCCTTGATTGTGCTTAGTGCCAGGCCTTTATCCACTCCTAGCTGGAGAAAACTTAACACCCTGTCAATAGTATATTTACGGGAATTCCATCTTTTGGATTCACACCAGCCTACGTAGTTCCTCCACACCCTGTAATAAATCACCCTGGAGGCCGGCTTTCTAGCCCTAATCAGGGTAGGAATTACCTGCCTAGACAGACCTCTACCCCTGAGAATCAGGGATTCAGCCTCCAGGCCGTCAAATTTAGACGTTGTAATGTAGGGTGGAGGATCGGGCTTTGTGAGAGTAGGTCTGGTTGTAGAGGAAGAGTCCAAGGGTCTCCCACTGCCATCTTCAGGGCTAGTGAGTACCAAGTCCTCCGGGCCCAAGCCGGAGCTACTAGAATGACTGGCTTGTGCTCCACTCTGATCCTGCGCAACAGGCGAGGGAGTAACTGTAGCGGAGGGAATGCATATAGAAGTTTGAATTGATGCCAAGGGCAAACCAACGCATCGGTTCCGCAGGCCATAGGATCCCTCGCTCGAGACACGAACCTGTCTAGTTTCTTGTTGAACCTGGATGCCATTATATCTACGTCCGGCATTCCCCACCTCTAGCAGATTGTCTGAAAGACCTGGGGATGCCGAGACCACTCCCCTGGCAACCGACTCTGGCGACTTTAAGAAGTATGCCTGCAGGTTGTCCACTCCGGGAATGAATATCGCCGAAATGCAGGGTACATGAACCTCTGCCCACTGAAAAATCAAGCTCTTGAGCGGCCTGACTCCTGGTTCCCCCTTTGGTGGTTTATGTATGCCACCGCCGTGGCTTTGTCTGACTGGATTCTCACCGGGAACCCCTTTAATCTGGAGGTCCATGCCAGAAGGGCTAGGCGAGCAGCTCTGATCTCCAAGATATTGATGGGGAGCTGCCTCTCTGCTTTCACCCAAGTTCCCTGGCGAGAGAACCCCTCGAAGACCGCCCCCCCAGCCTGCCAGGCTGGCGTCTGTGGTAACTACCTCCCAGACAACAGGGCTGAAGGATTTTCCCTTTAGAAGATTCTGGGGGTTCAACCACCAGGCCAGGCTTTGTCGGACCCTTGATGATAGCGTCAAAGGGGACTCTAAGGCATGTGCCCTCTTGCCCCAGGCTGCTAGAATGGCTGCCTGTAGGACGCGAGTGTGGATCTGAGCGTACGGTACTGCCTCGAACGTGGCCACTAGCTTGCCTAGTACTCGCATACACAGGCGAATAGTTGGTTTTTTCTTGTTTAGAACCAACTGAACCAACCCCTTGATAGCCTCGATCTTTACAAGGGGCAGGAACACCCTTTGCTGTTCTGTGTCTAACCTCATGCCGAGGTATTCCAACTGCTTTGTAGGCTGGAACGCTGACTTTCCCCGGTTTTAGGACCCAGCCGAATCCTTCGAGGTACCGAACCGTGAGGTTTACTGCCTGTTGCAGACCCGGCCGTGAGTGATCTATGATTAAAAGGTCGTCCAAGTATGCTAGGACTGTGACCCCTTGGATCCTTAAATTGGCCAGAACTGGGGCTAGGATCTTCGTGAATACCCGGGGGGCCGTGGCCAGCCCGAAGGGGAGCGCCCTGAATTGGAAGTGTCGCTGCCCCACCGCGAAGCGTAAAAATCTTTGATGCGACTGAAAGATTGGTACATGAAGGTAAGCATCCTTTATGTCTATGGAGGCCAGAAAATCGTCCCTCTGAAGCGCGGCGGCTGCTGACCGGATGGATTCCATCCGGAAGGAACGAACCCTTAGGTAACCGTTTAACCTCTTTAGGTCCAAGATTGGCCTGACATCGCCGTTGGGCTTTGGTATGACAAAGAGATTGGAATAGAAACCTAGCCCTTGCTCTTGGGCTCTCTATTATTACGTCCTGGCAAAGCAGGTGATCCAAAGCTGCCAGCATTGAGGCCTTCCTTGCTGGATCCTTTGGTAGCCTTGATTCTTGAAAATGAGGCGGAGGACACCTTAGAAACTCCAGTCTGTAGCCTGTGGTTACAGACGCCCGGACCCATTTGTCGGGGATCTTGGCTTCCCAAACTTCTGAGAAGAAACGAAGCCTTCCCCCCACCCGCGAGAGTGGGGGCGCCCCTTCATAAGGCAGACTTAGGGGCTGTCTTTGTCGGCTTGCGATACCATGGCCTCTTACCCCCAGGGGCCTGTTCCTGCGATCTACTGTTAACGTTGGATCGTGCAGGCGGCCGTCGATACTGCCTGGAATTTGAGGGCCCCGAGACAGGAAAGAGCTGCCTCTTAAATGTAGGACCCCGGAATGTCTTTTTGACCGGTAAAAGGGTACTCTTGCCATTTGAAATAGTCTGAATATATTTATCCAGATCCTCTCCGAAGAGTCGTCCTTCATGGAAGGGAAACCCTGCCAGAAGCTTTTTGCATGGGGGCTCCGCTGCCCAGTTCTTCAACCATAAGAGCCTTCTCATGTGCACCAAAAATAGTGATAAACGAGAGGCCTGCTGGATGGAATCTTTTATAGCATCTACAGCAAAACACAGAGCTCTGGGAATGTCAGAAAACTCTTCTGCTTGTTGGGTAGGCATGTCCTTTAACATTTCTTTTGTCTGGTCTTTTAACGCCTGACAAACACCAATCGCAGCCACAGCTGGCTGTACCACTGCTCCTGCCGTAGCAAAGGATGCTTTTAAAAGTGTCTCTAACCTTTTATCAACCGGATCTTTAAACATATGTATGTTTTCCACCGGGCAAGTTAGTGATTTATTCACACATTAGATGGCTGCATCCACTACTGGGAGCCTCCACCTCTTGGAGAATCTTTCCTCCATGGGGTAAATGACCGCAAATCTTTTCGGTGGCAGAAAAATCCTGTCCGGCCGTACCCAATCCCGAAAGATCAATTCCTCCAAGAGAGGATGGACCGGAAAAACTGCGTTGCTTAACGGAGCTTTCAAAGAGCCCAGAGAGGATACCGGAGGAACCTGAGGCTCTGGCAATGGTAAACTAAATGCCGAGCGGACCATGTCCGTCAAAGACTGTACCCACAGTCTTTCTGTCTGGGAGTCTGAAAATGGTTCCTCAGAGGCAGATCCCTCAATCCCTGAACCCTCTTGGTTCAGGTCTAGTTGATCCTCCTGTGATTCCAATTCCTTCGGAGAGAGAATCTCAACATCTGAGGATACACCTCTTGTGATGGGGGTCTAACCCGTTTCTTACCAGGAATAGCTCTAGCGATTAATGCTGCTATTCTCTCTTCTAGCCCCCCTAGGGATACGGCTAGCATCTCCTCTGTGATAAACACAGGGCTGGGCTGATCTGGGCCAGCCTCCGCACCAGATCCCCTAATGGCTCATCCAAGGCGCCCTTTATGTTAATAAGTTGCGGGGAAAGTATCGGCATATCATCAGAATCAGAAGGGGAACCCCTTTGTTTTTTGGTCTTTTTTGTACCCTTTGACCCCGAACCTTTGGAAGCCATAATACAAAATCGAGGGACTCCGCCCACACAACAGACTGTAGTGGCCAGGAGTACAAAACCAGAGCTTAGGGGACAATAGATCACTAATGCCCAAAAACTGATGGGATCCCGTATGTTTTTCTCCTTTTTTTTTTTTTAAATATATATTATATATATTTTCTTTTTTTTCTTTTTTTTTTTTTAAAACATACAGTGACCCCAAACTTAGTTTGCCAGCCTCCAACCTGCTGCAAAAAGGGGGATTTCTTGGCTTAACAAAAAAGGCATTGGAACAAAGTCCAGCATGTACTACCCCTCTTCCGCCACCGGGAGTCACTGTTCTGCCGCTCTGCGTCCTCTCCTTCTGAAATCAGCCTCAGACTGAGCACTGACAATGCCTGCTGATCTATAACAGCACAAGGCGCGCCCCTGTATGACGCCGCAGGCACCCCCCCCCCCGCCCTCCTGTCTGAACGGCGCGAAAAAACGTCTATAAGACGTGCGCGCGCACGCGCGCGCGCGCGTATGCCGGAACAGGAGGAACATGGAGGAGCCGCGCTGCTGGAGACCCAGGACTGCAGAAACAGGCGGCAGATTCAAACCCCCGGCCAGGTAGGACTCTCCAAAAGGCCCCTAGGGATCCTTACTAGTCCCAGGAAGAAAGCAGCAGGTTAGCTAGCAACACATTCTTAGACAGGGGAACCTAGTGATGGGGGAAAAAAGGTGTCATCCTGTCTCTCTCAGACATAGTGAGCAAGGTTGCCCATGCAGAGCATACTTAGGCTATCCCCCCTTTTAGGTTACCCCGGAGAGCCTGCTGTCGAACCAAGTCCCGCAGGCTCCCCCTTACCTGCTCCATGCTGCAGGATGTTTGTCCAGCAAACTGATCCAATCTTCTCCCATCTCCGTGGGTAGCGTAGTAGACCTTCAGGCCCTGGGGTCCTATGAAGGTACCCACTGTCCTGGACCTATATAGCACCCTGGCAAACAGGAACTTATGGTTTTTACAAACTCCAAGTCCTGGGCCCAGGGTCCAGCCCTCCAAAGAGGAGCATTATAGGCAAAACCCCACGGTTTGGGGCCCGGGTACTGTCCACTTTGGCACTGAGGCTCCTTGGACAGATCCGGTTAGCCCGCCCTTAATCCCAAGGATGTGGAGCAAAGCTATTCCGTGACCAACACCTAAGACACTGGCGAAAAAACTGAGGGACTCCCTCTAGGGGAGGGGGTTATATAGGGAGGGGACTTCCTGTTTGAGATTGCCAGTGTCCACACCTGAAGGTACTCCATATAACCCATATAGTAATGAATATGCCGCTCTGTGTCCCGTGATGTACGAGAAAGAAAAAAAAACAGTAAAGTTCAGCCCAATTTTTTGTATAATGTGAAAGATGATGTTACGCTGAGTAAATAGATACTCAACATGTCACGCTTTAAAAATGTGCCCACTTGTGGAATGGCGCCAAACGTTGGTACTTAAAAATCTCCATAGGCGAGACACTTTAAAATGACAGGTTACCTGTTTAGCATCACAGAGGAGGTCTTGGGCTAGAATTGTTGCTCTTGCTCTATACCTCACATGTTTGATTTAACATATGTGGGCGCGACTTACGTATGCCTTCGCTTCTGTGCGCGAGCACGCGGGGACGGGGGTGCTTTAAAAAAAGTTTTATCATTCTTTATTTTATTTTTATAATTAAAAAAAAAAAAAAATTTGATGTCTTTTATTCCTATTACGATAAATGTAAACATCCCTTGTGATAGGAATAGTGGGCGACTGGTCCTCTTTATAGAGAGATGCAGGATCTTTAAGACCCCACATCTCTCCTTCAGGCTGGAAAGGCTGAGATAAAAAAAATAAAACAAACTGTCTCGGCCTTTCCAGTCACGTCCCCGGCATTGTTTACTTCTGTCGGCCCGGACGTGACGTCATAACGTCGCACCCGGGCCTCCGAGGGTCACAGAGATGACTGGGGAACATCTGGTCACCAGAAATCTCTATGCTCAACTTCTGACGGTGACCGATTGCAGGCGTGAGCCGGTAGAAGCACCAGCAGGCGGCAAGAAAGGGGCAAGCGTGCAACCAAACCATGAGCAGCTTACAGGAAATTGCAGGGGACCGTTGGCATCGCTGGATGAGCCTACAGGAGTGGTCAATAAGGTAAGTATTTATTCACATTAATGCACTTCTAGACACAATGAGCATTCAACCCAATGCAGGTGGGGGAGGGGAGCATTGCAAGGGTATTCTGTTTGTTGTGCCCAGAGTTGAGCTTTAAAAAAAAATCTCAGAATTGAAGTGAAATGGCAGATAAACGTTACTAAACATTGTTTTACAGCTCCTGGCTCCCCTAATTGACAGCCTGTCAGGTCACCAAGAGGAAACATGACATGACACTCGCTGGAAGGCATCCCTACTTATATGTACACTGCTCCAGGAAAGAATCTCAGCTTCTCGTTAGTTAAAGCGGAAGAGAAAGTCATTAAAGTGAAAATCTAACACAAAAGAAGATCCATAGACTATAGAAAAAAAAGTTCAAAAGAAAACAATAAAAACTTGGGCGGCTCCAGCCCCGGATACAGGAAGAAAACGGCTCCAAAATAGAGTTCCTTCCCGTGAAACTGTGAATGCACCCGAGTCATCAGAGGTTGAGGGCAACACAAAACAGAAACAAAAATAACACAATAAAAACGTGAGCTAAAAGATTATTTTTAAGTCTGGGTTCACACTTGTGCGATCACAGACATCGCATGCGATTCTAATCGCATTACTGTGCAGATCACATACGATGTCTGTGCGATGTAAATTCAGCCATACAAAATGTATATCTGAAATCACATGGTATTCGCAACAAAATGGTGCAATACCCTTTTTTTGTTTTGGCCCGGACTGGAATCGGATCAAATGGGTGTTCACACCTATGCAATCTGATTCCTGCACCATTTAACAAACAAATATGGGGGTGTCATTAACTTCACACTGACACCCCCAACAGTTTGCAGATGTCAGTATGAACCTGGGTGCGATTCATGTGTGATGTGCAGAGTTTCCCCGCATCGCACCAGTGTGAATAAATACATAACTTAACTCCCTGCTCCAGTGGTGCTCCTGGCTGTAGTCATATGCTCTCCCCATCACATACAATGCAAGGTTAATAGCCCTGCATTGTATGTGATGACATTGAGGGACCGTACACAGATTGGAGACTTGGGGAGAAGAGTGTAGACCCGGAACGGGGGACAATGTATGTAACAATGCCTGTTCCCTAACCCCCTAGACATAGCAAACATTTACCCCTTTACCCGAGAGTGCTCACTTACATTGAGTTCCTTTTGTTTAGAGTGGTGAAGGGTTAAAACATCTGTCAGGTTTATATTGCTGTCTCTGTCCCCACTGGGAATCTTTCCAGTTCTATGGGACACCAATATAGAAAATTGAGGGAAATCTCATGGAAACACAGACATCAATGGTTTGTTTCACAGCTGAAACCTAGGGAAATGTACAACTGCCCTATACTTGTCTAGGGTACCCAAAACATGCAGTTTTACCTATCGCAGGGATCCTCAAACTACGGCCCGCCAGCTGTTGCGGAATTAAACATCCCATGAGGCATTGTAAAACTCTGACATTCACAGACATGACTAGGCATGATGGGAATTGTAGTTCCTGAACAACTGGAGGGCCACAGTTTGAAGACCCCTGACCTATCTTATTACTTGGTCCCAAAGGCTTTTGCCTCTTCATGCAACCAGTCCCCTTAGGCCGCTTTTCATCATTGATCTGTCAGTCGCACTCTAACTTTAGGAAAAGGAGAGTGCCACCAGCCAGGGGACTGAGGGATACGATAAGCAAAACTGCTTTTTGAAGGTATTCCAGACAAAAGGCATTTATTTTCCTGGAAATACTCAAAATGAACCCTGGGGGGCAGTTAGTGAACTCAGCAGGGAACAATGTCACCCAGCACATGTGCACTGGAGACAGCAATTTTGGCACGGCCGGAGCATGCCAGGAATGCACGATGAGCTACACATGTAAAACTCTGTGTGTATTCAATAAAAAACAGCAAGCAGGTAGGTGTGCATTATAGCAGAAGAGACATAGCATGCATCTTCTGCAATAAAGACCTGCCTTTCTAAAAGTTAGATTTAGCTCTGCTTTAAAGTGGAGTTCCACCCAAAAGATGCCACCTTTCGGGGGGAGGGGGGACAGGAAACTTGTTGTCTTTAACAGGTATCCTCTCTCACTTCCGGAAGTCCGGGTCACGACCCGTGATGTCAGCGCGGGATTCCCTCCTCCCTCCCCTGGCCCAGTAAGAGAGAGGCACGGGCCTTGCGCATGCGCAGTAGGGTTCCCGGCGTGAATCTGCTGATCAGTTTTTACTGAAGGCAACATCTGTTTATAAATTTTATCCACCATAGGCTCAGCTTGTCCAGGTCCCCAAAAGGTGCTGTAACGAAACCTTACATATTTTGAAGACAATTAAATAAGACAGTAAATTGTGACCACAAACAGGATTTTCTAGATATATACTCACACCCCAGTCAACAGTGCTGCGTATTTGTGGTTCCTGTGCTTCGGCATGCAGGACACTGGAGGACGTTGTGAGGTGCTGGGCTCCAGATTTGGCAATGGCTTTTCTGTAAGAAAACAGTATGCATCTGAGAGTGGGCAGGTGACCATTTCATATTCATATGCAGCTCATGTATGTGCCTTAAGTAGAACTAATGTCATGCAGTTCAGACTTCATTAAAGCAATATATATGTAAATAGAAGGTTTATACAAGGAAGTAACCTTGTTGCTATAAAGTAATCCATGAAGACTATCTGGACCAATCTGAACCCACTCCATATTGGAGGATTTCTCATCATAAGGCAACATCTCCTTTCTGCCCAAGATGCCAACCCACCAATGCTTTTGCATGAAATTAGACATCTGTACCATCTCTTTGGATTTGCTTTGCCTGGAGTTCTGGCACCTTACAGTTTAATGACAGGGCTTAGGTAAAAATGTATGTTTGCCCTCCATTATAGTTTCAGTTGTATTGTTTGAGCCTGAGACTTTACCTTGAACGTCAGTGGTCAAAGGTCTCCTAAAATCTAGAAAATGCTCGCCTGCTAATTGTCTGACTTTACACACTGTCTTCCAGCTACGGAGTCTGCATAGCAGTAACAAATAACAGAGCCCTATGGCTGCATCCTTCCTCCTCTTAGGATGGCCGTAGACGAGTCATGTTTTCTCTTTCAACCAGCTAATTTAAGATGAATGGGGGAATCTTCCACACTATTGTATTCTGACAGCAAGGAAACCCCCCCCCCCCCCTTCATCAGAACACTTATCAGCACTACTCGCTACAGACAGTAGTAGTATTTTTTTTTGATGTCACAATGTACGGTATAAGATTTCCTATCATCTGTGCCCAGTCTTGCCACACAGAGTTAATACAGCTATGAGCAATCCTCTTGTATTGTTCAGTGAAATAAAACGGACTTTCAGAGAAAAACCTTAGTCTGTTCCGCCCCCTTTCTGTGAGTGACAGGTTATTTACATATCTCATGCACTAGCCTGGAGACAGGCATTCATTTTTTAATTCCCACCCCCACTTCTTTTCTGAAGTCATGTGGTTAATATTCTGGATTTTGACTGGATGTTAGTGATCATAGCAGAATTTAGTGTAAGGAATACATAGGACAAAATGCATGTTGACAAGGGGGGAGTATAGAGGAGGGAGGGAGTCTTCTGACATCACGACTCCACCCACAGAGCTCCCGACAACAGATCCACCCACAGAATCTGCAGTTTTTCAGTTCTCATAATAGACAGAGGGGAGACATTTGACAGGTAAGAGTACATGCAGGAGGCATGTATATCCTCATAGATCAGCACTATGGCAGTAGTTTAGAAAGGATGAGAGTGGGTTTACATCCACTTTAAACTCTGCAGATCTTTTGTTTGTTAAACCTATGAAGTACTTCTCTGTAATACATGGACATTTCTGAATGTGCTTTGTCTCAATAAAGTGGAACTTTAGTCAGAAAATTAAGTCCTGGTAAATGACTTCAACCTGGCCAACTATGTAAAAAATAAAAAATAAGTGCCTATACTGTTTAAAATGCCTTATTGCACGGTCTCCTCCTGCTCGGCACAGCCTCAGAGTTGCTCAGTATTCTCTGCACTGTGCCAAAAATCTGAGCCACTAGAGGCCAATCTGCTGGCAGACAAAAGAGTTACTGCTGCTCAGGGCTTCAGCAAAATGGCAGCCTCTGGAAAGAACCTGTTCCCACCACCATTCTAAGCCCTATACCAACTAGCCTTTAAAAGAGAAGTATGTTTTGTTTTTTATATATATTCATACTTACAGAGGTGGATGCAACATCAGAACAATGCTGCAGCTATACCCCGGCGTCTCTTCACTTAGAACAGGGCCATGAACACTGCTGATGGCTCGGTTCTATCCCCTCCCCGAGTGGCGAGATGCTGACTGTCAGTCAGCATCTCTCCTGCTCTGATCCTCCACGCTCATTGAAGTGATGAGCTGTGGAGGGGCGGAGAGCGGCCATCTCAGCGGTTCGCTGAGACTGCCATCAATCAGGGCACCTGGCAGATCCAGACTTGGGATGAAGTCCTAACTCAACGGATAGCAGTGATGTCAGCGGAGAATGGACTTTAGATCGATCTCCACTAAAAATGTCCTACAGAAGTGCAAAACGATATGCACTCCTGTAACCTGTCGGAGAAGTTCAGCCTAAAAAGCTCAGGCTGGACTTCTCTTTCAAAGCAAATATGTGTATACTTACCCAATCTAAGTAAGGGCCCTCTGGTCTGGTCAATGGATCTTTCCAGCAACCGGCATCAGGGGGGAGGAGAGAACAGCAACAACAGCCAAAGACATCACCCCGCGGTGACATCACCCCGTAGACTTGTTATAGGGCTTCCGTTGTCTGCTGTCCCTCCTCTACCCTAAAGCCAGTGCTGGAAGCCAATCACACAACCTGACCAGAGCGCCCTTAAAATAGGTAAGTATAGACATCTTTCCTTTACAGGGTGGTTAGTATACAGCTTACAATTGGGGGGTGGGCACAGGTTTAAGTTTAGAAAGGTTTAGACTGGACTTTTGAGCCACGGATGGCCCTGTAAGCACCTCTCAGCTCCAAAAAGGTAATTTTAAAAATCCTTTGAGCCTGATGGAAAACTACAAGCCAAATCGTGACTCCATTCTATCGGATGCAGTCGCTGTTCGGCAGCACCATTGCAGTCAGGTGCAGCACCTGCTGACTATAAACGCTGGTAGTGAAGATTGCTTCAACTACACATTATAACATGGAGAAACAAGAGAAAAGTGAGATGTACAGCATATGGCTAGCTTTACCAGCAGTACTTCTGCCAACAACAATAAGCTGTTATGTGATATTCCTTATAATATATATATATATATATATATATATATATATATATATATATATATATATATATATATATATATATATATATATATATGCATGCCCGTTGCAGAGTTTAGGAAGTCACCGCGGAAAGGATTGGTCATGCTCTAGGGAGAGCATTCTATCCCAAAGACATTAGACAGGTACCCACAGACACTGCCAGGAGAGAACACAATCTAGAGCCAAAATAAACACAGCGCCCACCCCCCCATTAAACACTAGACGATAGGCAATAACAAAGCTAAGTATCTGTTTCTAAGGACAGATAGGACTGTGCCAAGCAGAGAGAACACAAACAGTATGAACAAAAAGTCTATAAAGACAATATAAATTATCTTGTGTTTAAATTAGTAATTTGCGCTTCTCAGCTCATAAAGGTCACACTCTTGTAAGCAGTAGGCAGGTGGGTAATATTAAGAAATACATTAAGTTATATAAAACAAAACACACATTTACACATTTTTAAAAAACCTATATAATTATCCAATAAAAAAAAAAAAACATTAAAAAATTGTTGTTTTTTTGGCTTTATTTCGCAGTTAAGTTTTAGACACACAGTAATGACAGCTTAGACTACCGTGAGAAAGCTCACAGTACTGTGGTTATAAGGAAACAGACAAGCAGGAAGTGTGGAGATCAGAGCAGGATTACAGCAACTTTAAAGCAAAAACAAACAATAAGGACATGAAACCAGTACTGCAGTAAGGTAAAGGAAGCTATTTAGCTAAAAAAAAAAAATCCTTTAGTGATCCTTTAAGCTATTGAGTTCTGCAGACAAATGTTTTCTTTTTTTGTGTGTTCTTTTTAGTAAAGCAAATAAAAGATAGAGAAGTAAGCATGTAATCTGCTGATTTGAAATTAAAACAAGGAATTATTCATTTGCAGTATTTCATGTTTACCTGACAAGAAAGGTTAAAATATTTTTTTTATATGTATAGTCCTGACAATAATAAATAAGGGAAATGCCAGCAAAACAACTATGCAGTCCATTTAAGGGACAACTCTACTTTGTAAACCACATACCTAAATAACTGCCCTCTTCAGACATCTTCACCGTGCAGCTCTCCCTAAAACTGAAAATCCTTTACTCAAAAAAGTCCTAGTCGTGTACTGCATGGGTACCACTTACTAATTGCATTCCTATGGACTCAGCTAGATTGCTGAGTTGTTAGGAGCACAGCGCCCGCCTTAGCAATGAATGAAGCAACTGGTGCGCATGCACAGGATGTGGCCAGAACTTTTTTTGTATAAAGGCCATACAGTGCCGTACAGTAAAGAACTTTGGAATGAGCTCGAAGGTAAATACTCTATATAGGTAATGTATGTGGCTTACACTAAGAGGGTAGAGGAAACCTTATACAAGTGGTTGGACCCTGCTTATACAGAGAGGGTCTGGGTGGAACAAACCTGTAAAAAGATCATGATGGGTGGTTATGGCATAATTAGAGGTGGGATCTGGGGAGGTGAAATGCAGACCATAGGCAAGGTAACCAGTTCTGGGATTGGAGACCATAACGTTGGTAAGTATTTACACATGCTAAGCGTCTTGCTATAAGATACAGCACTTATATTATACTTTATTACTTACCTTCACTCACTCTCTAGAATAAAGTTGCAGTCTATCCTGTAACAGAAATTCTTGCAGCAGTTGTCCATGATGAGTGCTGACTGCAGTGCCTCATAGCTGTCCACATGAGCAATCATTTGAAGAATTACCATAAAAAAAAAAAAAAATTTGCTACTGTTTAAGGCACTAGACATAAAAAAATAATGACCCATCACCCAAGTGTTTGCGTTCACTAGGTGTATGGCCAAAAGGATGGGATGACTAAGCATCACTGTAGGAACAAAATT